>OZ038433.1:6139047-6739047 GCA_964036275.1 Litoditis marina | reverse complement strand
TGGGAGGTGAGGTTGAGTAAGAAGTTTTTAGACCCTCACTTTGTTTCTGATAAATGGAATTGTTTGAAAATCACACACAATTACCATCCTTGTTAACTCTCTAACATATACAAAAAACAGGCCAAACCGTTCATTACTTCTAAAGATATCGCCCAAAGCGCATATTATTCGTATGCCCATGGGAGGTGAGGTTATGTGAGAGGTTTTTAGACCCTAACTTTGTTTCTGATAAATGGAATTGTTTGAAAGTTACAGACAACTACCAAACTTGTTAACTCTCTAACATATACCAAAATCAGGCCAAACCGTTCATTACTTCTAAAGATATCGCCCAAAGCGCATATTATTTGTATGCCCATGGGAGGTGAGGTTATGTGAGTGGTTTTTAGACCCTAACTTTGTTTCTGATGGATGGAATTGTTTGAAAGTTACAGACAACTACCAAACCTGTTAAGGCCAAACCGTTTATTACTACTGAAGATATCGCCCAAAGCGCATATTATTTGTATGCCCATGGGAGGTGAGGTTGAGTGAGAAGTTTTTAGACCCTCACTTTGTTTCTGATGAATGGAATTGTTTGAAAATCACACACAACTACCATCCTTGTTAACTCTCTAACATATACAAAAAACAGGCCAAACCGTTCATTACTTCTAAAGTTATCGCCCAAAGCGCATATTATTTGTATGCCCATAGGAGGTGAGGTTGAGTAAGAAGTTTTTAGACCCTAACTTTGTTTCTGATAAATGGAATTGTTTGAAAGTTACAGACAACTACCAAACCTGTTAACTCTCTAACATATATCAAAATCAGGCCAAACCGTTTATTACTTCTGAAGATATCGCCCAAAGCGCATATTATTTGTATGCCCATGGGAGGTGAGGTTGAGTAAGAAGTTTTTAGACCCTCACTTTGTTTCTGATAAATGGAATTGTTTGAAAATCACACACAATTACCATCCTTGTTAACTCTCTAACATATACAAAAAACAGGCCAAACCGTTCATTACTTCTAAAGATATCGCCCAAAGCGCATATTATTCGTATGCCCATGGGAGGTGAGGTTATGTGAGAGGTTTTTAGACCCTAACTTTGTTTCTGATAAATGGAATTGTTTGAAAGTTACAGACAACTACCAAACTTGTTAACTCTCTAACATATACCAAAATCAGGCCAAACCGTTCATTACTTCTAAAGATATCGCCCAAAGCGCATATTATTTGTATGCCCATGGGAGGTGAGGTTGAGTAAGAAGTTTTTAGACCCTCACTTTGTTTCTGATAAATGGAATTGTTTGAAAATCACACACAATTACCATCTTTGTTAACTCTCTAACATATACAAAAAACAGGCCAAACCGTTCATTACTTCTAAAGATATCGCCCAAAGCGCATATTATTGGTATGCCCATGGGAGGTGAGGTTATGTGAGAGGTTTTTAGACCCTAACTTTGTTTCTGATGGATGGAATTGTTTGAAAGTTACAGACAACTACCAAACCTGTTAAGGCCAAACCGTTTATTACTACTGAAGATATCGCCCAAAGCGCATATTATTTGTATGCCCATGGGAGGTGAGGTTGAGTGAGAAGTTTTTAGACCCTCACTTTGTTTCTGATGAATGGAATTGTTTGAAAATCACACACAACTACCATCCTTGTTAACTCTCTAACATATACAAAAAACAGGCCAAACCGTTCATTACTTCTAAAGTTATCGCCCAAAGCGCATATTATTTGTATGCCCATAGGAGGTGAGGTTGAGTAAGAAGTTTTTAGACCCTAACTTTGTTTCTGATAAATGGAATTGTTTGAAAGTTACAGACAACTACCAAACCTGTTAACTCTCTAACATATATCAAAATCAGGCCAAACCGTTTATTACTTCTGAAGATATCGCCCAAAGCGCATATTATTTGTATGCCCATGGGAGGTGAGGTTGAGTAAGAAGTTTTTAGACCCTCACTTTGTTTCTGATGAATGGAATTGTTTGAAAATCACACACAATTACCATCCTTGTTAACTCTCTAACATATACAAAAAACAGGCCAAACCGTTCATGACTTCTAAAGATATCGCCCAAAGCGCATATTATTCGTATGCCCATGGGAGGTGAGGTTAAGTAAGAAGTTTTTCGACCCAAACTTTGTTTCTGATAAATGAAATTGTCTGAAAGTTACAGACAACCACCAAACCTGTTAACTCTCTAACATATACCAAAATCAGGCCAAACCGTTCATTACTTCTAAAGATATCGCCCAAAGCGCATATTATTCGTATGCCCATGGGAGGTGAGGTTATGTGAGAGGTTTTTAGACCCTAACTTTGTTTCTGATAAATGGAATTGTTTGAAAGTTACAGACAACTACCAAACCTGTTAACTCTCTAACATATATCAAAATCAGGCCAAACCGTTTATTACTTCTGAAGATATCGCCCAAAGCGCATATTATTTGTATGCCCATGGGAGGTGAGGTTGAGTAAGAAGTTTTTCGACCCAAACTTTGTTTCTGATAAATGAAATTGTCTGAAAGTTACAGACAACCACCAAACCTGTTAACTCTCTAACATATACCAAAATCAGGCCAAACCGTTCATTACTTCTAAAGATATCGCCCAAAGCGCATATTATTCGTATGCCCATGGGAGGTGAGGTTATGTGAGAGGTTTTTAGACCCTAACTTTGTTTCTGATGAATGGAATTGTTTGAAAGTTACAGACAACTACCAAACCTGTTAACTCTCTAACATATATCAAAATCAGGCCAAACCGTTTATTACTTCTGAAGATATCGCCCAAAGCGCATATTATTTGTATGCCCATGGGAGGTGAGGTTGAGTAAGAAGTTTTTAGACCCTCACTTTGTTTCTGATGAATGGAATTGTTTGAAAATCACATACAATTACCATCCTTGTTAACTCTCTAACATATACAAAAAACAGGCCAAACCGTTCATTACTTCTAAAGATATCGCCCAAAGCGCATATTATTCGTATGCCCATGGGAGGTGAGGTTAAGTAAGAAGTTTTTCGACCCAAACTTTGTTTCTGATAAATGAAATTGTCTGAAAGTTACAGACAACCACCAAACCTGTTAACTCTCTAACATATACCAAAATCAGGCCAAACCGTTCATTACTTCTAAAGATATCGCCCAAAGCGCATATTATTCGTATGCCCATGGGAGGTGAGGTTGAGTAAGAAGTTTTTAGACCCTCACTTTGTTTCTGATAAATGGAATTGTTTGAAAATCACACACAATTACCATCTTTGTTAACTCTCTAACATATACAAAAAACAGGCCAAACCGTTCATTACTTCTAAAGATATCGCCCAAAGCGCATATTATTCGTATGCCCATGGGAGGTGAGGTTATGTGAGAGGTTTTTAGACCCTAACTTTGTTTCTGATGGATGGAATTGTTTGAAAGTTACAGACAACTACCAAACCTGTTAAGGCCAAACCGTTTATTACTACTGAAGATATCGCCCAAAGCGCATATTATTTGTATGCCCATGGGAGGTGAGGTTGAGTGAGAAGTTTTTAGACCCTCACTTTGTTTCTGATGAATGGAATTGTTTGAAAATCACACACAACTACCATCCTTGTTAACTCTCTAACATATACAAAAAACAGGCCAAACCGTTCATTACTTCTAAAGTTATCGCCCAAAGCGCATATTATTTGTATGCCCATAGGAGGTGAGGTTGAGTAAGAAGTTTTTAGACCCTAACTTTGTTTCTGATAAATGGAATTGTTTGAAAGTTACAGACAACTACCAAACCTGTTAACTCTCTAACATATATCAAAATCAGGCCAAACCGTTTATTACTTCTGAAGATATCGCCCAAAGCGCATATTATTTGTATGCCCATGGGAGGTGAGGTTGAGTAAGAAGTTTTTAGACCCTCACTTTGTTTCTGATGAATGGAATTGTTTGAAAATCACACACAATTACCATCCTTGTTAACTCTCTAACATATACAAAAAACAGGCCAAACCGTTCATTACTTCTAAAGATATCGCCCAAAGCGCATATTATTCGTATGCCCATGGGAGGTGAGGTTAAGTAAGAAGTTTTTCGACCCAAACTTTGTTTCTGATAAATGAAATTGTCTGAAAGTTACAGACAACCACCAAACCTGTTAACTCTCTAACATATACCAAAATCAGGCCAAACCGTTCATTACTTCTAAAGATATCGCCCAAAGCGCATATTATTCGTATGCCCATGGGAGGTGAGGTTATGTGAGAGGTTTTTAGACCCTAACTTTGTTTCTGATGAATGGAATTGTTTGAAAATCACACACAGTTACCATCCTTGTTAACTCTCTAACATATACAAAAAACAGGCCAAACCGTTCATTACTTCTAAAGATATCGCCCAAAGCGCATATTATTCGTATGCCCATGGGAGGTAAGGTTATGTGAGAGGTTTTTAGACCCTAACTTTGTTTCTGATAAATGGAATTGTTTGAAAGTTACAGACAACTACCAAACTTGTTAACTCTCTAACATATACCAAAATCAGGCCAAACCGTTCATTACTTCTAAAGATATCGCCCAAAGCGCATATTATTTGTATGCCCATGGGAGGTGAGGTTGAGTGAGAAGTTTTTAGACCCTCACTTTGTTTCTGATGAATGGAATTGTTTGAAAATCACACACAACTACCATCCTTGTTAACTCTCTAACATATACAAAAAACAGGCCAAACCGTTCATTACTTCTAAAGATATCGCCCAAAGCGCATATTATTTGTATGCCCATAGGAGGTGAGGTTGAGTAAGAAGTTTTTAGACCCTAACTTTGTTTCTGATAAATGGAATTGTTTGAAAGTTACAGACAACTACCAAACCTGTTAACTCTCTAACATATATCAAAATCAGGCCAAACCGTTTATTACTTCTCAAGATATCGCCCAAAGCGCATATTATTTGTATGCCCATGGGAGGTGAGGTTGAGTAAGAAGTTTTTCGACCCAAACTTTGTTTCTGATAAATGAAATTGTCTGAAAGTTACAGACAACCACCAAACCTGTTAACTCTCTAACATATACCAAAATCAGGCCAAACCGTTCATTACTTCTAAAGATATCGCCCAAAGCGCATATTATTCGTATGCCCATGGGAGGTGAGGTTATGTGAGAGGTTTTTAGACCCTAACTTTGTTTCTGATGAATGGAATTGTTTGAAAGTTACAGACAACTACCAAACCTGTTAACTCTCTAACATATATCAAAATCAGGCCAAACCGTTTATTACTTCTGAAGATATCGCCCAAAGCGCATATTATTTGTATGCCCATGGGAGGTGAGGTTGAGTAAGAAGTTTTTAGACCCTCACTTTGTTTCTGATGAATGGAATTGTTTGAAAATCACATACAATTACCATCCTTGTTAACTCTCTAACATATACAAAAAACAGGCCAAACCGTTCATTACTTCTAAAGATATCGCCCAAAGCGCATATTATTCGTATGCCCATGGGAGGTGAGGTTAAGTAAGAAGTTTTTCGACCCAAACTTTGTTTCTGATAAATGAAATTGTCTGAAAGTTACAGACAACCACCAAACCTGTTAACTCTCTAACATATACCAAAATCAGGCCAAACCGTTCATTACTTCTAAAGATATCGCCCAAAGCGCATATTATTCGTATGCCCATGGGAGGTGAGGTTATGTGAGAGGTTTTTAGACCCTAACTTTGTTTCTGATAAATGGAATTGTTTGAAAGTTACAGACAACTACCAAACTTGTAAACTCTCTAACATATACCAAAATCAGGCCAAACCGTTCATTACTTCTAAAGATATCGCCCAAAGCGCATATTATTCGTGTGCCCATGGGAGGTGAGGTTATGTGAGAGGTTTTTAGACCCTAACTTTGTTTCTGATAAATGGAATTGTTTGAAAGTTACAGACAACTACCAAACCTGTTAACTCTCTAACATATATCAAAATCAGGCCAAACCGTTTATTACTTCTGAAGATATCGCCCAAAGCGCATTTTATTTGTATGCCCATGGGAGGTGAGGTTGAGTAAGAAGTTTTTCGACCCAAACTTTGTTTCTGATAAATGAAATTGTCTGAAAGTTACAGACAACCACCAAACCTGTTAACTCTCTAACATATACCAAAATCAGGCCAAACCGTTCATTACTTCTAAAGATATCGCCCAAAGCGCATATTATTCGTATGCCCATGGGAGGTGAGGTTATGTGAGAGGTTTTTAGACCCTAACTTTGTTTCTGATGAATGGAATTGTTTGAAAGTTACAGACAACTACCAAACCTGTTAACTCTCTAACATATATCAAAATCAGGCCAAACCGTTTATTACTTCTGAAGATATCGCCCAAAGCGCATATTATTTGTATGCCCATGGGAGGTGAGGTTGAGTAAGAAGTTTTTAGACCCTCACTTTGTTTCTGATGAATGGAATTGTTTGAAAATCACATACAATTACCATCCTTGTTAACTCTCTAACATATACAAAAAACAGGCCAAACCGTTCATTACTTCTAAAGATATCGCCCAAAGCGCATATTATTCGTATGCCCATGGGAGGTGAGGTTAAGTAAGAAGTTTTTCGACCCAAACTTTGTTTCTGATAAATGAAATTGTCTGAAAGTTACAGACAACCACCAAACCTGTTAACTCTCTAACATATACCAAAATCAGGCCAAACCGTTCATTACTTCTAAAGATATCGCCCAAAGCGCATATTATTCGTATGCCCATGGGAGGTGAGGTTATGTGAGAGGTTTTTAGACCCTAACTTTGTTTCTGATAAATGGAATTGTTTGAAAGTTACAGACAACTACCAAACTTGTTAACTCTCTAACATATACCAAAATCAGGCCAAACCGTTCATTACTTCTAAAGATATCGCCCAAAGCGCATATTATTTCTATGCCCATGGGAGGTGAGGTTGAGTAAGAAGTTTTTAGACCCTCACTTTGTTTCTGATAAATGGAATTGTTTGAAAGTTACAGACAACTACCAAACCTGTTAACTCTCTAACATATATCAAAATCAGGCCAAACCGTTTATTACTTCTGAAGATATCGCCCAAAGCGCATATTATTCGTATGCCCATGGGAGGTGAGGTTGAGTAAGAAGTTTTTAGACCCTCACTTTGTTTCTGATAAATGGAATTGTTTGAAAGTTACAGACAACTACCAAACTTGTTAACTCTCTAACATATACCAAAATCAGGCCAAACCGTTCATTACTTCTAAAGATATCGCCCAAAGCGCATATTATTTGTATGCCCATGGGAGGTGAGGTTGAGTAAGAAGTTTTTAGACCCTCACTTTGTTTCTGATAAATGGAATTGTTTGAAAATCACACACAATTACCATCCTTGTTAACTCTCTAACATATACAAAAAACAGGCCAAACCGTTCATTACTTCTAAAGATATCGCCCAAAGCGCATATTATTTGTATGCCCATAGGAGGTGAGGTTGAGTAAGAAGTTTTTAGACCCTAACTTTGTTTCTGATCAATGGAATTGTTTGAAAGTTACAGACAACTACCAAACCTGTTAACTCTCTAACATATATCAAAATCAGGCCAAACCGTTTATTACTTCTCAAGATATCGCCCAAAGCGCATATTATTTGTATGCCCATAGGAGGTGAGGTTGAGTAAGAAGTTTTTAGACCCTAACTTTGTTTCTGATCAATGGAATTGTTTGAAAGTTACAGACAACTACCAAACCTGTTAACTCTCTAACATATATCAAAATCAGGCCAAACCGTTTATTACTTCTGAAGATATCGCCCAAAGCGCATATTATTCGTATGCCCATGGGAGGTGAGGTTGAGTAAGAAGTTTTTAGACCCTCACTTTGTTTCTGATAAATGGAATTGTTTGAAAGTTACAGACAACTACCAAACTTGTTAACTCTCTAACATATACCAAAATCAGGCCAAACCGTTCATTACTTCTAAAGATATCGCCCAAAGCGCATATTATTTGTATGCCCATGGGAGGTGAGGTTGAGTAAGAAGTTTTTAGACCCTCACTTTGTTTCTGATAAATGGAATTGTTTGAAAATCACACACAATTACCATCCTTGTTAACTCTCTAACATATACAAAAAACAGGCCAAACCGTTCATTACTTCTAAAGATATCGCCCAAAGCGCATATTATTTGTATGCCCATAGGAGGTGAGGTTGAGTAAGAAGTTTTTAGACCCTCACTTTGTTTCTGATAAATGGAATTGTTTGAAAATCACACACAATTACCATCCTTGTTAACTCTCTAACATATACAAAAAACAGGCCAAACCGTTCATTACTTCTAAAGATATCGCCCAAAGCGCATATTATTTGTATGCCCATGGGAGGTGAGGTTGAGTAAGAAGTTTTTAGACCCTCACTTTGTTTCTGATAAATGGAATTGTTTGAAAATCACACACAATTACCATCCTTGTTAACTCTCTAACATATACAAAAAACAGGCCAAACCGTTCATTACTTCTAAAGATATCGCCCAAAGCGCATATTATTTGTATGCCCATAGGAGGTGAGGTTGAGTAAGAAGTTTTTAGACCCTAACTTTGTTTCTGATCAATGGAATTGTTTGAAAGTTACAGACAACTACCAAACCTGTTAACTCTCTAACACATATCAAAATCAGGCCAAACCGTTTATTACTTCTAAAGATATCGCCCAAAGCGCATATTATTTGTATGCCCATAGGAGGTGAGGTTGAGTAAGAAGTTTTTCGACCCAAACTTTGTTTCTGATAAATGAAATTGTTTGAAAGTTACAGACAACTACCAAACCTGTTAACTCTCTAACATATATCAAAATCAGGCCAAACCGTTTATTACTTCTGAAGATATCGCCCAAAGCGCATATTATTCGTATGCCCATGGGAGGTGAGGTTGAGTAAGAAGTTTTTAGACCCTCACTTTGTTTCTGATAAATGGAATTGTTTGAAAGTTACAGACAACTACCAAACCTGTTAACTCTCTAACATATATCAAAATCAGGCCAAACCGTTTATTACTTCTGAAGATATCGCCCAAAGCGCATATTATTCGTATGCCCATGGGAGGTGAGGTTATGTGAGAGGTTTTTCGACCCAAACTTTGTTTCTGATAAATGAAATTGTTTGAAAGTTACAGACAACTACCAAACCTGTTAACTCTCTAACATATATCAAAATCAGGCCAAACCGTTTATTACTTCTGAAGATATCGCCCAAAGCGCATATTATTCGTATGCCCATGGGAGGTGAGGTTGAGTAAGAAGTTTTTAGACCCTCACTTTGTTTCTGATAAATGGAATTGTTTGAAAGTTACAGACAACTACCAAACCTGTTAACTCTCTAACATATATCAAAATCAGGCCAAACCGTTCATTACTTCTAAAGATATCGCCCAAAGCGCATATTATTCGTATGCCCATGGGAGGTGAGGTTATGTGAGAGGTTTTTAGACCCTAACTTTGTTTCTGATAAATGGAATTGTTTGAAAGTTACAGACAACTACCAAACCTGTTAACTCTCTAACATATATCAAAATCAGGCCAAACCGTTTATTACTTCTGAAGATATCGCCCAAAGCGCATATTATTTGTATGCCCATGGGAGGTGAGGTTGAGTAAGAAGTTTTTCGACCCAAACTTTGTTTCTGATAAATGAAATTGTCTGAAAGTTACAGACAACCACCAAACCTGTTAACTCTCTAACATATACCAAAATCAGGCCAAACCGTTCATTACTTCTAAAGATATCGCCCAAAGCGCATATTATTCGTATGCCCATGGGAGGTGAGGTTATGTGAGAGGTTTTTAGACCCTAACTTTGTTTCTGATGAATGGACTTGTTTGAAAGTTACAGACAACTACCAAACCTGTTAACTCTCTAACATATATCAAAATCAGGCCAAACCGTTCATTACTTCTGAAGATATCGCCCAAAGCGCATATTATTTGTATGCCCATGGGAGGTGAGGTTGAGTAAGAAGTTTTTAGACCCTCACTTTGTTTCTGATGAATGGAATTGTTTGAAAATCACATACAATTACCATCCTTGTTAACTCTCTAACATATACAAAAAACAGGCCAAACCGTTCATTACTTCTAAAGATATCGCCCAAAGCGCATATTATTCGTATGCCCATGGGAGGTGAGGTTAAGTAAGAAGTTTTTCGACCCAAACTTTGTTTCTGATAAATGAAATTGTCTGAAAGTTACAGACAACCACCAAACCTGTTAACTCTCTAACATATACCAAAATCAGGCCAAACCGTTCATTACTTCTAAAGATATCGCCCAAAGCGCATATTATTCGTATGCCCATGGGAGGTGAGGTTATGTGAGAGGTTTTTAGACCCTAACTTTGTTTCTGATGAATGGAATTGTTTGAAAGTTACAGACAACTACCAAACTTGTTAACTCTCTAACATATACCAAAATCAGGCCAAACCGTTCATTACTTCTAAAGATATCGCCCAAAGCGCATATTATTTCTATGCCCATGGGAGGTGAGGTTGAGTAAGAAGTTTTTAGACCCTCACTTTGTTTCTGATAAATGGAATTGTTTGAAAGTTACAGACAACTACCAAACCTGTTAACTCTCTAACATATATCAAAATCAGGCCAAACCGTTTATTACTTCTGAAGATATCGCCCAAAGCGCATATTATTCGTATGCCCATGGGAGGTGAGGTTGAGTAAGAAGTTTTTAGACCCTCACTTTGTTTCTGATAAATGGAATTGTTTGAAAGTTACAGACAACTACCAAACTTGTTAACTCTCTAACATATACCAAAATCAGGCCAAACCGTTCATTACTTCTAAAGATATCGCCCAAAGCGCATATTATTTGTATGCCCATGGGAGGTGAGGTTGAGTAAGAAGTTTTTAGACCCTCACTTTGTTTCTGATAAATGGAATTGTTTGAAAATCACACACAATTACCATCCTTGTTAACTCTCTAACATATACAAAAAACAGGCCAAACCGTTCATTACTTCTAAAGATATCGCCCAAAGCGCATATTATTTGTATGCCCATAGGAGGTGAGGTTGAGTAAGAAGTTTTTAGACCCTAACTTTGTTTCTGATCAATGGAATTGTTTGAAAGTTACAGACAACTACCAAACCTGTTAACTCTCTAACATATATCAAAATCAGGCCAAACCGTTTATTACTTCTCAAGATATCGCCCAAAGCGCATATTATTTGTATGCCCATAGGAGGTGAGGTTGAGTAAGAAGTTTTTAGACCCTAACTTTGTTTCTGATAAATGGAATTGTTTGAAAGTTACAGACAACTACCAAACCTGTTAACTCTCTAACATATATCAAAATCAGGCCAAACCGTTTATTACTTCTGAAGATATCGCCCAAAGCGCATATTATTTGTATGCCCATGGGAGGTGAGGTTGAGTAAGAAGTTTTTAGACCCTCACTTTGTTTCTGATGAATGGAATTGTTTGAAAATCACACACAATTACCATCCTTGTTAACTCTCTAACATATACAAAAAACAGGCCAAACCGTTCATTACTTCTAAAGATATCGCCCAAAGCGCATATTATTTGTATGCCCATGGGAGGTGAGGTTGAGTAAGAAGTTTTTAGACCCTCACTTTGTTTCTGATAAATGGAATTGTTTGAAAATCACACACAATTACCATCCTTGTTAACTCTCTAACATATACAAAAAACAGGCCAAACCGTTCATTACTTCTAAAGATATCGCCCAAAGCGCATATTATTTGTATGCCCATAGGAGGTGAGGTTGAGTAAGAAGTTTTTAGACCCTAACTTTGTTTCTGATCAATGGAATTGTTTGAAAGTTACAGACAACTACCAAACCTGTTAACTCTCTAACATATATCAAAATCAGGCCAAACCGTTTATTACTTCTCAAGATATCGCCCAAAGCGCATATTATTTGTATGCCCATAGGAGGTGAGGTTGAGTAAGAAGTTTTTAGACCCTAACTTTGTTTCTGATAAATGGAATTGTTTGAAAGTTACAGACAACTACCAAACCTGTTAACTCTCTAACATATATCAAAATCAGGCCAAACCGTTTATTACTTCTGAAGATATCGCCCAAAGCGCATATTATTTGTATGCCCATGGGAGGTGAGGTTGAGTAAGAAGTTTTTAGACCCTCACTTTGTTTCTGATGAATGGAATTGTTTGAAAATCACACACAATTACCATCCTTGTTAACTCTCTAACATATACAAAAAACAGGCCAAACCGTTCATTACTTCTAAAGATATCGCCCAAAGCGCATATTATTCGTATGCCCATGGGAGGTGAGGTTGAGTAAGAAGTTTTTAGACCCTCACTTTGTTTCTGATAAATGGAATTGTTTGAAAATCACACACAATTACCATCCTTGTTAACTCTCTAACATATACAAAAAACAGGCCAAACCGTTCATTACTTCTAAAGATATCGCCCAAAGCGCATATTATTCGTATGCCCATGGGAGGTGAGGTTATGTGAGAGGTTTTTAGACCCTAACTTTGTTTCTGATGGATGGAATTGTTTGAAAGTTACAGACAACTACCACACCTGTTAACTCTCTAACATATATCAAAATCAGGCCAAACCGTTTATTACTACTGAAGATATCGCCCAAAGCGCATATTATTTGTATGCCCATGGGAGGTGAGGTTGAGTGAGAAGTTTTTAGACCCTCACTTTGTTTCTGATGAATGGAATTGTTTGAAAATCACACACAACTACCATCCTTGTTAACTCTCTAACATATACAAAAAAACAGGCCAAACCGTCCATTACTTCTAAAGTTATCGCCCAAAGCGCATATTATTTGTATGCCCATAGGAGGTGAGGTTGAGTAAGAAGTTTTTAGACCCTAACTTTGTTTCTGATAAATGGAATTGTTTGAAAGTTACAGACAACTACCAAACCTGTTAACTCTCTAACATATATCAAAATCAGGCCAAACCGTTTATTACTTCTGAAGATATCGCCCAAAGCGCATATTATTTGTATGCCCATGGGAGGTGAGGTTGAGTAAGAAGTTTTTAGACCCTCACTTTGTTTCTGATTGATGGAATTGTTTGAAAATCACACACAATTACCATCCTTGTTAACTCTCTAAAATATACAAAAAACAGGCCAAACCGTTCATTACTTCTAAAGATATCGCCCAAAGCGCATATTATTCGTATGCCCATGGGAGGTGAGGTTAAGTAAGAAGTTTTTCGACCCAAACTTTGTTTCTGATAAATGAAATTGTCTGAAAGTTACAGACAACCACCAAACCTGTTAACTCTCTAACATATACCAAAATCAGGCCAAACCGTTCATTACTTCTAAAGATATCGCCCAAAGCGCATATTATTCGTATGCCCATGGGAGGTGAGGTTATGTGAGAGGTTTTTAGACCCTAACTTTGTTTCTGATAAATGGAATTGTTTGAAAGTTACAGACAACTACCAAACTTGTTAACTCTCTAACATATACCAAAATCAGGCCAAACCGTTCATTACTTCTAAAGATATCGCCCAAAGCGCATATTATTTGTATGCCCATGGGAGGTGAGGTTGAGTAAGAAGTTTTTAGACCCTCACTTTGTTTCTGATAAATGGAATTGTTTGAAAATCACACACAATTACCATCCTTGTTAACTCTCTAACATATACAAAAAACAGGCCAAACCGTTCATTACTTCTAAAGATATCGCCCAAAGCGCATATTATTTGTATGCCCATAGGAGGTGAGGTTGAGTAAGAAGTTTTTAGACCCTAACTTTGTTTCTGATAAATGGAATTGTTTGAAAGTTACAGACAACTACCAAACCTGTTAACTCTCTAACATATATCAAAATCAGGCCAAACCGTTTATTACTTCTCAAGATATCGCCCAAAGCGCATATTATTTGTATGCCCATAGGAGGTGAGGTTGAGTAAGAAGTTTTTAGACCCTAACTTTGTTTCTGATAAATGGAATTGTTTGAAAGTTACAGACAACTACCAAACCTGTTAACTCTCTAACATATATCAAAATCAGGCGAAACCGTTTATTACTTCTGAAGATATCGCCCAAAGCGCATATTATTTGTATGCCCATGGGAGGTGAGGTTGAGTAAGAAGTTTTTAGACCCTCACTTTGTTTCTGATGAATGGAATTGTTTGAAAATCACATACAATTACCATCCTTGTTAACTCTCTAACATATACAAAAAACAGGCCAAACCGTTCATTACTTCTAAAGATATCGCCCAAAGCGCATATTATTCGTATGCCCATGGGAGGTGAGGTTAAGTAAGAAGTTTTTCGACCCAAACTTTGTTTCTGATAAATGAAATTGTCTGAAAGTTACAGACAACCACCAAACCTGTTAACTCTCTAACATATACCAAAATCAGGCCAAACCGTTCATTACTTCTAAAGATATCGCCCAAAGCGCATATTATTCGTATGCCCATGGGAGGTGAGGTTGAGTAAGAAGTTTTTAGACCCTCACTTTGTTTCTGATAAATGGAATTGTTTGAAAGTTACAGACAACTACCAAACCTGTTAACTCTCTAACATATATCAAAATCAGGCCAAACCGTTTATTACTTCTGAAGATATCGCCCAAAGCGCATATTATTTGTATGCCCATGGGAGGTGAGGTTGAGTAAGAAGTTTTTAGACCCTCACTTTGTTTCTGATGAATGGAATTGTTTGAAAATCACACACAATTACCATCCTTGTTAACTCTCTAACATATACAAAAAACAGGCCAAACCGTTCATTACTTCTAAAGATATCGCCCAAAGCGCATATTATTCGTATGCCCATGGGAGGTGAGGTTAAGTAAGAAGTTTTTCGACCCAAACTTTGTTTCTGATAAATGAAATTGTCTGAAAGTTACAGACAACCACCAAACCTGTTAACTCTCTAACATATACCAAAATCAGGCCAAACCGTTCATTACTTCTAAAGATATCGCCCAAAGCGCATATTATTCGTATGCCCATGGAAGGTGAGGTTATGTGAGAGGTTTTTAGACCCTAACTTTGTTTCTGATAAATGGAATTGTTTGAAAGTTACAGACAACTACCAAACCTGTTAACTCTCTAACATATATCAAAATCAGGCCAAACCGTTTATTACTTCTGAAGATATCGCCCAAAGCGCATATTATTTGTATGCCCATGGGAGGTGAGGTTGAGTAAGAAGTTTTTCGACCCAAACTTTGTTTCTGATAAATGAAATTGTCTGAAAGTTACAGACAACCACCAAACCTGTTAACTCTCTAACATATACCAAAATCAGGCCAAACCGTTCATTACTTCTAAAGATATCGCCCAAAGCGCATATTATTCGTATGCCCATGGGAGGTGAGGTTATGTGAGAGGTTTTTAGACCCTAACTTTGTTTCTGATAAATGGAATTGTTTGAAAGTTACAGACAACTACCAAACCTGTTAACTCTCTAACATATATCAAAATCAGGCCAAACCGTTTATTACTTCTGAAGATATCGCCCAAAGCGCATATTATTTGTATGCCCATGGGAGGTGAGGTTGAGTAAGAAGTTTTTAGACCCTCACTTTGTTTCTGATGAATGGAATTGTTTGAAAATCACATACAATTACCATCCTTGTTAACTCTCTAACATATACAAAAAACAGGCCAAACCGTTCATTACTTCTAAAGATATCGCCCAAAGCGCATATTATTCGTATGCCCATGGGAGGTGAGGTTAAGTAAGAAGTTTTTCGACCCAAACTTTGTTTCTGATAAATGAAATTGTCTGAAAGTTACAGACAACCACCAAACCTGTTAACTCTCTAACATATACCAAAATCAGGCCAAACCGTTCATTACTTCTAAAGATATCGCCCAAAGCGCATATTATTCGTATGCCCATGAGAGGTGAGGTTATGTGAGAGGTTTTTAGACCCTAACTTTGTTTCTGATAAATGGAATTGTTTGAAAGTTACAGACAACTACCAAACCTGTTAACTCTCTAACATATATCAAAATCAGGCCAAACCGTTTATTACTTCTGAAGATATCGCCCAAAGCGCATATTATTTGTATGCCCATGGGAGGTGAGGTTGAGTAAGAAGTTTTTAGACCCTAACTTTGTTTCTGATAGATGGAATTGTTTGAAAGTCCCACACAATTACCATCCTTGTTAACTTTCTAACATATACCAAAATCAGGTCAAACCGTTTATTACTTCTGAAGATATCGCCCAAAGCGCATATTATTTGTATGCCCATGGGAGGTGAGGTTGAGTAAGAAGTTTTTAGACCCTAACTTTTTTTCTGATAAATGAAATTGTCTGAAAGTTACAGACAACTACCAAACCTGTTAATTCTCTAACATATACCAAAATCAGGCCAAACCGTTTATTACTTCTGAAGATATCGTCCAAAGCGCATATTATTCGTATGCCCATGGGAGGTGAGGTTAAGTAAGAAGTTTTTAGACCCTAACTTTGGTTCTGATAAATGGAATTGTTTGAAAGTCACACACAATCAACATCCTTGTTAACTCTCTGAAATATACAAAAATCAGGCCAAACCGTTTATTACTTCTAAAGATATCGCCCAAAGCGCATATTATTTGTATGCCCATGGGACGTGAGGTTAAGTAAGAGGTTTTTAGACCCTAACTTTGTTTCTGATAGATGGAATTGTTTGAAAGTCTTACACAATTACCATCCTTGTTAACTTTCTAACATATATCAAAATCAGGCCAAACCGTTTATTACTTCTAAAGATATCGCCCAAAGCGCATATTATTTGTATGCCCATGGGAGGTGAGGTTGAGTAAGAAGTTTTTAGACCCTAACTTTGTTTCTGATGAATGAAATTGTCTGAAAGTTACAGACAACTACCAAACCTGTTAACTCTCTACCATATACCAAAATCAGGCCAAACCGTTTATTACTTCTGAAGATATCGCCCAAAGCGCATATTATTCGTATGCCCATGGGACGTGAGGTTAAGTGAGACGTTTTTAGACCCTAACTTTGTTTCTGATAGATGGAATTGTTTGAAAGTCCCACACAATCACCATCCTTGTTAACTCTCTAACATATACAAAAATCAGGCCAAACCGTTCATTACTTCTAAAGATATCGCCCAAAGCGCATATTATTCGTATGCCCATGGGACGTGAGGTTAAGTGAGACGTTTTTAGACCCTAACTTTGTTTCTGATAGATGGAATTGTTTGAAAGTCTTACACAATTACCATCCTTGTTAACTTTCTAACATATACCAAAATCAGGCCAAACCGTTTATTACTTCTAAAGATATCGCCCAAAGCGCATATTATTTGTATGCCCATGGGAGGTGAGGTTGAGTAAGAAGTTTTTAGACCCTAACTTTGTTTCTGATAGATGGAATTGTTTGAAAGTCCCACACAATTACCATCCTTGTTAACTTTCTAACATATACCAAAATCAGGTCAAACCGTTTATTACTTCTGAAGATATCGCCCAAAGCGCATATTATTTGTATGCCCATGGGAGGTGAGGTTGAGTAAGAAGTTTTTAGACCCTAACTTTGGTTCTGATGAATGGAATTGTTTGAAAATCACACACAATCAACATCCTTGTTAACTCTCTGAAATATACAAAAATCAGGCCAAACCGTTCATTACTTCTAAAGATATCGCCCAAAGCGCATATTATTCGTATGCCCGTGGGAGGTGAGGTTGAGTAAGAAGTTTTAGACCCTAACTTTGTTTCTGATGAATGAAATTGTCTGAAAGTTACAGACAACTACCAAACCTGTTAACTCTCTAACATATACCAAAATCAGGCCAAACCGTTTATTACTTCTGAAGATATCGTCCAAAGCGCATATTATTCGTATGCCCATGGGAGGTGAGGTTGAGTAAGAAGTTTCTAGACCCTAACTTTGTTTCTGATGAATGGAATTGTTTGAAAGTAATACACAATCAACATCCTTGTTAACTCTCTGAAATATACAAAAATCAGGCCAAACCGTTTATTACTTCTAAAGATATCGCCCAAAGCGCATATTATTCGTATGCCCATGGGAGGTGAGGTTGAGTAAGAAGTTTTAGACCCTAACTTTGTTTCTGATAAATGGAATTGTTTGAAAGTCACACACAATCACCATCCTTGTTAACTCTCTAACATATACAAAAATCAGGCCAAACCGTTCATTACTTCTAAAGATATCGCCCAAAGCGCATATTATTCGTATGCCCATGGGACGTGAGGTTAAGTAAGAGGTTTTTAGACCCTAACTTTGTTTCTGATAGATGGAATTGTTTGAAAGTCTTACACAATTACCATCCTTGTTAACTTTCTAACATATGTCAAAATCAGGCCAAACCGTTTATTACTTCTAAAGATATCGCCCAAAGCGCATATTATTTGTATGCCCATGGGAGGTGAGGTTGAGTAAGAAGTTTTTAGACCCTAACTTTGTTTCTGATAGATGGAATTGTTTGAAAGTCCCACACAATCACCATCCTTGTTAACTCTCTAACATATACAAAAATCAGGCCAAACCGTTCATTACTTCTAAAGATATCGCCCAAAGCGCATATTATTCGTATGCCCATGGGACGTGAGGTTAAGTGAGACGTTTTTAGACCCTAACTTTGTTTCTGATAGATGGAATTGTTTGAAAGTCTTACACAATTACCATCCTTGTTAACTTTCTAACATATACCAAAATCAGGCCAAACCGTTTATTACTTCTAAAGATATCGCCCAAAGCGCATATTATTTGTATGCCCATGGGAGGTGAGGTTGAGTAAGAAGTTTTTAGACCCTAACTTTGTTTCTGATAGATGGAATTATTTGAAAGTCCCACACAATTACCATCCTTGTTAACTCTCTAACATATACAAAAATCCGGCCAAACCGTTCATTACTTCTAAAGATATCGCCCACAGCGCATATTATTCGTATGCCCATGGGACGTGAGGTTAAGTAAGACGTTTTTAGACCCTAACTTTGTTTCTGATAGATGGAATTGTTTGAAAGTCTTACACAATTACCATCCTTGTTAACTTTCTAACATATACCAAAATCAGGCCAAACCGTTTATTACTTCTAAATATATCGCCCAAAGCGCATATTATTTGTATGCCCATAGGAGGTGAGGTTGAGTAAGAAGTTTTTAGACCCTAACTTTGTTTCTGATGAATGGAATTATTCGAAAGTCACACACAATCAACATCCTTGTTAACTCTCTAACATATACAAAAATCAGGCCAAACCGTTTATTACTTCTAAAGATATCGCCCAAAGCGCATATTATTCGTATGCCTATGGGACGTGAAGTTAAGTAAGACGTTTTTAGACCCTAACTTTGTTTCTGATAAATGAAATTGTCTGAAAGTTACAGAAAACTACCAAACCTGTTAACTCTCTACCATATACCAAAATCAGGCCAAACCGTTTAATACTTCTGAAGATATCGCCCAAAGCGCATATTATTTGTATGCCCATGAGAGGTGAGGTTAAGTAAGAAGTTTTTAGACCCTAACTTTGTTTCTGATAAATGGAATTGTTTGAAAGTAACAGACAACTACCAAACTCTCTAACATATACCAAAATCAGGCCAAACCGTTTATTACTTCTGAAGATATCGTCCAAAGCGCATATTATTCGTATGCCCATGGGAGGTGAGGTTGAGTAAGAAGTTTTTAGACCCTAACTTTGTTTCTGATAGATGGAATTATTTGAAAGTCCCACACAATTACCATCCTTGTTAACTCTCTAACATATACAAAAATCCGGCCAAACCGTTCATTACTTCTAAAGATATCGCCCACAGCGCATATTATTCGTATGCCCATGGGACGTGAGGTTAAGTAAGACGTTTTTAGACCCTAACTTTGTTTCTGATAGATGGAATTGTTTGAAAGTCTTACACAATTACCATCCTTGTTAACTTTCTAACATATACCAAAATCAGGCCAAACCGTTTATTACTTCTAAATATATCGCCCAAAGCGCATATTATTTGTATGCCCATAGGAGGTGAGGTTGAGTAAGAAGTTTTTAGACCCTAACTTTGTTTCTGATAAATGGAATTATTCGAAAGTCACACACAATCAACATCCTTGTTAACTCTCTAACATATACAAAAATCAGGCCAAACCGTTTATTACTTCTAAAGATATCGCCCAAAGCGCATATTATTCGTATGCCTATGGGACGTGAAGTTAAGTAAGACGTTTTTAGACCCTAACTTTGTTTCTGATAAATGAAATTGTCTGAAAGTTACAGAAAACTACCAAACCTGTTAACTCTCTACCATATACCAAAATCAGGCCAAACCGTTTATTACTTCTGAAGATATCGCCCAAAGCGCATATTATTTGTATGCCCATGAGAGGTGAGGTTAAGTAAGAAGTTTTTAGACCCTAACTTTGTTTCTGATAAATGGAATTGTTTGAAAGTAACAGACAACTACCAAACTCTCTAACATATACCAAAATCAGGCCAAACCGTTTATTACTTCTGAAGATATCGTCCAAAGCGCATATTATTCGTATGCCCATGGGAGGTGAGGTTATGTGAGAGGTTTTTAGACCCTAACTTTGTTTCTGATAAATGGAATTGTTTGAAAGTTACAGACAACTACCAAACTTGTTAACTCTCTAACATATACAAAAATCAGGCCAAACCGTTCATTACTTCTAAAGATATCGCCCAAAGCGCATATTATTTCTATGCCCATGGGAGGTGAGGTTGAGTAAGAAGTTTTTAGACCCTCACTTTGTTTCTGATAAATGGAATTGTTTGAAAGTTACAGACAACTACCAAACCTGTTAACTCTCTAACATATATCAAAATCAGGCCAAACCGTTTATTACTTCTGAAGATATCGCCCAAAGCGCATATTATTTGTATGCCCATGGGAGGTGAGGTTGAGTAAGAAGTTTTTAGACCCTCACTTTGTTTCTGATGAATGGAATTGTTTGAAAATCACACACAATTACCATCCTTGTTAACTCTCTAACATATACAAAAAACAGGCCAAACCGTTCATTACTTCTAAAGATATCGCCCAAAGCGCATATTATTCGTATGCCCATGGGAGGTGAGGTTAAGTAAGAAGTTTTTCGACCCAAACTTTGTTTCTGATAAATGAAATTGTCTGAAAGTTACAGACAACCACCAAACCTGTTAACTCTCTAACATATACCAAAATCAGGCCAAACCGTTCATTACTTCTAAAGATATCGCCCAAAGCGCATATTATTCGTATGCCCATGGAAGGTGAGGTTATGTGAGAGGTTTTTAGACCCTAACTTTGTTTCTGATGAATGGAATTGTTTGAAAGTTACAGACAACTACCAAACCTGTTAACTCTCTAACATATATCAAAATCAGGCCAAACCGTTTATTACTTCTGAAGATATCGCCCAAAGCGCATATTATTTGTATGCCCATGGGAGGTGAGGTTGAGTAAGAAGTTTTTCGACCCAAACTTTGTTTCTGATAAATGAAATTGTCTGAAAGTTACAGACAACCACCAAACCTGTTAACTCTCTAACATATACCAAAATCAGGCCAAACCGTTCATTACTTCTAAAGATATCGCCCAAAGCGCATATTATTCGTATGCCCATGGGAGGTGAGGTTATGTGAGAGGTTTTTAGACCCTAACTTTGTTTCTGATAAATGGAATTGTTTGAAAGTTACAGACAACTACCAAACCTGTTAACTCTCTAACATATATCAAAATCAGGCCAAACCGTTTATTACTTCTGAAGATATCGCCCAAAGCGCATATTATTTGTATGCCCATGGGAGGTGAGGTTGAGTAAGAAGTTTTTAGACCCTCACTTTGTTTCTGATGAATGGAATTGTTTGAAAATCACATACAATTACCATCCTTGTTAACTCTCTAACATATACAAAAAACAGGCCAAACCGTTCATTACTTCTAAAGATATCGCCCAAAGCGCATATTATTCGTATGCCCATGGGAGGTGAGGTTAAGTAAGAAGTTTTTCGACCCAAACTTTGTTTCTGATAAATGAAATTGTCTGAAAGTTACAGACAACCACCAAACCTGTTAACTCTCTAACATATACCAAAATCAGGCCAAACCGTTCATTACTTCTAAAGATATCGCCCAAAGCGCATATTATTCGTATGCCCATGAGAGGTGAGGTTATGTGAGAGGTTTTTAGACCCTAACTTTGTTTCTGATAAATGGAATTGTTTGAAAGTTACAGACAACTACCAAACCTGTTAACTCTCTAACATATATCAAAATCAGGCCAAACCGTTTATTACTTCTGAAGATATCGCCCAAAGCGCATATTATTTGTATGCCCATGGGAGGTGAGGTTGAGTAAGAAGTTTTTAGACCCTAACTTTGTTTCTGATAGATGGAATTGTTTGAAAGTCCCACACAATTACCATCCTTGTTAACTTTCTAACATATACCAAAATCAGGTCAAACCGTTTATTACTTCTGAAGATATCGCCCAAAGCGCATATTATTTGTATGCCCATGGGAGGTGAGGTTGAGTAAGAAGTTTTTAGACCCTAACTTTTTTTCTGATAAATGAAATTGTCTGAAAGTTACAGACAACTACCAAACCTGTTAATTCTCTAACATATACCAAAATCAGGCCAAACCGTTTATTACTTCTGAAGATATCGTCCAAAGCGCATATTATTCGTATGCCCATGGGAGGTGAGGTTAAGTAAGAAGTTTTTAGACCCTAACTTTGGTTCTGATAAATGGAATTGTTTGAAAGTCACACACAATCAACATCCTTGTTAACTCTCTGAAATATACAAAAATCAGGCCAAACCGTTTATTACTTCTAAAGATATCGCCCAAAGCGCATATTATTTGTATGCCCATGGGACGTGAGGTTAAGTAAGAGGTTTTTAGACCCTAACTTTGTTTCTGATAGATGGAATTGTTTGAAAGTCTTACACAATTACCATCCTTGTTAACTTTCTAACATATATCAAAATCAGGCCAAACCGTTTATTACTTCTAAAGATATCGCCCAAAGCGCATATTATTTGTATGCCCATGGGAGGTGAGGTTGAGTAAGAAGTTTTTAGACCCTAACTTTGTTTCTGATGAATGAAATTGTCTGAAAGTTACAGACAACTACCAAACCTGTTAACTCTCTACCATATACCAAAATCAGGCCAAACCGTTTATTACTTCTGAAGATATCGCCCAAAGCGCATATTATTCGTATGCCCATGGGACGTGAGGTTAAGTGAGACGTTTTTAGACCCTAACTTTGTTTCTGATAGATGGAATTGTTTGAAAGTCCCACACAATCACCATCCTTGTTAACTCTCTAACATATACAAAAATCAGGCCAAACCGTTCATTACTTCTAAAGATATCGCCCAAAGCGCATATTATTCGTATGCCCATGGGACGTGAGGTTAAGTGAGACGTTTTTAGACCCTAACTTTGTTTCTGATAGATGGAATTGTTTGAAAGTCTTACACAATTACCATCCTTGTTAACTTTCTAACATATACCAAAATCAGGCCAAACCGTTTATTACTTCTAAAGATATCGCCCAAAGCGCATATTATTTGTATGCCCATGGGAGGTGAGGTTGAGTAAGAAGTTTTTAGACCCTAACTTTGTTTCTGATAGATGGAATTGTTTGAAAGTCCCACACAATTACCATCCTTGTTAACTTTCTAACATATACCAAAATCAGGTCAAACCGTTTATTACTTCTGAAGATATCGCCCAAAGCGCATATTATTTGTATGCCCATGGGAGGTGAGGTTGAGTAAGAAGTTTTTAGACCCTAACTTTGGTTCTGATGAATGGAATTGTTTGAAAATCACACACAATCAACATCCTTGTTAACTCTCTGAAATATACAAAAATCAGGCCAAACCGTTCATTACTTCTAAAGATATCGCCCAAAGCGCATATTATTCGTATGCCCGTGGGAGGTGAGGTTGAGTAACAGGTTTTAGACCCTAACTTTGTTTCTGATGAATGAAATTGTCTGAAAGTTACAGACAACTACCAAACCTGTTAACTCTCTAACATATACCAAAATCAGGCCAAACCGTTTATTACTTCTGAAGATATCGTCCAAAGCGCATATTATTCGTATGCCCATGGGAGGTGAGGTTGAGTAAGAAGTTTCTAGACCCTAACTTTGTTTCTGATGAATGGAATTGTTTGAAAGTAATACACAATCAACATCCTTGTTAACTCTCTGAAATATACAAAAATCAGGCCAAACCGTTTATTACTTCTAAAGATATCGCCCAAAGCGCATATTATTCGTATGCCCATGGGAGGTGAGGTTGAGTAAGAAGTTTTAGACCCTAACTTTGTTTCTGATAAATGGAATTGTTTGAAAGTCACACACAATCACCATCCTTGTTAACTCTCTAACATATACAAAAATCAGGCCAAACCGTTTATTACTTCTAAAGATATCGCCCAAAGCGCATATTATTTGTATGCCCATGGGAGGTGAGGTTGAGTAAGAAGTTTTTAGACCCTAACTTTGTTTCTGATGAATGAAATTGTCTGAAAGTTACAGACAACTACCAAACCTGTTAACTCTCTACCATATACCAAAATCAGGCCAAACCGTTTATTACTTCTGAAGATATCGCCCAAAGCGCATATTATTCGTATGCCCATGGGACGTGAGGTTAAGTGAGACGTTTTTAGACCCTAACTTTGTTTCTGATAGATGGAATTGTTTGAAAGTCCCACACAATCACCATCCTTGTTAACTCTCTAACATATACAAAAATCAGGCCAAACCGTTCATTACTTCTAAAGATATCGCCCAAAGCGCATATTATTCGTATGCCCATGGGAGGTGAGGTTGAGTAAGAAGTTTTTAGACCCTAACTTTGTTTCTGATAGATGGAATTGTTTGAAAGTCCCACACAATTACCATCCTTGTTAACTTTCTAACATATACCAAAATCAGGTCAAACCGTTTATTACTTCTGAAGATATCGCCCAAAGCGCATATTATTTGTATGCCCATGGGAGGTGAGGTTGAGTAAGAAGTTTTTAGACCCTAACTTTGGTTCTGATGAATGGAATTGTTTGAAAATCACACACAATCAACATCCTTGTTAACTCTCTGAAATATACAAAAATCAGGCCAAACCGTTCATTACTTCTAAAGATATCGCCCAAAGCGCATATTATTCGTATGCCCGTGGGAGGTGAGGTTGAGTAACAGGTTTTAGACCCTAACTTTGTTTCTGATGAATGAAATTGTCTGAAAGTTACAGACAACTACCAAACCTGTTAACTCTCTAACATATACCAAAATCAGGCCAAACCGTTTATTACTTCTGAAGATATCGTCCAAAGCGCATATTATTCGTATGCCCATGGGAGGTGAGGTTGAGTAAGAAGTTTCTAGACCCTAACTTTGTTTCTGATGAATGGAATTGTTTGAAAGTAATACACAATCAACATCCTTGTTAACTCTCTGAAATATACAAAAATCAGGCCAAACCGTTTATTACTTCTAAAGATATCGCCCAAAGCGCATATTATTCGTATGCCCATGGGAGGTGAGGTTGAGTAAGAAGTTTTAGACCCTAACTTTGTTTCTGATAAATGGAATTGTTTGAAAGTCACACACAATCACCATCCTTGTTAACTCTCTAACATATACAAAAATCAGGCCAAACCGTTCATTACTTCTAAAGATATCGCCCAAAGCGCATATTATTCGTATGCCCATGGGACGTGAGGTTAAGTAAGAGGTTTTTAGACCCTAACTTTGTTTCTGATAGATGGAATTGTTTGAAAGTCTTACACAATTACCATCCTTGTTAACTTTCTAACATATGTCAAAATCAGGCCAAACCGTTTATTACTTCTAAAGATATCGCCCAAAGCGCATATTATTTGTATGCCCATGGGAGGTGAGGTTGAGTAAGAAGTTTTTAGACCCTAACTTTGTTTCTGATAGATGGAATTGTTTGAAAGTCCCACACAATCACCATCCTTGTTAACTCTCTAACATATACAAAAATCAGGCCAAACCGTTCATTACTTCTAAAGATATCGCCCAAAGCGCATATTATTCGTATGCCCATGGGACGTGAGGTTAAGTGAGACGTTTTTAGACCCTAACTTTGTTTCTGATAGATGGAATTGTTTGAAAGTCTTACACAATTACCATCCTTGTTAACTTTCTAACATATACCAAAATCAGGCCAAACCGTTTATTACTTCTAAAGATATCGCCCAAAGCGCATATTATTTGTATGCCCATGGGAGGTGAGGTTGAGTAAGAAGTTTTTAGACCCTAACTTTGTTTCTGATAGATGGAATTGTTTGAAAGTCCCACACAATTACCATCCTTGTTAACTCTCTAACATATACAAAAATCAGGCCAAACCGTTCATTACTTCTAAAGATATCGCCCAAAGCGCATATTATTCGTATGCCCATGTGACGTGAGGTTAAGTAAGACGTTTTTAGACCCTAACTTTGTTTCTGATAGATGGAATTGTTTGAAAGTCTTACACAATTACCATCCTTGTTAACTTTCTAACATATACCAAAATCAGGCCAAACCGTTTATTACTTCTAAATATATCGCCCAAAGCGCATATTATTTGTATGCCCATAGGAGGTGAGGTTGAGTAAGAAGTTTTTAGACCCTAACTTTGTTTCTGATAAATGGAATTATTCGAAAGTCACACACAATCAACATCCTTGTTAACTCTCTAACATATACAAAAATCAGGCCAAACCGTTTATTACTTCTAAAGATATCGCCCAAAGCGCATATTATTCGTATGCCTATGGGACGTGAAGTTAAGTAAGACGTTTTTAGACCCTAACTTTGTTTCTGATAAATGAAATTGTCTGAAAGTTACAGAAAACTACCAAACCTGTTAACTCTCTACCATATACCAAAATCAGGCCAAACCGTTTATTACTTCTGAAGATATCGCCCAAAGCGCATATTATTTGTATGCCCATGAGAGGTGAGGTTAAGTAAGAAGTTTTTAGACCCTAACTTTGTTTCTGATAAATGGAATTGTTTGAAAGTAACAGACAACTACCAAACTCTCTAACATATACCAAAATCAGGCCAAACCGTTTATTACTTCTGAAGATATCGTCCAAAGCGCATATTATTCGTATGCCCATGGGAGGTGAGGTTAAGTAAGAAGTTTTTAGACCCTAACTTTGTTTCTGATGAATGGAATTGTTTGGAAGTAACACACAATCAACATCCTTGTTAACTCTCTGAAATATACAAAAATCAGGCCAAACCGTTTATTACTTCTAAAGATATCGCCCAAAGCGCATATTATTCGTATGCCCATGGGAGGTGAGGTTGAGTAAGAAGTTTTAGACCCTAACTTTGTTTCTGATAAATGGAATTGTTTGAAAGTCACACACAATTACCATCCTTGTCAACTCTCTAACATATACAAAAATCAGGCCAAACCGTTCATTACTTCTGAAGATATCGCCCAAAGCGCATATTATTCGTATGCCCATGGGAGGTGAGGTTGAGTAAGAAGTTTTAGACCCTAACTTTGTTTCTGATGAATGAAATTGTCTGAAAGTTACAGACAACTACCAAACCTGTTAACTCTCTAACATATACCAAAATCAGGCCAAACCGTTTATTACATCTGAAGATATCGTCCAAAGCGCATATTATTCGTATGCCCATGGGAGGTGAGGTTGAGTAAGAAGTTTTTAGACCCTAACTTTGTTTCTGATGAATGGAATTGTTCGGAAGTAACACACAATCAACATCCTTGTTAACTCTCTGAAAAATACAAAAATCAGGCCAAACCGTTTATTACTTCTAAAGATATCGCCCAAAGCGCATATTATTCGTATGCCCATGGGAGGTGAGGTTGAGTAAGAAGTTTTAGACCCTAACTTTGTTTCTGATCAATGGAATTGTTTGAAAGTCACACACAATCACCATCCTTGTTAACTCTCTAACATATACAAAAATCAGGCCAAACCGTTCATTACTTCTAAAGATATCGCCCAAAGCGCATATTATTCGTATGCCCATGGGACGTGAGGTTAAGTAAGACGTTTTTAGACCCTAACTTTGTTTCTGATAGATGGAATTGTTTGAAAGTCTTACACAATTACCATCCTTGTTAACTTTCTAACATATACCAAAATCAGGCCAAACCGTTTATTACTTCTAAAGATATCGCCCAAAGCGCATATTATTTGTATGCCCATGGGAGGTGAGGTTGAGTAAGAAGTTTTTAGACCCTAACTTTGTTTCTGATAGATGGAATTGTTTGAAAGTCCCACACAATTACCATCCTTGTTAACTCTCTAACATATACAAAAATCAGGCCAAACCGTTCATTACTTCTAAAGATATCGCCCAAAGCGCATATTATTCGTATGCCCATGGGACGTGAGGTTAAGTAAGACGTTTTTAGACCCTAACTTTGTTTCTGATAGATGGAATTGTTTGAAAGTCTTACACAATTACCATCCTTGTTAACTTTCTAACATATACCAAAATCAGGCCAAACCGTTTATTACTTCTAAAGATATCGCCCAAAGCGCATATTATTCGTATGCCCATGGGAGGTGAGGTTGAGTAAGAAGTTTTTAGACCCTAACTTTGTTTCTGATGAATGGAATTGTTTGGAAGTAACACACAATCAACATCCTTGTTAACTCTCTGAAATATACAAAAATCAGGCCAAACCGTTTATTACTTCTAAAGATATCGCCCAAAGCGCATATTATTCGTATGCCCATGGGAGGTGAGGTTGAGTAAGAAGTTTTAGACCCTAACTTTGTTTCTGACAAATGGAATTGTTTGAAAGTCACACACAATTACCATCCTTGTTAACTCTCTGAAATATACAAAAATCAGGCCAAACCGTTTATTACTTCTAAAGATATCGCCCAAAGCGCATATTATTCGTATGCCCATGGGAGGTGAGGTTGAGTAAGAAGTTTTAGACCCTAACTTTGTTTCTGACAAATGGAATTGTTTGAAAGTCACACACAATTACCATCCTTGTCAACTCTCTAACATATACAAAAATCAGGCCAAACCGTTCATTACTTCTGAAGATATCGCCCAAAGCGCATATTATTTGTATGCCCATGGGAGGTGAGGTTGAGTAAGAAGTTTTTAGACCCTAACTTTTTTTCTGATGAATGAAATTGTCTGAAAGTTACAGACAACTACCAAACCTGTTAATTCTCTAACATATACCAAAATCAGGCCAAACCGTTTATTACTTCTGAAGATATCGTCCAAAGCGCATATTATTCGTATGCCCATGGGAGGTGAGGTTAAGTAAGAAGTTTTTAGACCCTTACTTTGGTTCTGATGAATGAAATTGTTTGAAAGTCACACACAATCAACATCCTTGTTAACTCTCTGAAATATACAAAAATCAGGCCAAACCGTTCATTACTTCTAAAGATATCGCCCAAAGCGCATATTATTCGTATGCCCATGGGAGGTGAGGTTGAGTAAGAAGTTTTAGACCCTAACTTTGTTTCTGATGAATGAAATTGTCTGAAAGTTACAGACAACTACCAAACCTGTTAACTCTCTAACATATACCAAAATCAGGCCAAACCGTTTATTACTTCTGAAGATATCGTCCAAAGCGCATATTATTCGTATGCCCATGGGAGGTGAGGTTGAGTAAGAAGTTTTTAGACCCTAACTTTGTTTCTGATGAATGGAATTGTTTGGAAGTAACACACAATCAACATCCTGGTTAACTCTCTGAAATATACAAAAATCAGGCCAAACCGTTTATTACTTCTAAATATATCGCCCAAAGCGCATATTATTCGTATGCCCATGGGAGGTGAGGTTGAGTAAGAAGTTTTAGACCCTAACTTTGTTTCTGATAAATGGAATTGTTTGAAAGTCACACACAATCACCATCCTTGTTAACTCTCTAACATATACAAAAATCAGGCCAAACCGTTCATTACTTCTAAAGATATCGCCCAAAGCGCATATTATTCGTATGCCCATGGGACGTGAGGTTAAGTAAGACGTTTTTAGACCCTAACTTTGTTTCTGATAGATGGAATTGTTTGAGAGTCTTACACAATTACCATCCTAGTTAACTTTCTAACATATACCAAAATCAGGCCAAACCGTTTGTTACTTCTAAAGATATCGCCCAAAGCGCATATTATTTGTATGCCCATGGGAGGTGAGGTTGAGTAAGAAGTTTTTAGACCCTAACTTTGTTTCTGATAGATGGAATTGTTTGAAAGTCCCACACAATCACCATCCTTGTTAACTCTCTAACATATACAAAAATCAGGCCAAACCATTCATTACTTCTAAAGATATCGCCCAAAGCGCATATTATTCGTATGCCCATGGGACGTGAGGTTAAGTAAGACGTTTTTAGACCCTAACTTTGTTTCTGATAGATGGAATTGTTTGAAAGTCTCACACAATTACCATCCTTGTTAACTTTCTAACATATACCAAAATCAGGCCAAACCGTTTATTACTTCTAAAGATATCGCCCAAAGCGCATATTATTTGTATGCCCATGGGAGGTGAGGTTGAGTAAGAAGTTTTTAGACCCTAACTTTGTTTCTGATAGATGGAATTGTTTGAAAGTCCCACACAATTACCATCCTTGTTAACTTTCTAACATATACCAAAATCAGGTCAAACCGTTTATTACTTCTGAAGATATCGCCCAAAGCGCATATTATTTGTATGCCCATGGGAGGTGAGGTTGAGTAAGAAGTTTTTAGACCCTAACTTTGTTTCTGATAAATGGAATTGTTTGAAAGTCACACACAATCAACATCCTTGTTAACTCTCTAACATGTACAAAAATCAGGCCAAACCGTTTATTACTTCTAAAGATATCGCCCAAAGCGCATATTATTCGTATGCCTATGGGACGTGAAGTTAAGTAAGACGTTTTTAGACCCTAACTTTGTTTCTGATGAATGAAATTGTCTGAAAGTTACAGAAAACTACCAAACATGTTAACTCTCTACCATATACCAAAATCAGGCCAAACCGTTTATTACTTCTGAAGATATCGCCCAAAGCGCATATTATTTGTATGCCCATGAGAGGTGAGGTTAAGTAAGAAGTTTTTAGACCCTAACTTTGTTTCTGATAAATGGAATTGTTTGAAAGTAACAGACAACTACCAAACTCTCTAACATATACCAAAATCAGGCCAAACCGTTTATTACTTCTGAAGATATCGTCCAAAGCGCATATTATTCGTATGCCCATGGGAGGTGAGGTTAAAGTAGTCGCTCGCCTTATACTTCTTTGTTGAAGCGCCACGCGGAGTTTGGTAGATTAGAGAACCTCAAACTTGGGTAATTAAACTTTATATATAATAATATTGAATGAAACATAACAACAACATAACAACGAAGAGTTAAGTAGAAAGTTAGATGTGAGACATGGCATACATTTGTTCACTGGAGAAATGGGAATGGTAAAATAGAGGTTGTGATGAGAAATGTAAACTGTTGTGGGAAGGAAGTGCTGGTTGCTCTTTTGTACTGACAACGGAATGCAGCGTAGGTTGCGCTTACAACAATATAGCCACATGAGATCAACTTGGATAACAGAAAACTAACAATAACATAACGAAAAGATCGTGGATTGAATATATCAGGTGAATCCGCGATAGTCCCGGCTTGCCTTGGAAGTGTCGCATCCGTAAGGTAAACAACAACATCGGCTATGATCGTAGTTTCCTAGATTGTTCTCTCATCAGCGGCATGCGTGTAACATACATTTGCAAAGTGAAACGTGAACGTGAAATGTGATTCATCGTGTGGCTTGTTCCTGGAAATACATCTTCTCGAAAATTGAGTTTTGAGATGATGAGGTCCCTCGGGGCGAGAATTAACATCGTGTGTGTTGTCTTCGTGTGTGAAAATAGCGCCCGCTGGCGTCGAGGTGTGAGCAGGAAGGTCGTGATTCCGGCCCACGAAGTGAGCAGTACGCCCGCTGGCGTCGAGGTGTGTGCACAGGAAGGTGGTAGTCCTGGCCCACGAAGTGAGAAGTACGGCTGCTGGCGTCGCGGTGTGAGCAGGAAGGTCGTGATTCCGGCCCACGAAGTGAGAAGTATGCCCGCTGGCGTCGAGGTGTGAGCAGGAAGGTCGTGATTCTGGCCCACGAAGTGAGCAGTACGCCCGCTGGCGTCGAGGTGTGGAGACAACGCGTTTCTCGTTGCTTGCAACGTTTCCGGAGTGTCGACTTCACTACGTATTCACTACGACAAGGCTCAAATTCGACAACAATGCAATGTTTCCTGTGGACAGCATGTAACTCACTTCGAAGTCACGGGAATACTAAAATTCACGCACATTCTTTCACATACAGTGCTACAAGTGATCCGAGGAGAAACGCATAGCTACAGTGACGTTCGATTCCCGGATATTACTCACATTTGGGACATCTACCGTAACTGGTATAAAACTCTACTCTGCACCATTGTCGGAGTAGGAATAGCACTAGTCATCACATATCTGTTTGGAATTGAAATCGCCACATTTGGAATCTCCCTGTTGATTTCTATCCTGAAGCACGTGATGATCGCGACAACACGAGCACTACAACTTCTACTCAGCACATTTTTTCGTTGCATGGCGAAGGGATATCGCACCACACATGCTAAGTCGTTATAGGATGCCAACACACAACTACAATTCGATTGTCATTGCATGCTATCTCACTGCACTCTACACATACCGGTCTCGATTCTCACTTCATCTTACGATTTTCTTCAGATCACCAAACAATCACGTGCACACCATGGACGGCTTCCCTCCTCTCCCGGAATTCCCACCTCATTGCGTGAATTGGCTGGAGGAATCCGAACTACAAGCTCGAGAGTTGGCCATGAGAGACGAAAGGCTCTCTAATAGGATGGAAGAATTGTATGAACGCTCTTTGACATGGACATCCATTCCGCCTTTGACCATGGTTATCGGACACCTTCGATACACGTCTACTCAACTCGACGCCAGCGGGCGTACTTCTCACTTCGTGGGCCAGAATCACGACCTTCCTGTGCACACACCTCGACGCCAGCGGGCGTACTTCTCATTCCGTGGGCCAGGACTACCACCTTCCTGTGCACACACCTCGACGCCAGCGGGCGTACTTCTCACTTCTTCTGCCGGGACCACCACCTTCCTGTGCACACACCTCGACGCCAGCGGGCGTACTTCTCACTTCGTGGGCCAGGACTACCACCTTCCTGTGCACACACCTCGACGCCAGCGGGCGTACTTCTCACTTCTTCTGCCGAGACCCCCACCTTCCTGTGCACACACCTCGACGCCAGCGGGCGTACTTCTCACTTCGTGGGCCAGGACTACCACCTTCCTGTGCACACACCTCGACGCCAGCGGGCGTTCTTCTCACTTCTTCTGCCGGGACCACCACCTTCCTGTGCACACACCTCGACGCCAGCGGGCGTACTTCTCACTTCGTGGGCCAGAATCACGACCTTCCTGCTCACACCTCGACGCCAGCGGGCATACTTCTCACTTCGTGGGCCGGAATCACAACCTTCCTGCTCACACCTCAACACCAGCGGGCGTACTTCTCACTTCGTCGGCCGGGACCACCACCTTCCTGTGCCCACACCTCGACGCCAGCGGGCGTACTGCTCACTTCGTGGGCCAGAATCACGACCTTCCTGCTCACACCTCGACGCCAGCGGGCATACTTCTCACTTCGTGGGCCGGAATCACGACCTTCCTGCTCACACCGCGACGCCAGCAGCCGTACTTCTCACTTCGTGGGCCAGGACTACCACCTTCCTGTGCACACACCTCGACGCCAGCGGGCGTACTGCTCACTTCGTGGGCCGGAATCACGACCTTCCTGCTCACACCTCGACGCCAGCGGGCGCTATTTTCACACACGAAGACAACACACACGATGTTAATTCTCGCCCCGAGGGACCTCATCATCTCAAAACTCAATTTTCGAGAAGATGTATTTCCAGGAACAAGCCACACGATGAATCACATTTCACGTTCACGTTTCACTTTGCAAATGTATGTTACACGCATGCCGCTGATGAGAGAACAATCTAGGAAACTACGATCATAGCCGATGTTGTTGTTTACCTTACGGATGCGACACTTCCAAGGCAAGCCGGGACTATCGCGGATTCACCTGATATATTCAATCCACGATCTTTTCGTTATGTTATTGTTAGTTTTCTGTTATCCAAGTTGATCTCATGTGGCTATATTGTTGTAAGCGCAACCTACGCTGCATTCCGTTGTCAGTACAAAAGAGCAACCAGCACTTCCTTCCCACAACAGTTTACATTTCTCATCACAACCTCTATTTTACCATTCCCATTTCTCCAGTGAACAAATGTATGCCATGTCTCACATCTAACTTTCTACTTAACTCTTCGTTGTTATGTTGTTGTTATGTTTCATTCAATATTATTATATATAAAGTTTAATTACCCAAGTTTGAGGTTCTCTAATCTACCAAACTCCGCGTGGCGCTTCAACAAAGAAGTATAAGGCGAGCGACTACTTTAACCTCACCTCCCATGGGCATACGAATAATATGCGCTTTGGACGATATCTTCAGAAGTAATAAACGGTTTGGCCTGATTTTGGTATATGTTAGAGAGTTTGGTAGTTGTCTGTTACTTTCAAACAATTCCATTTATCAGAAACAAAGTTAGGGTCTAAAAACTTCTTACTTAACCTCACCTCTCATGGGCATACAAATAATATGCGCTTTGGGCGATATCTTCAGAAGTAATAAACGGTTTGGCCTGATTTTGGTATATGGTAGAGAGTTAACAGGTTTGGTAGTTTTCTGTAACTTTCAGACAATTTCATTTATCAGAAACAAAGTTAGGGTCTAAAAACGTCTTACTTAACTTCACGTCCCATAGGCATACGAATAATATGCGCTTTGGGCGATATCTTTAGAAGTAATAAACGGTTGTAGACCTGCCTTGTGTTGTAAAACTTTGCGTTGCAAACTCGGATTAAATTTGGACAAAGTTTTTCGCAGTATCCATTTGCTATTGACATCCTCGTCTTTTGCGACGAGTTGGTTGATCAGTGCGACGACATATTCCAGAAGATAGCGTTGATCTAATAATCTTGTGCTACGAGCGGATATCTTCTCGAACTGTTTCGATAGGTAGGCGATGATGGCTTCATCGTTCCCATATTTCTTTTTAAGAGTGGCCAATGCCGGAGCGTAGTTGTCAGCGGTAACGCGATACCGCAGGAGGCAACGACGAGCTTCGCCTGATAATGACGATTGTAGGTAGTTGAACTTCTCGAGATCAGATATCTGTTGGTCATCGACCTTGGCTTTGAAGAGAGTCCAGAAATTGTCCCATTCCCACACCTTTCCGGTAAAGGTAGGTAGTGGAATTTCGGGGAGCTTGACTTGGGGTGCTGCTGTCCGTGTAGCAGCCGTGGCTAAGTTTGGTGCCCCTGTGTGCAATGCTTTGTGATGATCCTCCAACTCCATTTGCCGAAATTTCAATTCAGCCATCAGTCGTGTGGCAGCTTCTATCTTGTCGCTGGCCTTTTCGGAGTATTCAGTGATCGTCTGCATGTCGGCATCCGTGGGGTTATCCTTTAGTGCATCAATGCAAGTGGTGAAGTCTGTCAGTGCAGTGTCCACGGCCTGTTTTCCTGATTCGAGAAGAGTGAGAGCCTTCATGAGAGCCAACTTCGATTGTGCAAAAAGTTGGTCCGTGGCTTGTTGTGCTGGGAAGTCCTTATTAAGAGCAGTGTGTGTGTCTACAAGTACTTGTAAAGCATTCCCACAACGTGTGAGCCAGCGTTTGCGCGCTGAAAGTTGCGCCATCGCCATGAGTGAAGATTCCAACAAGAGTCCTAGCAGTGCTGTCCTGGTGATATAGAAAGCGTGCAATAATCAGTGTGTGTGTTAACGGCTGTGAACGTGCAACAGATTCGAACAGACAGGCAAGTTCGAGGTGTGGTGTGAATAGAAGGTGCAAGAACGGAATAAGGCAAACTGTAGTACCTTGCTGTCCGTGTGTGTCGTTTGGCCGATGCACCATAAAGTAGTCGCTCGCCTTATACTTCTTTGTTGAAGCGCCACGCGGAGTTTGGTAGATTAGAGAACCTCAAACTTGGGTAATTAAACTTTATATATAATAATATTGAATGAAACATAACAACAACATAACAACGAAGAGTTAAGTAGAAAGTTAGATGTGAGACATGGCATACATTTGTTCACTGGAGAAATGGGAATGGTAAAATAGAGGTTGTGATGAGAAATGTAAACTGTTGTGGGAAGGAAGTGCTGGTTGCTCTTTTGTACTGACAACGGAATGCAGCGTAGGTTGCGCTTACAACAATATAGCCACATGAGATCAACTTGGATAACAGAAAACTAACAATAACATAACGAAAAGATCGTGGATTGAATATATCAGGTGAATCCGCGATAGAGGTTAAGTAAGAAGTTTTTAGACCCTAACTTTGTTTCTGATAGATGAAATTGTCTGAAAGTTACAGACAACTACCAAACCTGTTAACTCTCTAACATATACCAAAATCAGGCCAAACCGTTTATTACTTCTGAAGATATCGTCCAAAGCGCATATTATTCGTATGCCCATGGGAGGTGAGGTTGAGTAAGAAGTTTTTAGACCCTAACTTTGTTTCAGATGAATGGAATTGTTTGGAAGTAACACACAATCAACATCCTTGTTATCTCTCTCAAATATACAAAAATCAGGCCAAACCGTTTATTACTTCTAAAGATATCGCCCAAAGCGCATATTATTCGTATGCCCATGGGAGGTGAGGTTGAGTAAGAAGTTTTAGACCCTAACTTTGTTTCTGATAAATGGAATTGTTTGAAAGTCACACACAATTACCATCCTTGTCAACTCTCTAACATATACAAAAATCAGGCCAAACCGTTCATTACTTCTGAAGATATCGCCCAAAGCGCATATTATTCGTATGCCCATGGCAGGTGAGGTTAAGTAAGAAGTTTTTAGACCCTAACTTTTTTTCTGATAAATGAAATTGTCTGAAAGTTACAGACAACTACCAAACCTGTTAATTCTCTAACATATACCAAAATCAGGTTAAACCGTTTATTACTTCTGAAGATATCGTCCAAAGCGCATATTATTCGTATGCCCATGGGAGGTGAGGTTAAGTAAGAAGTTTTTAGACCCTTACTTTGGTTCTGATGAATGGAATTGTTTGAAAGTCACACACAATCAACATCCTTGTTAACTCTCTGAAATATACAAAAATCAGGCCAAACCGTTCATTACTTCTAAAGATATTGCCCAAAGCGCATATTATTCGTATGCCCATGGGAGGTGAGGTTGAGTAAGAAATTTTAGACCCTAACTTTGTTTCTGATGAATGAAATTGTCTGAAAGTTACAGACAACTACCAAACCTGTTAACTCTCTAACATATACCAAAATCAGGCCAAACCGTTCATTACTTCTGAAGATATCGTCCAAAGCGCATATTATTCGTATGCCCATGGGAGGTGAGGTTGAGTAAGAAGTTTTTAGACCCTAACTTTGTTTCTGATGAATGGAATTGTTTGGAAGTAACACACAATCAACATCCTTGTTAACTCTCTAACATATACAAAAATCAGGCCAAACCGTTTATTACTTCTAAAGATATCGCCCAAAGCGCATATTATTCGTATGCCTATGGGACGTGAAGTTAAGTAAGACGTTTTTAGACCCTAACTTTGTTTCTGATGAATGAAACTGTCTGAAAGTTACAGAAAACTACCAAACCTGTTAACTCTCTACCATATACCAAAATCAGGCCAAACCGTTTATTACTTCTGAAGATATCGCCCAAAGCGCATATTATTTGTATGCCCATGAGAGGTGAGGTTAAGTAATAAGTTTTTAGACCCTAACTTTGTTTCTGATACATGGAATTGTTTGAAAGTAACAGACAACTACCAAACTCTCTAACATATACCAAAATCAGGCCAAACCGTTTATTACTTCTGAAGATATCGTCCAAAGCGCATATTATTCGTATGCCCATGGGAGGTGAGGTTAAGTAAGAAGTTTTTAGACCCTAACTTTGTTTCTGATAAATGAAATTGTCTGAAAGTTACAGACAACTACCAAACCTGTTAACTCTCTAACATATACCAAAATCAGGCCAAACCGTTTATTACTTCTGAAGATATCGTCCAAAGCGCATATTATTCGTATGCCCATGGGAGGTGAGGTTGAGTAAGAAGTTTTTAGACCCTAACTTTGTTTCTGATGAATGGAATTGTTTGGAAGTAACACACAATCAACATCCTTGTTAACTCTCTAACATATACAAAAATCAGGCCAAACCGTTTATTACTTCTAAAGATATCGCCCAAAGCGCATATTATTCGTATGCCTATGGGACGTGAAGTTAAGTAAGACGTTTTTAGACCCTAACTTTGTTTCTGATGAATGAAATTGTCTGAAAGTTACAGAAAACTACCAAACCTGTTAACTCTCTACCATATACCAAAATCAGGCCAAACCGTTTATTACTTCTGAAGATATCGCCCAAAGCGCATATTATTTGTATGCCCATGAGAGGTGAGGTTAAGTAATAAGTTTTTAGACCCTAACTTTGTTTCTGATAAATGGAATTGTTTGAAAGTAACAGACAACTACCAAACTCTCTAACATATACCAAAATCAGGCCAAACCGTTTATTACTTCTGAAGATATCGTCCAAAGCGCATATTATTCGTATGCCCATGGGAGGTGAGGTTAAGTAAGAAGTTTTTAGACCCTAACTTTGTTTCTGATAAATGGAATTGTTTGAAAGTCACACACAATTACCATCCTTGTCAACTCTCTAACATATACAAAAATCACGCCAAACCGTTCATTACTTCTAAAGATATCGCCCAAAGCGCATATTATTCGTATGCCCATGGGAGGTGAGGTTGAGTAAGAAATTTTAGACCCTAACTTTGTTTCTGATGAATGAAATTGTCTGAAAGTTACAGACAACTACCAAACCTGTTAACTCTCTAACATATACCAAAATCAGGCCAAACCGTTCATTACTTCTGAAGATATCGTCCAAAGCGCATATTATTCGTATGCCCATGGGAGGTGAGGTTGAGTAAGAAGTTTTTAGACCCTAACTTTGTTTCTGATGAATGGAATTGTTTGGAAGTAACACACAATCAACATCCTTGTTAACTCTCTAACATATACAAAAATCAGGCCAAACCGTTTATTACTTCTAAAGATATCGCCCAAAGCGCATATTATTCGTATGCCTATGGGACGTGAAGTTAAGTAAGACGTTTTTAGACCCTAACTTTGTTTCTGATGAATGAAACTGTCTGAAAGTTACAGACAACTACCAAACCTGTTAATTCTCTAACATATACCAAAATCAGGTTAAACCGTTTATTACTTCTGAAGATATCGTCCAAAGCGCATATTATTCGTATGCCCATGGGAGGTGAGGTTAAGTAAGAAGTTTTTAGACCCTTACTTTGGTTCTGATGAATGGAATTGTTTGAAAGTCACACACAATCAACATCCTTGTTAACTCTCTGAAATATACAAAAATCAGGCCAAACCGTTCATTACTTCTAAAGATATCGCCCAAAGCGCATATTATTCGTATGCCCATGGGAGGTGAGGTTGAGTAAGAAGTTTTAGACCCTAACTTTGTTTCTGATGAATGAAATTGTCTGAAAGTTACAGACAACTACCAAACCTGTTAACTCTCTAACATATACCAAAATCAGGCCAAACCGTTTATTACTTCTGAAGATATCGTCCAAAGCGCATATTATTCGTATGCCCATGGGAGGTGAGGTTGAGTAAGAAGTTTTTAGACCCTAACTTTGTTTCTGATGAATGGAATTGTTTGGAAGTAACACACAATCAACATCCTTGTTAACTCTCTAACATATACACAAATCAGGCCAAACCGTTTATTACTTCTAAAGATATCGCCCAAAGCGCATATTATTCGTATGCCTATGGGACGTGAAGTTAAGTAAGACGTTTTTAGACCCTAACTTTGTTTCTGATAAATGAAATTGTCTGAAAGTTACAGAAAACTACCAAACCTGTTAACTCTCTACCATATACCAAAATCAGGCCAAACCGTTTATTACTTCTGAAGATATCGCCCAAAGCGCATATTATTTGTATGCCCATGAGAGGTGAGGTTAAGTAATAAGTTTTTAGACCCTAACTTTGTTTCTGATAAATGGAATTGTTTGAAAGTAACAGACAACTACCAAACTCTCTAACATATACCAAAATCAGGCCAAACCGTTTATTACTTCTGAAGATATCGTCCAAAGCGCATATTATTCGTATGCCCATGGGAGGTGAGGTTGAGTAAGAAGTTTTAGACCCTAACTTTGTTTCTGATGAATGAAATTGTCTGAAAGTTACAGACAACTACCAAACCTGTTAACTCTCTAACATATACCAAAATCAGGCCAAACCGTTTATTACTTCTGAAGATATAAGACGACCAATTTCAAACTTTTCACAAAATCTGGCTTTTTCACAGATTTACAGCTTTTTCTGTGAAGTACATAGAAAAATTGGGTTTCTCATGTTTTACGCGATTTTCTGTGAAATTGTACCCCATTCTAACAATATTGGCAGATTTCACGCAATTGGGCCCAAATCTGGAAATATATAGAGAATTTTAATATGAAATATTCATTGTTCGAACCATTGAAATTTTCAATTGAAATTTTTACTATAGATATTTTCAATAGGAAATATTCATAATAGAGAATTCCAATTGAAATTTTCTATGGTAATCAGTGGATTGCAGCAAAACTTGCAACCACCGGAATCGAACCTGCGACCTTGTGGTTATTAAGTGAGCACTCTACCTCTGCGCCACCAGAGCACAAATTAGGACAGACAACTGCGCATAGTTATACCGAGGAGTTGATGCCGCATTGACCGGTATATGAAGCTTTCTATCACTCCAAAGAAATGTGTCACAATAGCGCAGCGGCTAGTGAGTCGGACTACAAAACTGAGGTCGCAGGTTCGAATCCTTTCACGGAATATTTTGTTCACATACTTGGCTAATATAAACTATGAATATTCCGTATTGAAATTATTCATAGTTAAAGGTGAAACTACATTTGTGAATAATTATTCTGGTTATGAAATATTTCAATTGAAATTATTCATAATGGAAAATTTCAATTGAAATTATTAATAATGGAAAATTTCAATACGGATTTTCCATATGAGTGTCTCTTATGGATAATTTCAATTGCTATTCTCTATGAGTACGAAACACGCTGTCCTCATAGAAAACCTGAAGAAATGCCTCGAATCGGGTTTTCCTCTTAAATTGTAGCCTCTATATTTGTTTCACAGAAAGTGTTGTGAATCTGTGAAAAAGCCGAATTTTGTGAAAAGTTTGAAATTGGTCGTCTTATATCGTCCAAAGCGCATATTATTCGTATGCCCATGGGAGGTGAGGTTGAGTAAGAAGTTTTTAGACCCTAACTTTGTTTCTGATGAATGGAATTGTTTGGAAGTAACACACAATCAACATCCTTGTTAACTCTCTAACATATACAAAAATCAGGCCAAACCGTTTATTACTTCTAAAGATATCGCCCAAAGCGCATATTATTCGTATGCCTATGGGACGTGAAGTTAAGTAAGACGTTTTTAGACCCTAACTTTGTTTCTGATAAATGAAATTGTCTGAAAGTTACAGAAAACTACCAAACCTGTTAACTCTCTACCATATACCAAAATCAGGCCAAACCGTTAATTACTTCTGAAGATATCGCCCAAAGCGCATATTATTTGTATGCCCATGAGAGGTGAGGTTAAGTAATAAGTTTTTAGACCCTAACTTTGTTTCTGATAAATGGAATTGTTTGAAAGTAACAGACAACTACCAAACTCTCTAACATATACCAAAATCAGGCCAAACCGTTTATTACTTCTGAAGATATCGTCCAAAGCGCATATTATTCATATGCCCATGGGAGGTGAGGTTAAGTAAGAAGTTTTTAGACCCTAACTTTGTTTCTGATAAATGAAATTGTCTGAAAGTTACAGACAACTACCAAACCTGTTAACTCTCTAACATATACCAAAATCAGGCCAAACCGTTTATTACTTCTGAAGATATCGTCCAAAGCGCATATTATTCGTATGCCCATGGGAGGTGAGGTTGAGTAAGAAGTTTTTAGACCCTGACTTTGTTTCTGATGAATGGAATTGTTTGGAAGTAACACACAATCAACATCCTTGTTGACTCTCTGAAATATACAAAAATCAGGCCAAACCGTTTATTACTTCTAAAGATATCGCCCAAAGCGCATATTATTCGTATGCCCATGGGAGGTGAGGTTGAGTAAGAAGTTTTAGACCCTAACTTTGTTTCTGATAAATGGAATTGTTTGAAAGTCACACACAATTACCATCCTTGTCAACTCTCTAACATATACAAAAATCAGGCCAAACCGTTCATTACTTCTGAAGATATCGCCCAAAGCGCATATTATTCGTATGCCCATGGCAGGTGAGGTTAAGTAAGAAGTTTTTAGACCCTAACTTTGTTTCTGATAAATGAAATTGTCTGAAAGTTACAGACAACTACCAAACTTGTTAACTCTCTAACATATACCAAAATCAGGCCAAACCGTTTATTACTTCTGAAGATATCGTCCAAAGCGCATATTATTCGTATGCCCATGGGAGGTGAGGTTAAGTAAGAAGTTTTTAGACCCTAACTTTGTTTCTGATAAATGAAATTGTCTGAAAGTTACAGACAACTACCAAACCTGTTAACTCTCTAACATATACCAAAATCAGGCCAAACCGTTTATTACTTCTGAAGATATCGTCCAAAGCGCATATTATTCGTATGCCCATGGGAGGTGAGGTTGAGTAAGAAGTTTTTAGACCCTAACTTTGTTTCTGATGAATGGAATTGTTTGGAAGTAACACACAATCAACATCCATGTTAACTCTCTAAAATATACAAAAATCAGGCCAAACCGTTTATTACTTCTAAAGATATCGCCCAAAGCGCATATTATTCGTATGCCCATGGGAGGTGAGGTTGAGTAAGAAGTTTTAGACCCTAACTTTGTTTCTGATAAATGGAATTGTTTGAAAGTCACACACAATTACCATCCTTGTCAACTCTCTAACATATACAAAAATCAGGCCAAACCGTTCATTACTTCTGAAGATATCGCCCAAAGCGCATATTATTCGTATGCCCATGGCAGGTGAGGTTAAGTAAGAAGTTTTTAGACCCTAACTTTGTTTCTGATAAATGAAATTGTCTGAAAGTTACAGACAACTACCAAACTTGTTAACTCTCTAACATTTACCAAAATCAGGCCAAACCGTTTATTACTTCTGAAGATATCGTCCAAAGCGCATATTATTCGTATGCCCATGGGAGGTGAGGTTAAGTAAGAAGTTTTTAGACCCTAACTTTGTTTCTGATAAATGAAATTGTCTGAAAGTTACAGACAACTACCAAACCTGTTAACTCTCTAACATATACCAAAATCAGGCCAAACCGTTTATTACTTCTGAAGATATCGTCCAAAGCGCATATTATTCGTATGCCCATGGGAGGTGAGGTTGAGTAAGAAGTTTTTAGACCCTAACTTTGTTTCTGATGAATGGAATTGTTTGGAAGTAACACACAATCAACATCCATGTTAACTCTCTAAAATATACAAAAATCAGGCCAAACCGTTTATTACTTCTAAAGATATCGCCCAAAGCGCATATTATTCGTATGCCCATGGGAGGTGAGGTTGAGTAAGAAGTTTTAGACCCTAACTTTGTTTCTGATAAATGGAATTGTTTGAAAGTCACACACAATTACCATCCTTGTCAACTCTCTAACATATACAAAAATCAGGCCAAACCGTTCATTACTTCTGAAGATATCGCCCAAAGCGCATATTATTCGTATGCCCATGGCAGGTGAGGTTAAGTAAGAAGTTTTTAGACCCTAACTTTTTTTCTGATAAATGAAATTGTCTGAAAGTTACAGACAACTACCAAACCTGTTAATTCTCTAACATATACCAAAATCAGGCCAAACCGTTTATTACTTCTGAAGATATCGTCCAAAGCGCATATTATTCGTATGCCCATGGGAGGTGAGGTTAAGTAAGAAGTTTTTAGACCCTTACTTTGGTTCTGATGAATGGAATTGTTTGAAAGTCACACACAATCAACATCCTTGTTAACTCTCTGAAATATACAAAAATCAGGCCAAACCGTTCATTACTTCTAAAGATATCGCCCAAAGCGCATATTATTCGTATGCCCATGGGAGGTGAGGTTGAGTAAGAAGTTTTAGACCCTAACTTTGTTTCTGATGAATGAAAATGTCTGAAAGTTACAGACAACTACCAAACCTGTTAACTCTCTAACATATACCAAAATCAGGCCAAACCGTTTATTACTTCTGAAGATATCGTCCAAAGCGCATATTATTCGTATGCCCATGGGAGGTGAGGTTGAGTAAGAAGTTTTTAGACCCTAACTTTGTTTCTGATGAATGGAATTGTTTGGAAGTAACACACAATCAACATCCTTGTTAACTCTCTGAAATATACAAAAATCAGGCCAAACCGTTTATTACTTCTAAATATATCGCCCAAAGCGCATATTATTCGTATGCCCATGGGAGGTGAGGTTGAGTAAGAAGTTTTAGACCCTAACTTTGTTTCTGATAAATGGAATTGTTTGAAAGTCACACACAATCACCATCCTTGTTAACTCTCTAACATATACAAAAATCAGGCCAAACCGTTCATTACTTCTAAAGATATCGCCCAAAGCGCATATTATTCGTATGCCCATGGGACGTGAGGTTAAGTAAGACGTTTTTAGACCCTAACTTTGTTTCTGATAGATGGAATTGTTTGAAAGTCTTACACAATTACCATCCTTGTTAACTTTCTAACATATACCAAAATCAGGCCAAACCGTTTATTACTTCTAAAGATATCGCCCAAAGCGCATATTATTTGTATGCCCATGGGAGGTGAGGTTGAGTAAGAAGTTTTTAGACCCTAACTTTGTTTCTGATAGATGGAATTGTTTGAAAGTCCTATACAATTACCATCCTTGTTAACTTTCTAACATATACCAAAATCAGGCCAAACCGTTTATTACTTCTAAAGATATCGCCCAAAGCGCATATTATTTGTATGCCCATGGGAGGTGAGGTTGAGTAAGAAGTTTTTAGACCCTAACTTTGTTTCTGATAGATGGAATTGTTTGAAAGTCCCACACAATTACCATCCTTGTTAACTCTCTAACATATACAAAAATCAGGCCAAACCGTTCATTACTTCTAAAGATATCGCCCAAAGCGCATATTATTCGTATGCCCATGGGAGGTGAGGTTAAGTAAGAAGTTTTTAGACCCTAACTTTGGTTCTTATAAATGGAATTGTTTTAAAGTCACACACAATCACCATCCTTGTTGACTTTCTAACATATACCAAAATCAGGCCAAACCGTTTATTACTTCTAAAGATATCGCCCAAAGCGCATATTATTTGTATGCCCATGGGAGGTGAGGTTGAGTAAGAAGTTTTTAGAACCTAACTTTGTTTCTGATAGATGGAATTGTTTGAATGTCCCACACAATTACCATCCTTGTTAACTTTCTAACATATACCAAAATCAGGCCAAACCGTTTATTACTTCTAAAGATATCGCCCAAAGCGCATATTATTTGTATGCCCATGGGAGGTGAGGTTGAGTAAGAAGTTTTTAGACCCTAACTTTGTTTCTGATAGATGGAATTGTTTGAAAGTCTTATACAATTACCATCCTTGTTAACTTTCTAACATATACCAAAATCAGGCCAAACCGTTTATTACTTCTAAAGATATCGCCCAAAGCGCATATTATTTGTATGCCCATGGGAGGTGAGGTTGAGTAAGAAGTTTTTAGACCCTAACTTTGTTTCTGATAGATGGAATTGTTTGAAAGTCCCACACAATTACCATCCTTGTTAACTCTCTAACATATACAGAAATCAGGCCAAACCGTTCATTACTTCTAAAGATATCGCCCAAAGCGCATATTATTCGTATGCCCATGGGAGGTGAGGTTAAGTAAGAAGTTTTTAGACCCTAACTTTGGTTCTTATAAATGGAATTGTTTGAAAGTCACACACAATCACCATCCTTGTTGACTTTCTAACATATACCAAAATCAGGCCAAACCGTTTATTACTTCTAAAGATATCGCCCAAAGCGCATATTATTTGTATGCCCATGGGAGGTGAGGTTGAGTAAGAAGTTTTTAGAACCTAACTTTGTTTCTGATAGATGGAATTGTTTGAATGTCCCACACAATTACCATCCTTGTTAACTTTCTAACATATACCAAAATCAGGCCAAACCGTTTATTACTTCTGAAGATATCGCCCAAAGCGCATATTATTTGTATGCCCATGAGAGGTGAGGTTAAGTAAGAAGTTTTTAGACCCTAACTTTGTTTCTGATAAATGGAATTGTTTGAAAGTAACAGACAACTACCAAACTCTCTAACATATACCAAAATCAGGCCAAACCGTTTATTACTTCTGAAGATATCGTCCAAAGCGCATATTATTCGTATGCCCATGGGAGGTGAGGTTAAGTAAGAAGTTTTTAGACCCTAACTTTGTTTCTGATAAATGAAATTGTCTGAAAGTTACAGACAACTACCAAACCTGTTAACTCTCTAACATATACCAAAATCAGGCCAAACCGTTCATTACTTCTGAAGATATCGTCCAAAACGCATATTATTCGTATGCCCATGGGAGGTGAGGTTGAGTAAGAAGTTTTTAGACCCTAACTTTGTTTCTGATGAATGGAATTGTTTGGAAGTAACACACAATCAACATCCTTGTTAACTCTCTGAAATATACAAAAATCAGGCCAAACCGTTTATTACTTCTGAAGATATCGCCCAAAGCGCATATTATTCGTATGCCCATGGGAGGTGAGGTTAAGTAAGAAGTTTTTAGACCCTAACTTTGTTTCTGATAAATGAAATTGTCTGAAAGTTACAGACAACTACCAAACCTGTTAACTCTCTAACATATACCAAAATCAGGCCAAACCGTTCATTACTTCTGAAGATATCGTCCAAAACGCATATTATTCGTATGCCCATGGGAGGTGAGGTTGAGTAAGAAGTTTTTAGACCCTAACTTTGTTTCTGATAAATGAAATTGTCTGAAAGTCACACACAATTACCATCCTTGTCAACTCTCTAACATATACAAAAATCAGGCCAAACCGTTCATTACTTCTGAAGATATCGCCCAAAGCGCATATTATTCGTATGCCCATGCGAGGTGAGGTTGAGTAAGAAGTTTTTAGACCCTAAATTTGTTTCTGATAGATGGAATTGTTTGAAAGTCCCACACAATTACCATCCTTGTTAACTTTCTAACATATACCAAAATCAGGTCAAACCGTTTATTACTTCTGAAGATATCGCCCAAAGCGCATATTATTTGTATGCCCATGGGAGGTGAGGTTGAGTAAGAAGTTTTTAGACCCTAACTTTGTTTCTGATAAATGGAATTGTTTGAAAGTCACACACAATTACCATCCTTGTCAACTCTCTAACATATACAAAAATCAGGCCAAACCGTTCATTACTTCTGAAGATATCGCCCAAAGCGCATATTATTCGTATGCCCATGGCAGGTGAGGTTAAGTAAGAAGTTTTTAGACCCTAACTTTTTTTCTGATAAATGAAATTGTCTGAAAGTTACAGACAACTACCAAACCTGTTGATTCTCTAACATATACCAAAATCAGGCCAAACCGTTTATTACTTCTGAAGATATCGTCCAAAGCGCATATTATTCGTATGCCCATGGGAGGTGAGGTTAAGTAAGAAGTTTTTAGACCCTAACTTTGGTTCTGATGAATGGAATTGTTTGAAAGTCACACACAATCAACATCCTTGTTAACTCTCTGAAATATACAAAAATCAGGCCAAACCGTTCATTACTTCTAAAGATATCGCCCAAAGCGCATATTATTCGTATGCCCATGGGAGGTGAGGTTGAGTAAGAAGTTTTAGACCCTAACTTTGTTTCTGATGAATGAAATTGTCTGAAAGTTACAGACAACTACCAAACCTGTTAACTCTCTAACATATACCAAAATCAGGCCAAACCGTTTATTACTTCTGAAGATATCGTCCAAAGCGCATATTATTCGTATGCCCATGGGAGGTGAGGTTGAGTAAGAAGTTTTTAGACCCTAACTTTGTTTCTGATGAATGGAATTGTTTGGAAGTAACACACAATCAACATCCTTGTTAACTCTCTGAAATATACAAAAATCAGGCCAAACCGTTCATTACTTCTAAAGATATCGCCCAAAGCGCATATTATTCGTATGCCCATGGGAGGTGAGGTTGAGTAAGAAGTTTTAGACCCTAACTTTGTTTCTGATGAATGAAATTGTCTGAAAGTTACAGACAACTACCAAACCTGTTAACTCTCTAACATATACCAAAATCAGGCCAAACCGTTTATTACTTCTGAAGATATCGTCCAAAGCGCATATTATTCGTATGCCCATGGGAGGTGAGGTTGAGTAAGAAGTTTTTAGACCCTAACTTTGTTTCTGATGAATGGAATTGTTTGGAAGTAACACACAATCAACATCCTTGTTAACTCTCTGAAATATACAAAAATCAGGCCAAACCGTTTATTACTTCTAAAGATATCGCCCAAAGCGCATATTATTCGTATGCCCATGGGACGTGAGGTTAAGTAAGACGTTTTTAGACCCTAACTTTGTTTCTAATAGATGGAATTGTTTGAAAGTCTTACACAATTACCATCCTTGTTAACTTTCTAACATATACCAAAATCAGGTCAAACCGTTTATTACTTCTGAAGATATCGCCCAAAGCGCATATTATTTGTATGCCCATGGGAGGTGAGGTTGAGTAAGAAGTTTTTAGACCCTAACTTTGTTTCTGATAAATGGAATTGTTTGAAAGTCACACACAATTACCATCCTTGTCAACTCTCTAACATATACAAAAATCAGGCCAAACCGTTCATTACTTCTGAAGATATCGCCCAAAGCGCATATTATTCGTATGCCCATGGCAGGTGAGGTTAAGTAAGAAGTTTTTAGACCCTAACTTTTTTTCTGATGAATGAAATTGTCTGAAAGTTACAGACAACTACCAAACCTGTTAATTCTCTAACATATACCAAAATCAGGCCAAACCGTTTATTACTTCTGAAGATATCGTCCAAAGCGCATATTATTCGTATGCCCATGGGAGGTGAGGTTGAGTAAGAAGTTTTTAGACCCTAACTTTGGTTCTGATGAATGGAATTGTTTGGAAGTAACACACAATCAACATCCTTGTTAACTCTCTGAAATATACAAAAATCAGGCCAAACCGTTCATTACTTCTAAAGATATCGCCCAAAGCGCATATTATTCGTATGCCCATGGGAGGTGAGGTTGAGTAAGAAGTTTTAGACCCTAACTTTGTTTCTGATGAATGAAATTGTCTGAAAGTTACAGTCAACTACCAAACCTGTTAACTCTCTAACATATACCAAAATCAGGCCAAACCGTTTATTACTTCTGAAGATATCGTCCAAAGCGCATATTATTCGTATGCCCATGGGAGGTGAGGTTGAGTAAGAAGTTTTTAGACCCTAACTTTGTTTCTGATGAATGGAATTGTTTGATAGTAACACACAATCAACATCCTTGTTAACTCTCTGAAATATACAAAAATCAGGCCAAACCGTTCATTACTTCTAAAGATATCGCCCAAAGCGCATATTATTCGTATGCCCATGGGAGGTGAGGTTGAGTAAGAAGTTTTAGACCCTAACTTTGTTTCTGATGAATGAAATTGTCTGAAAGTTACAGACAACTACCAAACCTGTTAAGTCTCTAACATATACCAAAATCAGGCCAAACCGTTTATTACTTCTAAAGATATCGCCCAAAGCGCATATTATTCGTATGCCCATGGGAGGTGAGGTTGAGTAAGAAGTTTTAGACCCTAACTTTGTTTCTGATAAATGGAATTGTTTGAAAGTCACACACAATCATCATCCTTGTTAACTCTCTAACATATACAAAAATCAGGCCAAACCGTTCATTACTTCTAAAGATATCGCCCAAAGCGCATATTATTCGTATGCCCATGGGACGTGAGGTTAAGTAAGACGTTTTTAGACCCTAACTTTGTTTCTGATAGATGGAATTGTTTGAAAGTCTTACACAATTACCATCCTTGTTAACTTTCTAACATATACCAAAATCAGGCCAAACCGTTTATTACTTCTGAAGATATCGTCCAAAGCGCATATTATTCGTATGCCCATGGGAGGTGAGGTTGAGTAAGAAGTTTTTAGACCCTAACTTTGTTTCTGATGAATGGAATTGTTTGGAAGTAACACACAATCAACATCCTTGTTAACTCTCTGAAATATACAAAAATCAGGCCAAACCGTTTATTACTTCTAAAGATATCGCCCAAAGCGCATATTATTCGTATGCCCATGGGAGGTGAGGTTGAGTAAGAAGTTTTAGACCCTAACTTTGTTTCTGATGAATGAAAATGTCTGAAAGTTACAGACAACTACCAAACCTGTTAACTCTCTAACATATACCAAAATCAGGCCAAACCGTTTATTACTTCCGAAGATATCGTCCAAAGCGCATATTATTCGTATGCCCATGGGAGGTGAGGTTGAGTAAGAAGTTTTTAGACCCTAACTTTGTTTCTGATGAATGGAATTGTTTGGAAGTAACACACAATCAACATCCTTGTTAACTCTCTGAAATATACAAAAATCAGGCCAAACCGTTTATTACTTCTAAATATATCGCCCAAAGCGCATATTATTCGTATGCCCATGGGAGGTGAGGTTGAGTAAGAAGTTTTAGACCCTAACTTTGTTTCTGATAAATGGAATTGTTTGAAAGTCACACACAATCACCATCCTTGTTAACTCTCTAACATATACAAAAATCAGGCCAAACCGTTCATTACTTCTAAAGATATCGCCCAAAGCGCATATTATTCGTATGCCCATGGGACCTGAGGTTAAGTAAGACGTTTTTAGACCCTAACTTTGTTTCTGATAGATGGAATTGTTTGAAAGTCTTACACAATTACCATCCTTGTTAACTTTCTAACATATACCAAAATCAGGCCAAACCGTTTATTACTTCTAAAGATATCGCCCAAAGCGCATATTATTTGTATGCCCATGGGAGGTGAGGTTGAGTAAGAAGTTTTTAGACCCTAACTTTGTTTCTGATAGATGGAATTGTTTGAAAGTCTTACACAATTACCATCCTTGTTAACTCTCTAACATATACCAAAATCAGGCCAAACCGTTTATTACTTCTGAAGATATCGTCCAAAGCGCATATTATTCGTATGCCCATGGGAGGTGAGGTTGAGTAAGAAGTTTTTAGACCCTAACTTTGTTTCTGATGAATGGAATTGTTTGGAAGTAACACACAATCAACATCCTTGTTAACTCTCTGAAATATACAAAAATCAGGCCAAACCGTTTATTACTTCTAAATATATCGCCCAAAGCGCATATTATTCGTATGCCCATGGGAGGTGAGGTTGAGTAAGAAGTTTTAGACCCTAACTTTGTTTCTGATAAATGGAATTGTTTGAAAGTCACACACAATCACCATCCTTGTTAACTCTCTAACATATACAAAAATCAGGCCAAACCGTTCATTACTTCTAAAGATATCGCCCAAAGCGCATATTATTCGTATGCCCATGGGACGTGAGGTTAAGTAAGACGTTTTTAGACCCTAACTTTGTTTCTGATAGATGGAATTGTTTGAAAGTCTTACACAATTACCATCCTTGTTAACTTTCTAACATATACCAAAATCAGGCCAAACCGTTTATTACTTCTAAAGATATCGCCCAAAGCGCATATTATTTGTATGCCCATGGGAGGTGAGGTTGAGTAAGAAGTTTTTAGACCCTAACTTTGTTTCTGATAGATGGAATTGTTTGAAAGTCTTATACAATTACCATCCTTGTTAACTTTCTAACATATACCAAAATCAGGCCAAACCGTTTATTACTTCTAAAGATATCGCCCAAAGCGCATATTATTTGTATGCCCATGGGACGTGAGGTTAAGTAAGACGTTTTTAGACCCTAACTTTGTTTCTGATAGATGGAATTGTTTGAAAGTCTTATACAATTACCATCCTTGTTAACTTTCTAACATATACCAAAATCAGGCCAAACCGTTCATTACTTCTAAAGATATCGCCCAAAGCGCATATTATTCGTATGCCCATGGGACGTGAGGTTAAGTAAGACGTTTTTAGACCCTAACTTTGTTTCTGATAGATGGAATTGTTTGAAAGTCTTACACAATTACCATCCTTGTTAACTTTCTAACATATACCAAAATCAGGCCAAACCGTTTATTACTTCTAAAGATATCGCCCAAAGCGCATATTATTTGTATGCCCATGGGAGGTGAGGTTGAGTAAGAAGTTTTTAGACCCTAACTTTGTTTCTGATAGATGGAATTGTTTGAAAGTCTTATACAATTACCATCCTTGTTAACTTTCTAACATATACCAAAATCAGGCCAAACCGTTTATTACTTCTAAAGATATCGCCCAAAGCGCATATTATTTGTATGCCCATGGGAGGTGAGGTTGAGTAAGAAGTTTTTAGACCCTAACTTTGTTTCTGATAGATGGAATTGTTTGAAAGTCCCACACAATTACCATCCTTGTTAACTCTCTAACATATACAAAAATCAGGCCAAACCGTTCATTACTTCTAAAGATATCGCCCAGAGCGCATATTATTCGTATGCCCATGGGAGGTGAGGTTAAGTAAGAAGTTTTTAGACCCTAACTTTGGTTCTGAAAAATGGAATTGTTTGAAAGTCACACACAATCACCATCCTTGTTAACTCTCTAACATATACAAAAATCAGGCCAAACCATTCATTACTTCTAAAGATATCGCCCAAAGCGCATATTATTCGTATGCCCATGGGAGGTGAGGTTAAGTAAGACGTTTTTAGACCCTAACTTTGTTTCTGATAGATGGAATTGTTTGAAAGTCTTACACAATTACCATCCTTGTTGACTTTCTAACATATACCAAAATCAGGCCAAACCGTTTATTACTTCTAAAGATATCGCCCAAAGCGCATATTATTTGTATGCCCATGGGAGGTGAGGTTGAGTAAGAAGTTTTTAGACCCTAACTTTGTTTCTGATAGATGGAATTGTTTGAATGTCCCACACAATTACCATCCTTGTTAACTTTCTAACATATACCAAAATCAGGCCAAACCGTTTATTACTTCTGAAGATATCGCCCAAAGCGCATATTATTTGTATGCCCATGGGAGGTGAGGTTGAGTAAGAAGTTTTTAGACCCTAACTTTGTTTCTGATAAATGGAATTGTTTGAAAGTCACACACAATTACCATCCTTGTCAACTCTCTAACATATACAAAAATCAGGCCAAACCGTTCATTACTTCTGAAGATATCGCCCAAAGCGCATATTATTCGTATGCCCATGGCAGGTGAGGTTAAGTAAGAAGTTTTTAGACCCTAACTTTTTTTCTGATAAATGAAATTGTCTGAAAGTTACAGACAACTACCAAACCTGTTAATTCTCTAACATATACCAAAATCAGGCCAAACCGTTTATTACTTCTGAAGATATCGTCCAAAGCGCATATTATTCGTATGCCCATGGGAGGTGAGGTTAAGTAAGAAGTTTTTAGACCCTAACTTTGGTTCTGATGAATGGAATTGTTTGAAAGTCACACACAATCAATATCCTTGTTAACTCTCTGAAATATACAAAAATCAGGCCAAACCGTTCATTACTTCTAAAGATATCGCCCAAAGCGCATATTATTCGTATGCCCATGGGAGGTGAGGTTGAGTAAGAAGTTTTAGACCCTAACTTTGTTTCTGATGAATGAAATTGTCTGAAAGTTACAGACAACTACCAAACCTGTTAACTCTCTAACATATACCAAAATCAGGCCAAACCGTTTATTACTTCTGAAGATATCGTCCAAAGCGCATATTATTCGTATGCCCATGGGAGGTGAGGTTGAGTAAGAAGTTTTTAGACCCTAACTTTGTTTCTGATGAATGGAATTGTTTGATAGTAACACACAATCAACATCCTTGTTAACTCTCTGAAATATACAAAAATCAGGCCAAACCGTTCATTACTTCTAAAGATATCGCCCAAAGCGCATATTATTCGTATGCCCATGGGAGGTGAGGTTGAGTAAGAAGTTTTAGACCCTAACTTTGTTTCTGATGAATGAAATTGTCTGAAAGTTACAGACATCTATTAAACCTGTTAACTCTCTAACATATACCAAAATCAGGCCAAACCGTTTATTACTTCTGAAGATATCGTCCAAAGCGCATATTATTCGTATGCCCATGGGAGGTGAGGTTGAGTAAGAAGTTTTTAGACCCTAACTTTGTTTCTGATGAATGGAATTGTTTGGAAGTAACACACAATCAACATCCTTGTTAACTCTCTGAAATATACAAAAATCAGGCCAAACCGTTCATTACTTCTAAAGATATCGCCCAAAGCGCATATTATTCGTATGCCCATGGGAGGTGAGGTTGAGTAAGAAGTTTTAGACCCTAACTTTGTTTCTGATGAATGAAATTGTCTGAAAGTTACAGACAACTACCAAACCTGTTAACTCTCTAACATATACCAAAATCAGGCCAAACCGTTTATTACTTCTGAAGATATCGTCCAAAGCGCATATTATTCGTATGCCCATGGGAGGTGAGGTTGAGTAAGAAGTTTTTAGACCCTAACTTTGTTTCTGATGAATGGAATTGTTTGGAAGTAACACACAATCAACATCCTTGTTAACTCTCTGAAATATACAAAAATCAGGCCAAACCGTTTATTACTTCGGAAGATATCGCCCAAAGCGCATATTATTCGTATGCCCATGGGACGTGAGGTTAAGTAAGACGTTTTTAGACCCTAACTTTGTTTCTGATAGATGGAATTGTTTGAAAGTCTTACACAATTACCATCCTTGTTAACTTTCTAACATATACCAAAATCAGGGCAAACCGTTTATTACTTCTGAAGATATCGCCCAAAGCGCATATTATTTGTATGCCCATGGGAGGTGAGGTTGAGTAAGAAGTTTTTAGACCCTAACTTTGTTTCTGATAAATGGAATTGTTTGAAAGTCACACACAATTACCATCCTTGTCAACTCTCTAACATATACAAAAATCAGGCCAAACCGTTCATTACTTCTGAAGATATCGCCCAAAGCGCATATTATTCGTATGCCCATGGCAGGTGAGGTTAAGTAAGAAGTTTTTAGACCCTAACTTTTTTTCTGATAAATGAAATTGTCTGAAAGTTACAGACAACTACCAAACCTGTTAATTCTCTAACATATACCAAAATCAGGCCAAACCGTTTATTACTTCTGAAGATATCGTCCAAAGCGCATATTATTCGTATGCCCATGGGAGGTGAGGTTAAGTAAGAAGTTTTTAGACCCTAACTTTGGTTCTGATGAATGGAATTGTTTGAAAGTCACACACAATCAACATCCTTGTTAACTCTCTGAAATATACAAAAATCAAACCAAACCGTTCATTACTTCTAAAGATATCGCCCAAAGCGCATATTATTCGTATGCCCATGGGAGGTGAGGTTGAGTAAGAAGTTTTAGACCCTAACTTTGTTTCTGATGAATGAAATTGTCTGAAAGTTACAGACAACTACCAAACCTGTTAACTCTCTAACATACACCAAAATCAGGCCAAACCGTTTATTACTTCTGAAGATATCGTCCAAAGCGCATATTATTCGTATGCCCATGGGAGGTGAGGTTGAGTAAGAAGTTTTTAGACCCTAACTTTGTTTCTGATGAATGGAATTGTTTGATAGTAACACACAATCAACATCCTTGTTAACTCTCTGAAATATACAAAAATCAGGCCAAACCGTTCATTACTTCTAAAGATATCGCCCAAAGCGCATATTATTCGTATGCCCATGGGAGGTGAGGTTGAGTAAGAAGTTTTAGACCCTAACTTTGTTTCTGATGAATGAAATTGTCTGAAAGTTACAGACAACTACCAAACCTGTTAACTCTCTAACATATACAAAAATCAGGCCAAACCGTTTATTACTTCTAAAGATATCGCCCAAAGCGCATATTATTCGTATGCCTATGGGACGTGAAGTTAAGTAAGACGTTTTTAGACCCTAACTTTGTTTCTGATAAATGAAATTGTCTGAAAGTTACAGACAACTACCAAACCTGTTAAGTCTCTAACATATACCAAAATCAGGCCAAACCGTTAATTACTTCTGAAGATATCGTCCAAAGCGCATATTATTCGTATGCCCATGGGAGGTGAGGTTGAGTAAGAAGTTTTTAGACCCTAACTTTGTTTCTGATGAATGGAATTGTTTGGAAGTAACACACAATCAACATCCTTGTTAACTCTCTGAAATATACAAAAATCAGGCCAAACCGTTTATTACTTCTAAAGATATCGCCCAAAGCGCATATTATTCGTATGCCCATGGGAGGTGAGGTTGAGTAAGAAGTTTTAGACCCTAACTTTGTTTCTGATAGATGGAATTGTTTGAAAGTCACACACAATCACCATCCTTGTTAACTCTCTAACATATACAAAAATCAGGCCAAACCGTTCATTACTTCTAAAGATATCGCCCAAAGCGCATATTATTTGTATGCCCATGGGAGGTGAGGTTGAGTAAGAAGTTTTTAGACCCTAACTTTGTTTCTGATAGATGGAATTGTTTGAAAGTCCCACACAATTACCATCCTTGTTAACTCTCTAACATATACAAAAATCAGGCCAAACCGTTCATTACTTCTAAAGATATCGCCCAAAGCGCATATTATTCGTATGCCCATGGGACGTGAGGTTAAGTAAGACGTTTTTAGACCCTAACTTTGTTTCTGATAGATGGAATTGTTTGAAAGTCTTACACAATTACCATCCTTGTTAACTTTCTAACATATACCAAAATCAGGCCAAACCGTTTATTACTTCTAAAGATATCGCCCAAAGCGCATATTATTTGTATGCCCATAGGAGGTGAGGTTGAGTAAGAAGTTTTTAGACCCTAACTTTGTTTCTGATAAATGGAATTGTTCGAAAGTCACACACAATCAACATCCTTGTTAACTCTCTAACATATACAAAAATCAGGCCAAACCGTTTATTACTTCTAAAGATATCGCCCAAAGCGCATATTATTCGTATGCCTATGGGACGTGAAGTTAAGTAAGACGTTTTTAGACCCTAACTTTGTTTCTGATAAATGAAATTGTCTGAAAGTTACAGAAAACTACCAAACCTGTTAACTCTCTACCATATACCAAAATCAGGCCAAACCGTTTATTACTTCTGAAGATATCGCCCAAAGCGCATATTATTTGTATGCCCATGAGAGGTGAGGTTAAGTAAGAAGTTTTTAGACCCTAACTTTGTTTCTGATAGATGGAATTGTTTGAAAGTCTTACACAATTACCATCCTTGTTAACTTTCTAACATATACCAAAATCAGGCCAAACCGTTTATTACTTCTGAAGATATCGTCCAAAGCGCATATTATTCGTATGCCCATGGGAGGTGAGGTTAAGTAAGAAGTTTTTAGACCCTAACTTTGTTTCTGATAAATGAAATTGTCTGAAAGTTACAGACAACTACCAAACTCTCTAACATATACCAAAATCAGGCCAAACCGTTTATTACTTCTAAAGATATCGCCCAAAGCGCATATTATTCGTATGCCCATGGGAGGTGAGGTTAAGTAAGAAGTTTTTCGACCCAAACTTTGTTTCTGATAAATGAAATTGTCTGAAAGTAACACACAATCACCATCCTTGTTAATTCTCTAACATATACCAAAATCAGGCCAAACCGTTCATTACTTCTGAAGATATCCTCCAAAACGCATATTATTCGTATGCCCATGGGAGGTGAGGTTGAGTAAGAAGTTTTTAGACCCTAACTTTGTTTCTGATGAATGGAATTGTTTGGAAGTAACACACAATCAACATCCTTGTAAACTCTCTGAAATATACAAAAATCAGGCCAAACCGTTTATTACTTCTAAAGATATCGCCCAAAGCGCATATTATTCGTATGCCCATGGGAGGTGAGGTTGAGTAAGAAGTTTTAGACCCTAACTTTGTTTCTGATAAATGGATATGTTTGAAAGTCACACACAATCACCATCCTTGTTAACTCTCTAACATATACAAAAATCAGGCCAAACCGTTCATTACTTCTAAAGATATCGCCCAAAGCGCATATTATTCGTATGCCCATGGGACGTGAGGTTAAGTAAGACGTTTTTAGACCCTAACTTTGTTTCTGATAGATGGAATTGTTTGAAAGTCTTACACAATTACCATCCTTGTTAACTTTCTAACATATACCAAAATCAGGCCAAACCGTTTATTACTTCTAAAGATATCGCCCAAAGCGCATATTATTTGTATGCCCATGGGAGGTGAGGTTGAGTAAGAAGTTTTTAGACCCTAACTTTGTTTCTGATAGATGGAATTGTTTGAAAGTCCCACACAATTACCATCCTTGTTAACTTTCTAACATATACCAAAATCAGGTCAAACCGTTTATTACTTCTGAAGATATCGCCCAAAGCGCATATTATTTGTATGCCCATGGGAGGTGAGGTTGAGTAAGAAGTTTTTAGACCCTAACTTTGTTTCTGATAAATGGAATTGTTTGAAAGTCACACACAATTACCATCCTTGTCAACTCTCTAACATATACGAAAATCAGGCCAAACCGTTCATTACTTCTGAAGATATCGCCCAAAGCGCATATTATTCGTATGCCCATGGCAGGTGAGGTTAAGTAAGAAGTTTTTAGACCCTAACTTTTTTTCTGATAAATGAAATTGTCTGAAAGTTACAGACAACTACCAAACCTGTTAATTCTCTAACATATACCAAAATCAGGCCAAACCGTTTATTACTTCTGAAGATATCGTCCAAAGCGCATATTATTCGTATGCCCATGGGAGGTGAGGTTAAGTAAGAAGTTTTTAGACCCTAACTTTGGTTCTGATAAATGGAATTGTTTGAAAGTCACACACAATCAACATCCTTGTTAACTCTCTGAAATATACAAAAATCAGGCCAAACCGTTCATTACTTCTAAAGATATCGCCCAAAGCGCATATTATTCGTATGCCCATGGGAGGTGAGGTTGAGTAAGAAGTTTTAGACCCTAACTTTGTTTCTGATGAATGAAATTGTCTGAAAGTTACAGACAACTACCAAACCTGTTAACTCTCTAACATATACCAAAATCAGGCCAAACCGTTTATTACTTCTGAAGATATCGTCCAAAGCGCATATTATTCGTATGCCCATGGGAGGTGAGGTTGAGTAAGAAGTTTTTAAACCCTAACTTTGTTTCTGATGAATGGAATTGTTTGAAAGTAATACACAATCAACATCCTTGTTAACTCTCTGAAATATACAAAAATCAGGCCAAACCGTTTATTACTTCTAAAGATATCGCCCAAAGCGCATATTATTCGTGTGCCCATGGGAGGTGAGGTTGAGTAAGAAGTTTTAGACCCTAACTTTGTTTCTGATAAATGGAATTGTTTGAAAGTCACACACAATCACCATCCTTGTTAACTCTCTAACATATACAAAAATCAGGCCAAACCGTTCATTACTTCTAAAGATATCTCCCAAAGCGCATATTATTCGTATGCCCATGGGACGTGAGGTTAAGTAAGACGTTTTTAGACCCTAACTTTGTTTCTGATAGATGGAATTGTTTGAAAGTCTTACACAATTATTATCCTTGTTAACTTTCGAACATATACCAAAATCAGGCCAAACCGTTTATTACTTCTAAAGATATCGCCCAAAGCGCATATTATTTGTATGCCCATGGGAGGTGAGGTTGAGTAAGAAGCTTTTAGACCCTAACTTTGTTTCTGATAGATGGAATTGTTTGAAAGTCCCACACAATTACCATCCTTGTAAACTCTCTAACATATACAAAAATCAGGCCAAACCGTTTATTACTTCTAAAGATATCGCCCAAAGCGCATATTATTCGTGTGCCCATGGGAGGTGAGGTTGAGTAAGAAGTTTTAGACCCTAACTTTGTTTCTGATAAATGGAATTGTTTGAAAGTCACACACAATCACCATCCTTGTTAACTCTCTAACATATACCAAAATCAGGCCAAACCGTTAATTACTTCTGAAGATATCGTCCAAAGCGCATATTATTCGTATGCCCATGGGAGGTGAGGTTGAGTAAGAAGTTTTTAGACCCTAACTTTGTTTCTGATGAATGGAATTGTTTGGAAGTAACACACAATCAACATCCTTGTTAACTCTCTGAAATATACAAAAATCAGGCCAAACCGTTTATTACTTCTAAAGATATCGCCCAAAGCGCATATTATTCGTATGCCCATGGGAGGTGAGGTTGAGTAAGAAGTTTTAGACCCTAACTTTGTTTCTGATAGATGGAATTGTTTGAAAGTCACACACAATCACCATCCTTGTTAACTCTCTAACATATACAAAAATCAGGCCAAACCGTTCATTACTTCTAAAGATATCGCCCAAAGCGCATATTATTCGTATGCCCATGGGACGTGAGGTTAAGTAAGACGTTTTTAGACCCTAACTTTGTTTCTGATAGATGGAATTGTTTGAAAGTCTTACACAATTACCATCCTTGTTAACTTTCTAACATATACCAAAATCAGGCCAAACCGTTTATTACTTCTGAAGATATCGTCCAAAGCGCATATTATTCGTATGCCCATGGGAGGTGAGGTTGAGTAAGAAGTTTTTAGACCCTAACTTTGTTTCTGATGAATGGAATTGTTTGGAAGTAACACACAATCAACATCCTTGTTAACTCTCTGAAATATACAAAAATCAGGCCAAACGGTTTATTACTTCTAAAGATATCGCCCAAAGCGCATATTATTCGTATGCCCATGGGAGGTGAGGTTGAGTAAGAAGTTTTAGACCCTAACTTTGTTTCTGATAAATGGAATTGTTTGAAAGTCACACACAATCACCATCCTTGTTAACTCTCTAACATATACCAAAATCAGGCCAAACCGTTTATTACTTCTAAAGATATCGCCCAAAGCGCATATTATTTGTATGCCCATGGGAGGTGAGGTTGAGTAAGAAGTTTTTAGAACCTAACTTTGTTTCTGATAGATGGAATTGTTTGAATGTCCCACACAATTACCATCCTTGTTAACTTTCTAACATATACCAAAATCAGGCCAAACCGTTTATTACTTCTAAAGATATCGCCCAAAGCGCATATTATTTGTATGCCCATGGGAGGTGAGGTTGAGTAAGAAGTTTTTAGACCCTAACTTTGTTTCTGATAGATGGAATTGTTTGGAAGTAACACACAATCAACATCCTTGTTAACTCTCTGAAATATACAAAAATCAGGCCAAACGGTTTATTACTTCTAAAGATATCGCCCAAAGCGCATATTATTCGTATGCCCATGGGAGGTGAGGTTGAGTAAGAAGTTTTAGACCCTAACTTTGTTTCTGATAAATGGAATTGTTTGAAAGTCACACACAATCACCATCCTTGTTAACTCTCTAACATATACCAAAATCAGGCCAAACCGTTTATTACTTCTAAAGATATCGCCCAAAGCGCATATTATTTGTATGCCCATGGGAGGTGAGGTTGAGTAAGAAGTTTTTAGACCCTAACTTTGTTTCTGATAGATGGAATTGTTTGAAAGTCCCACACAATTACCATCCTTGTTAACTCTCTAACATATACAAAAATCAGGCCAAACCGTTCATTACTTCTAAAGATATCGCCCAAAGCGCATATTATTCGTATGCCCATGGGACGTGAGGTTAAGTAAGACGTTTTTAGACCCTAACTTTGTTTCTGATAGATGGAATTGTTTGAAAGTCTTACACAATTACCATCCTTGTTAACTTTCTAACATATACCAAAATCAGGCCAAACCGTTTATTACTTCTAAAGATATCGCCCAAAGCGCATATTATTTGTATGCCCATAGGAGGTGAGGTTGAGTAAGAAGTTTTTAGACCCTAACTTTGTTTCTGATAAATGGAATTGTTCGAAAGTCACACACAATCAACATCCTTGTTAACTCTCTAACATATACAAAAATCAGGCCAAACCGTTTATTACTTCTAAAGATATCGCCCAAAGCGCATATTATTCGTATGCCTATGGGACGTGAAGTTAAGTAAGACGTTTTTAGACCCTAACTTTGTTTCTGATAAATGAAATTGTCTGAAAGTTACAGAAAACTACCAAACCTGTTAACTCTCTACCATATACCAAAATCAGGCCAAACCGTTTATTACTTCTGAAGATATCGCCCAAAGCGCATATTATTTGTATGCCCATGAGAGGTGAGGTTAAGTAAGAAGTTTTTAGACCCTAACTTTGTTTCTGATAAATGGAATTGTTTGAAAGTAACAGACAACTACCAAACTCTCTAACATATACCAAAATCAGCCCAACCGTTTATTACTTCTGAAGATATCGTCCAAAGCGCATATTATTCGTATGCCCATGGGAGGTGAGGTTAAGTAAGAAGTTTTTAGACCCTAACTTTGTTTCTGATAAATGAAATTGTCTGAAAGTTACAGACAACTACCAAACTCTCTAACATATACCAAAATCAGGCCAAACCGTTTATTACTTCTAAAGATATCGCCCAAAGCGCATATTATTCGTATGCCCATGGGAGGTGAGGTTAAGTAAGAAGTTTTTCGACCCAAACTTTGTTTCTGATAAATGAAATTGTCTGAAAGTAACACACAATCACCATCCTTGTTAATTCTCTAACATATACCAAAATCAGGCCAAACCGTTCATTACTTCTGAAGATATCCTCCAAAACGCATATTATTCGTATGCCCATGGGAGGTGAGGTTGAGTAAGAAGTTTTTAGACCCTAACTTTGTTTCTGATGAATGGAATTGTTTGGAAGTAACACACAATCAACATCCTTGTAAACTCTCTGAAATATACAAAAATTAGGCCAAACCGTTTATTACTTCTAAAGATATCGCCCAAAGCGCATATTATTCGTATGCCCATGGGAGGTGAGGTTGAGTAAGAAGTTTTAGACCCTAACTTTGTTTCTGATAAATGGATATGTTTGAAAGTCACACACAATCACCATCCTTGTTAACTCTCTAACATATACAAAAATCAGGCCAAACCGTTCATTACTTCTAAAGATATCGCCCAAAGCGCATATTATTCGTATGCCCATGGGACGTGAGGTTAAGTAAGACGTTTTTAGACCCTAACTTTGTTTCTGATAGATGGAATTGTTTGAAAGTCTTACACAATTACCATCCTTGTTAACTTTCTAACATATACCAAAATCAGGCCAAACCGTTTATTACTTCTAAAGATATCGCCCAAAGCGCATATTATTTGTATGCCCATGGGAGGTGAGGTTGAGTAAGAAGTTTTTAGACCCTAACTTTGTTTCTGATAGATGGAATTGTTTGAAAGTCCCACACAATTACCATCCTTGTTAACTTTCTAACATATACCAAAATCAGGTCAAACCGTTTATTACTTCTGAAGATATCGCCCAAAGCGCATATTATTTGTATGCCCATGGGAGGTGAGGTTGAGTAAGAAGTTTTTAGACCCTAACTTTGTTTCTGATAAATGGAATTGTTTGAAAGTCACACACAATTACCATCCTTGTCAACTCTCTAACATATACGAAAATCAGGCCAAACCGTTCATTACTTCTGAAGATATCGCCCAAAGCGCATATTATTCGTATGCCCATGGCAGGTGAGGTTAAGTAAGAAGTTTTTAGACCCTAACTTTTTTTCTGATAAATGAAATTGTCTGAAAGTTACAGACAACTACCAAACCTGTTAATTCTCTAACATATACCAAAATCAGGCCAAACCGTTTATTACTTCTGAAGATATCGTCCAAAGCGCATATTATTCGTATGCCCATGGGAGGTGAGGTTAAGTAAGAAGTTTTTAGACCCTAACTTTGGTTCTGATAAATGGAATTGTTTGAAAGTCACACACAATCAACATCCTTGTTAACTCTCTGAAATATACAAAAATCAGGCCAAACCGTTCATTACTTCTAAAGATATCGCCCAAAGCGCATATTATTCGTATGCCCATGGGAGGTGAGGTTGAGTAAGAAGTTTTAGACCCTAACTTTGTTTCTGATGAATGAAATTGTCTGAAAGTTACAGACAACTACCAAACCTGTTAACTCTCTAACATATACCAAAATCAGGCCAAACCGTTTATTACTTCTGAAGATATCGTCCAAAGCGCATATTATTCGTATGCCCATGGGAGGTGAGGTTGAGTAAGAAGTTTTTAAACCCTAACTTTGTTTCTGATGAATGGAATTGTTTGAAAGTAATACACAATCAACATCCTTGTTAACTCTCTGAAATATACAAAAATCAGGCCAAACCGTTTATTACTTCTAAAGATATCGCCCAAAGCGCATATTATTCGTGTGCCCATGGGAGGTGAGGTTGAGTAAGAAGTTTTAGACCCTAACTTTGTTTCTGATAAATGGAATTGTTTGAAAGTCACACACAATCACCATCCTTGTTAACTCTCTAACATATACAAAAATCAGGCCAAACCGTTCATTACTTCTAAAGATATCTCCCAAAGCGCATATTATTCGTATGCCCATGGGACGTGAGGTTAAGTAAGACGTTTTTAGACCCTAACTTTGTTTCTGATAGATGGAATTGTTTGAAAGTCTTACACAATTATTATCCTTGTTAACTTTCGAACATATACCAAAATCAGGCCAAACCGTTTATTACTTCTAAAGATATCGCCCAAAGCGCATATTATTTGTATGCCCATGGGAGGTGAGGTTGAGTAAGAAGCTTTTAGACCCTAACTTTGTTTCTGATAGATGGAATTGTTTGAAAGTCCCACACAATTACCATCCTTGTAAACTCTCTAACATATACAAAAATCAGGCCAAACCGTTCATTACTTCTAAAGATATCGCCCAAAGCGCATATTATTCGTATGCCCATGGGAGGTGAGGTTAAGTAAGAAGTTTTTAGACCCTAACTTTGGTTCTGATGAATGGAATTGTTTGAAAATCACACACAATCAACATCCTTGTTAACTCTCTGAAATATACAAAAATCAGGCCAAACCGTTCATTACTTCTAAAGATATCGCCCAAAGCGCATATTATTCGTATGCCCGTGGGAGGTGAGGTTGAGTAAGAAGTTTTAGACCCTAACTTTGTTTCTGATGAATGAAATTGTCTGAAAGTTACAGACAACTACCAAACCTGTTAACTCTCTAACATATACCAAAATCAGGCCAAACCGTTTATTACTTCTGAAGATATCGCCCAAAGCGCATATTATTTGTATGCCCATGGGAGGTGAGGTTGAGTAAGAAGTTTTTAGACCCTAACTTTGTTTCTGATAGATGGAATTGTTTGAAAGTCCCACACAATCACCATCCTTGTTAACTCTCTAACATATACAAAAATCAGGCCAAACCGTTCATTACTTCTAAAGATATCGCCCAAAGCGCATATTATTCGTATGCCCATGGGACGTGAGGTTAAGTGAGACGTTTTTAGACCCTAACTTTGTTTCTGATAGATGGAATTGTTTGAAAGTCTTACACAATTACCATCCTTGTTAACTTTCTAACATATACCAAAATCAGGCCAAACCGTTTATTACTTCTAAAGATATCGCCCAAAGCGCATATTATTTGTATGCCCATGGGAGGTGAGGTTGAGTAAGAAGTTTTTAGACCCTAACTTTGTTTCTGATAGATGGAATTGTTTGAAAGTCCCACACAATTACCATCCTTGTTAACTCTCTAACATATACAAAAATCAGGCCAAACCGTTCATTACTTCTAAAGATATCGCCCAAAGCGCATATTATTCGTATGCCCATGGGACGTGAGGTTAAGTAAGACGTTTTTAGACCCTAACTTTGTTTCTGATAGATGGAATTGTTTGAAAGTCTTACACAATTACCATCCTTGTTAACTTTCTAACATATACCAAAATCAGGCCAAACCGTTTATTACTTCTAAAGATATCGCCCAAAGCGCATATTATTTGTATGCCCATAGGAGGTGAGGTTGAGTAAGAAGTTTTTAGACCCTAACTTTGTTTCTGATAAATGGAATTATTCGAAAGTCACACACAATCAACATCCTTGTTAACTCTCTAACATATACAAAAATCAGGCCAAACCGTTTATTACTTCTAAAGATATCGCCCAAAGCGCATATTATTCGTATGCCTATGGGACGTGAAGTTAAGTAAGACGTTTTTAGACCCTAACTTTGTTTCTGATAAATGAAATTGTCTGAAAGTTACAGAAAACTACCAAACCTGTTAACTCTCTACCATATACCAAAATCAGGCCAAACCGTTTATTACTTCTAAAGATATCGCCCAAAGCGCATATTATTCGTATGCCCATGGGAGGTGAGGTTGAGTAAGAAGTTTTAGACCCTAACTTTGTTTCTGATAAATGGAATTGTTTGAAAGTCACACACAATCACCATCCTTGTTAACTCTCTAACATATACAAAAATCAGGCCAAACCGTTCATTACTTCTAAAGATATCGCCCAAAGCGCATATTATTCGTATGCCCATGGGACGTGAGGTTAAGTGAGACGTTTTTAGACCCTAACTTTGTTTCTGATAGATGGAATTGTTTGAAAGTCCCACACAATTACCATCCTTGTTAACTTTCTAACATATACCAAAATCAGGCCAAACCGTTCATTACTTCTAAAGATATCGCCCAAAGCGCATATTATTCGTATGCCCATGGGACGTGAGGTTAAGTAAGACGTTTTTAGACCCTAACTTTGTTTCTGATAGATGGAATTGTTTGAAAGTCTTACACAATTACCATCCTTGTTAACTTTCTAACATATACCAAAATCAGGCCAAACCGTTTATTACTTCTAAAGATATCGCCCAAAGCGCATATTATTCGTATGCCTATGGGACGTGAAGTTAAGTAAGACGTTTTTAGACCCTAACTTTGTTTCTGATAAATGAAATTGTCTGAAAGTTACAGAAAACTACCAAACCTGTTAACTCTCTACCATATACCAAAATCAGGCCAAACCGTTTATTACTTCTAAAGATATCGCCCAAAGCGCATATTATTCGTATGCCCATGGGAGGTGAGGTTGAGTAAGAAGTTTTAGACCCTAACTTTGTTTCTGATAAATGGAATTGTTTGAAAGTCACACACAATCACCATCCTTGTTAACTCTCTAACATATACAAAAATCAGGCCAAACCGTTCATTACTTCTAAAGATATCGCCCAAAGCGCATATTATTCGTATGCCCATGGGACGTGAGGTTAAGTGAGACGTTTTTAGACCCTAACTTTGTTTCTGATAGATGGAATTGTTTGAAAGTCCCACACAATTACCATCCTTGTTAACTTTCTAACATATACCAAAATCAGGCCAAACCGTTCATTACTTCTAAAGATATCGCCCAAAGCGCATATTATTCGTATGCCCATGGGACGTGAGGTTAAGTAAGACGTTTTTAGACCCTAACTTTGTTTCTGATAGATGGAATTGTTTGAAAGTCTTACACAATTACCATCCTTGTTAACTTTCTAACATATACCAAAATCAGGCCAAACCGTTTATTACTTCTAAAGATATCGCCCAAAGCGCATATTATTTGTATGCCCATGGGAGGTGAGGTTGAGTAAGAAGTTTTTAGACCCTAACTTTGTTTCTGATAGATGGAATTGTTTGAAAGTCCCACACAATTACCATCCTTGTTAACTTTCTAACATATACCAAAATCAGGTCAAACCGTTTATTACTTCTGAAGATATCGCCCAAAGCGCATATTATTTGTATGCCCATGGGAGGTGAGGTTGAGTAAGAAGTTTTTAGACCCTAACTTTGTTTCTGATAAATGGAATTGTTTGAAAGTCACACACAATTACCATCCTTGTCAACTCTCTAACATATACGAAAATCAGGCCAAACCGTTCATTACTTCTGAAGATATCGCCCAAAGCGCATATTATTCGTATGCCCATGGCAGGTGAGGTTAAGTAAGAAGTTTTTAGACCCTAACTTTTTTTCTGATAAATGAAATTGTCTGAAAGTTACAGACAACTACCAAACCTGTTAATTCTCTAACATATACCAAAATCAGGCCAAACCGTTTATTACTTCTGAAGATATCGTCCAAAGCGCATATTATTCGTATGCCCATGGGAGGTGAGGTTAAGTAAGAAGTTTTTAGACCCTAACTTTGGTTCTGATAAATGGAATTGTTTGAAAGTCACACACAATCAACATCCTTGTTAACTCTCTGAAATATACAAAAATCAGGCCAAACCGTTCATTACTTCTAAAGATATCGCCCAAAGCGCATATTATTCGTATGCCCATGGGAGGTGAGGTTGAGTAAGAAGTTTTAGACCCTAACTTTGTTTCTGATGAATGAAATTGTCTGAAAGTTACAGACAACTACCAAACCTGTTAACTCTCTAACATATACCAAAATCAGGCCAAACCGTTTATTACTTCTGAAGATATCGTCCAAAGCGCATATTATTCGTATGCCCATGGGAGGTGAGGTTGAGTAAGAAGTTTTTAAACCCTAACTTTGTTTCTGATGAATGGAATTGTTTGAAAGTAATACACAATCAACATCCTTGTTAACTCTCTGAAATATACAAAAATCAGGCCAAACCGTTTATTACTTCTAAAGATATCGCCCAAAGCGCATATTATTCGTGTGCCCATGGGAGGTGAGGTTGAGTAAGAAGTTTTAGACCCTAACTTTGTTTCTGATAAATGGAATTGTTTGAAAGTCACACACAATCACCATCCTTGTTAACTCTCTAACATATACAAAAATCAGGCCAAACCGTTCATTACTTCTAAAGATATCTCCCAAAGCGCATATTATTCGTATGCCCATGGGACGTGAGGTTAAGTAAGACGTTTTTAGACCCTAACTTTGTTTCTGATAGATGGAATTGTTTGAAAGTCTTACACAATTATTATCCTTGTTAACTTTCGAACATATACCAAAATCAGGCCAAACCGTTTATTACTTCTAAAGATATCGCCCAAAGCGCATATTATTTGTATGCCCATGGGAGGTGAGGTTGAGTAAGAAGCTTTTAGACCCTAACTTTGTTTCTGATAGATGGAATTGTTTGAAAGTCCCACACAATTACCATCCTTGTAAACTCTCTAACGTATACAAAAATCAGGCCAAACCGTTCATTACTTCTAAAGATATCGCCCAAAGCGCATATTATTCGTATGCCCATGGGACGTGAGGTTAAGTAAGACGTTTTTAGACCCTAACTTTGTTTCTGATAGATGGAATTGTTTGAAAGTCTTACACAATTACCATCCTTGTTAACTTTCTAACATATACCAAAATCAGGCCAAACCGTTTATTACTTCTAAAGATATCGCCCAAAGCGCATATTATTTGTATGCCCATAGGAGGTGAGGTTGAGTAAGAAGTTTTTAGACCCTAACTTTGTTTCTGATAAATGGAATTGTTCGAAAGTCACACACAATCAACATCCTTGTTAACTCTCTAACATATACAAAAATCAGGCCAAACCGTTTATTACTTCTAAAGATATCGCCCAAAGCGCATATTATTCGTATGCCTATGGGACGTGAAGTTAAGTAAGACGTTTTTAGACCCTAACTTTGTTTCTGATAAATGAAATTGTCTGAAAGTTACAGAAAACTACCAAACCTGTTAACTCTCTACCATATACCAAAATCAGGCCAAACCGTTTATTACTTCTGAAGATATCGCCCAAAGCGCATATTATTTGTATGCCCATGAGAGGTGAGGTTAAGTAAGAAGTTTTTAGACCCTAACTTTGTTTCTGATAAATGGAATTGTTTGAAAGTAACAGACAACTACCAAACTCTCTAACATATACCAAAATCAGCCCAACCGTTTATTACTTCTGAAGATATCGTCCAAAGCGCATATTATTCGTATGCCCATGGGAGGTGAGGTTAAGTAAGAAGTTTTTAGACCCTAACTTTGTTTCTGATAAATGAAATTGTCTGAAAGTTACAGACAACTACCAAACTCTCTAACATATACCAAAATCAGGCCAAACCGTTTATTACTTCTAAAGATATCGCCCAAAGCGCATATTATTCGTATGCCCATGGGAGGTGAGGTTAAGTAAGAAGTTTTTCGACCCAAACTTTGTTTCTGATAAATGAAATTGTCTGAAAGTCACACACAATCACCATCCTTGTTAATTCTCTAACATATACCAAAATCAGGCCAAACCGTTTATTACTTCTGAAGATATCGCCCAAAGCGCATATTATTTGTATGCCCATGAGAGGTGAGGTTAAGTAAGAAGTTTTTAGACCCTAACTTCGTTTCTGATAAATGGAATTGTTTGAAAGTAACAGACAACTACCAAACTCTCTAACATATACCAAAATCAGGCCAAACCGTTTATTACTTCTGAAGATATCGTCCAAAGCGCATATTATTCGTATGCCCATGGGAGGTGAGGTTAAGTAAGAAGTTTTTAGACCCTAACTTTGTTTCTGATAAATGAAATTGTCTGAAAGTTACAGACAACTACCAAACTCTCTAACATATACCAAAATCAGGCCAAACCGTTTATTACTTCTAAAGATATCGCCCAAAGCGCATATTATTCGTATGCCCATGGGAGGTGAGGTTAAGTAAGAAGTTTTTCGACCCAAACTTTGTTTCTGATAAATGAAATTGTCTGAAAGTAACACACAATCACCATCCTTGTTAATTCTCTAACATATACCAAAATCAGGCCAAACCGTTCATTACTTCTGAAGATATCCTCCAAAACGCATATTATTCGTATGCCCATGGGAGGTGAGGTTGAGTAAGAAGTTTTTAGACCCTAACTTTGTTTCTGATGAATGGAATTGTTTGGAAGTAACACACAATCAACATCCTTGTTAACTCTCTGAAATATACAAAAATCAGGCCAAACCGTTCATTACTTCTAAAGATATCGCCCAAAGCGCATATTATTCGTATGCCCATGGGAGGTGAGGTTGAGTAAGAAGTTTTAGACCCTAACTTTGTTTCTGATAAATGGATATGTTTGAAAGTCACACACAATCACCATCCTTGTTAACTCTCTAACATATACGAAAATCAGGCCAAACCGTTCATTACTTCTGAAGATATCGCCCAAAGCGCATATTATTCGTATGCCCATGGCAGGTGAGGTTAAGTAAGAAGTTTTTAGACCCTAACTTTTTTTCTGATAAATGAAATTGTCTGAAAGTTACAGACAACTACCAAACCTGTTAATTCTCTAACATATACCAAAATCAGGCCAAACCGTTTATTACTTCTGAAGATATCGTCCAAAGCGCATATTATTCGTATGCCCATGGGAGGTGAGGTTAAGTAAGAAGTTTTTAGACCCTAACTTTGGTTCTGATAAATGGAATTGTTTGAAAGTCACACACAATCAACATCCTTGTTAACTCTCTGAAATATACAAAAATCAGGCCAAACCGTTCATTACTTCTAAAGATATCGCCCAAAGCGCATATTATTCGTATGCCCATGGGAGGTGAGGTTGAGTAAGAAGTTTTAGACCCTAACTTTGTTTCTGATGAATGAAATTGTCTGAAAGTTACAGACAACTACCAAACCTGTTAACTCTCTAACATATACCAAAATCAGGCCAAACCGTTTATTACTTCTGAAGATATCGTCCAAAGCGCATATTATTCGTATGCCCATGGGAGGTGAGGTTGAGTAAGAAGTTTTTAAACCCTAACTTTGTTTCTGATGAATGGAATTGTTTGAAAGTAATACACAATCAACATCCTTGTTAACTCTCTGAAATATACAAAAATCAGGCCAAACCGTTTATTACTTCTAAAGATATCGCCCAAAGCGCATATTATTCGTGTGCCCATGGGAGGTGAGGTTGAGTAAGAAGTTTTAGACCCTAACTTTGTTTCTGATAAATGGAATTGTTTGAAAGTCACACACAATCACCATCCTTGTTAACTCTCTAACATATACAAAAATCAGGCCAAACCGTTCATTACTTCTAAAGATATCTCCCAAAGCGCATATTATTCGTATGCCCATGGGACGTGAGGTTAAGTAAGAGGTTTTTAGACCCTAACTTTGTTTCTGATAGATGGAATTGTTTGAAAGTCTTACACAATTATTATCCTTGTTAACTTTCGAACATATACCAAAATCAGGCCAAACCGTTTATTACTTCTAAAGATATCGCCCAAAGCGCATATTATTTGTATGCCCATGGGAGGTGAGGTTGAGTAAGAAGCTTTTAGACCCTAACTTTGTTTCTGATAGATGGAATTGTTTGAAAGTCCCACACAATTACCATCCTTGTAAACTCTCTAACATATACAAAAATCAGGCCAAACCGTTCATTACTTCTAAAGATATCGCCCAAAGCGCATATTATTCGTATGCCCATGGGACGTGAGGTTAAGTAAGACGTTTTTAGACCCTAACTTTGTTTCTGATAGATGGAATTGTTTGAAAGTCTTACACAATTACCATCCTTGTTAACTTTCTAACATATACCAAAATCAGGCCAAACCGTTTATTACTTCTAAAGATATCGCCCAAAGCGCATATTATTTGTATGCCCATAGGAGGTGAGGTTGAGTAAGAAGTTTTTAGACCCTAACTTTGTTTCTGATAAATGGAATTGTTCGAAAGTCACACACAATCAACATCCTTGTTAACTCTCTAACATATACAAAAATCAGGCCAAACCGTTTATTACTTCTAAAGATATCGCCCAAAGCGCATATTATTCGTATGCCTATGGGACGTGAAGTTAAGTAAGACGTTTTTAGACCCTAACTTTGTTTCTGATAAATGAAATTGTCTGAAAGTTACAGAAAACTACCAAACCTGTTAACTCTCTACCATATACCAAAATCAGGCCAAACCGTTTATTACTTCTGAAGATATCGCCCAAAGCGCATATTATTTGTATGCCCATGAGAGGTGAGGTTAAGTAAGAAGTTTTTAGACCCTAACTTTGTTTCTGATAAATGGAATTGTTTGAAAGTAACAGACAACTACCAAACTCTCTAACATATACCAAAATCAGCCCAACCGTTTATTACTTCTGAAGATATCGTCCAAAGCGCATATTATTCGTATGCCCATGGGAGGTGAGGTTAAGTAAGAAGTTTTTAGACCCTAACTTTGTTTCTGATAAATGAAATTGTCTGAAAGTTACAGACAACTACCAAACTCTCTAACATATACCAAAATCAGGCCAAACCGTTTATTACTTCTAAAGATATCGCCCAAAGCGCATATTATTCGTATGCCCATGGGAGGTGAGGTTAAGTAAGAAGTTTTTCGACCCAAACTTTGTTTCTGATAAATGAAATTGTCTGAAAGTCACACACAATCACCATCCTTGTTAATTCTCTAACATATACCAAAATCAGGCCAAACCGTTTATTACTTCTGAAGATATCGCCCAAAGCGCATATTATTTGTATGCCCATGAGAGGTGAGGTTAAGTAAGAAGTTTTTAGACCCTAACTTCGTTTCTGATAAATGGAATTGTTTGAAAGTAACAGACAACTACCAAACTCTCTAACATATACCAAAATCAGGCCAAACCGTTTATTACTTCTGAAGATATCGTCCAAAGCGCATATTATTCGTATGCCCATGGGAGGTGAGGTTAAGTAAGAAGTTTTTAGACCCTAACTTTGTTTCTGATAAATGAAATTGTCTGAAAGTTACAGACAACTACCAAACTCTCTAACATATACCAAAATCAGGCCAAACCGTTTATTACTTCTAAAGATATCGCCCAAAGCGCATATTATTCGTATGCCCATGGGAGGTGAGGTTAAGTAAGAAGTTTTTCGACCCAAACTTTGTTTCTGATAAATGAAATTGTCTGAAAGTAACACACAATCACCATCCTTGTTAATTCTCTAACATATACCAAAATCAGGCCAAACCGTTCATTACTTCTGAAGATATCCTCCAAAACGCATATTATTCGTATGCCCATGGGAGGTGAGGTTGAGTAAGAAGTTTTTAGACCCTAACTTTGTTTCTGATGAATGGAATTGTTTGGAAGTAACACACAATCAACATCCTTGTTAACTCTCTGAAATATACAAAAATCAGGCCAAACCGTTTATTACTTCTAAAGATATCGCCCAAAGCGCATATTATTCGTATGCCCATGGGAGGTGAGGTTGAGTAAGAAGTTTTAGACCCTAACTTTGTTTCTGATAAATGGATATGTTTGAAAGTCACACACAATCACCATCCTTGTTAACTCTCTAACATATACAAAAATCAGGCCAAACCGTTCATTACTTCTAAAGATATCGCCCAAAGCGCATATTATTCGTATGCCCATGGGACGTGAGGTTAAGTAAGACGTTTTTAGACCCTAACTTTGTTTCTGATAGATGGAATTGTTTGAAAGTCTTACACAATTACCATCCTTGTTAACTTTCTAACATATACCAAAATCAGGCCAAACCGTTTATTACTTCTAAAGATATCGCCCAAAGCGCATATTATTTGTATGCCCATGGGAGGTGAGGTTGAGTAAGAAGTTTTTAGACCCTAACTTTGTTTCTGATAGATGGAATTGTTTGAAAGTCCCACACAATTACCATCCTTGTTAACTTTCTAACATATACCAAAATCAGGTCAAACCGTTTATTACTTCTGAAGATATCGCCCAAAGCGCATATTATTTGTATGCCCATGGGAGGTGAGGTTGAGTAAGAAGTTTTTAGACCCTAACTTTGTTTCTGATAAATGGAATTGTTTGAAAGTCACACACAATTACCATCCTTGTCAACTCTCTAACATATACGAAAATCAGGCCAAACCGTTCATTACTTCTGAAGATATCGCCCAAAGCGCATATTATTCGTATGCCCATGGCAGGTGAGGTTAAGTAAGAAGTTTTTAGACCCTAACTTTTTTTCTGATAAATGAAATTGTCTGAAAGTTACAGACAACTACCAAACCTGTTAATTCTCTAACATATACCAAAATCAGGCCAAACCGTTTATTACTTCTGAAGATATCGTCCAAAGCGCATATTATTCGTATGCCCATGGGAGGTGAGGTTAAGTAAGAAGTTTTTAGACCCTAACTTTGGTTCTGATAAATGGAATTGTTTGAAAGTCACACACAATCAACATCCTTGTTAACTCTCTGAAATATACAAAAATCAGGCCAAACCGTTCATTACTTCTAAAGATATCGCCCAAAGCGCATATTATTCGTATGCCCATGGGAGGTGAGGTTGAGTAAGAAGTTTTAGACCCTAACTTTGTTTCTGATGAATGAAATTGTCTGAAAGTTACAGACAACTACCAAACCTGTTAACTCTCTAACATATACCAAAATCAGGCCAAACCGTTTATTACTTCTGAAGATATCGTCCAAAGCGCATATTATTCGTATGCCCATGGGAGGTGAGGTTGAGTAAGAAGTTTTTAAACCCTAACTTTGTTTCTGATGAATGGAATTGTTTGAAAGTAATACACAATCAACATCCTTGTTAACTCTCTGAAATATACAAAAATCAGGCCAAACCGTTTATTACTTCTAAAGATATCGCCCAAAGCGCATATTATTCGTGTGCCCATGGGAGGTGAGGTTGAGTAAGAAGTTTTAGACCCTAACTTTGTTTCTGATAAATGGAATTGTTTGAAAGTCACACACAATCACCATCCTTGTTAACTCTCTAACATATACAAAAATCAGGCCAAACCGTTCATTACTTCTAAAGATATCTCCCAAAGCGCATATTATTCGTATGCCCATGGGACGTGAGGTTAAGTAAGACGTTTTTAGACCCTAACTTTGTTTCTGATAGATGGAATTGTTTGAAAGTCTTACACAATTATTATCCTTGTTAACTTTCGAACATATACCAAAATCAGGCCAAACCGTTTATTACTTCTAAAGATATCGCCCAAAGCGCATATTATTTGTATGCCCATGGGAGGTGAGGTTGAGTAAGAAGCTTTTAGACCCTAACTTTGTTTCTGATAGATGGAATTGTTTGAAAGTCCCACACAATTACCATCCTTGTAAACTCTCTAACATATACAAAAATCAGGCCAAACCGTTCATTACTTCTAAAGATATCGCCCAAAGCGCATATTATTCGTATGCCCATGGGAGGTGAGGTTAAGTAAGAAGTTTTTAGACCCTAACTTTGGTTCTGATGAATGGAATTGTTTGAAAATCACACACAATCAACATCCTTGTTAACTCTCTGAAATATACAAAAATCAGGCCAAACCGTTCATTACTTCTAAAGATATCGCCCAAAGCGCATATTATTCGTATGCCCGTGGGAGGTGAGGTTGAGTAAGAAGTTTTAGACCCTAACTTTGTTTCTGATGAATGAAATTGTCTGAAAGTTACAGACAACTACCAAACCTGTTAACTCTCTAACATATACCAAAATCAGGCCAAACCGTTTATTACTTCTGAAGATATCGCCCAAAGCGCATATTATTTGTATGCCCATGGGAGGTGAGGTTGAGTAAGAAGTTTTTAGACCCTAACTTTGTTTCTGATAGATGGAATTGTTTGAAAGTCCCACACAATCACCATCCTTGTTAACTCTCTAACGTATACAAAAATCAGGCCAAACCGTTCATTACTTCTAAAGATATCGCCCAAAGCGCATATTATTCGTATGCCCATGGGACGTGAGGTTAAGTGAGACGTTTTTAGACCCTAACTTTGTTTCTGATAGATGGAATTGTTTGAAAGTCTTACACAATTACCATCCTTGTTAACTTTCTAACATATACCAAAATCAGGCCAAACCGTTTATTACTTCTAAAGATATCGCCCAAAGCGCATATTATTTGTATGCCCATGGGAGGTGAGGTTGAGTAAGAAGTTTTTAGACCCTAACTTTGTTTCTGATAGATGGAATTGTTTGAAAGTCCCACACAATTACCATCCTTGTTAACTCTCTAACATATACAAAAATCAGGCCAAACCGTTCATTACTTCTAAAGATATCGCCCAAAGCGCATATTATTCGTATGCCCATGGGACGTGAGGTTAAGTAAGACGTTTTTAGACCCTAACTTTGTTTCTGATAGATGGAATTGTTTGAAAGTCTTACACAATTACCATCCTTGTTAACTTTCTAACATATACCAAAATCAGGCCAAACCGTTTATTACTTCTAAAGATATCGCCCAAAGCGCATATTATTTGTATGCCCATAGGAGGTGAGGTTGAGTAAGAAGTTTTTAGACCCTAACTTTGTTTCTGATAAATGGAATTATTCGAAAGTCACACACAATCAACATCCTTGTTAACTCTCTAACATATACAAAAATCAGGCCAAACCGTTTATTACTTCTAAAGATATCGCCCAAAGCGCATATTATTCGTATGCCTATGGGACGTGAAGTTAAGTAAGACGTTTTTAGACCCTAACTTTGTTTCTGATAAATGAAATTGTCTGAAAGTTACAGAAAACTACCAAACCTGTTAACTCTCTACCATATACCAAAATCAGGCCAAACCGTTTATTACTTCTAAAGATATCGCCCAAAGCGCATATTATTCGTATGCCCATGGGAGGTGAGGTTGAGTAAGAAGTTTTAGACCCTAACTTTGTTTCTGATAAATGGAATTGTTTGAAAGTCACACACAATCACCATCCTTGTTAACTCTCTAACATATACAAAAATCAGGCCAAACCGTTCATTACTTCTAAAGATATCGCCCAAAGCGCATATTATTCGTATGCCCATGGGACGTGAGGTTAAGTGAGACGTTTTTAGACCCTAACTTTGTTTCTGATAGATGGAATTGTTTGAAAGTCTTACACAATTACCATCCTTGTTAACTTTCTAACATATACCAAAATCAGGCCAAACCGTTTATTACTTCTAAAGATATCGCCCAAAGCGCATATTATTTGTATGCCCATGGGAGGTGAGGTTGAGTAAGAAGTTTTTAGACCCTAACTTTGTTTCTGATAGATGGAATTGTTTGAAAGTCCCACACAATTACCATCCTTGTTAACTCTCTAACATATACAAAAATCAGGCCAAACCGTTCATTACTTCTAAAGATATCGCCCAAAGCGCATATTATTCGTATGCCCATGGGACGTGAGGTTAAGTAAGACGTTTTTAGACCCTAACTTTGTTTCTGATAGATGGAATTGTTTGAAAGTCTTACACAATTACCATCCTTGTTAACTTTCTAACATATACCAAAATCAGGCCAAACCGTTTATTACTTCTAAAGATATCGCCCAAAGCGCATATTATTTGTATGCCCATAGGAGGTGAGGTTGAGTAAGAAGTTTTTAGACCCTAACTTTGTTTCTGATAAATGGAATTATTCGAAAGTCACACACAATCAACATCCTTGTTAACTCTCTAACATATACAAAAATCAGGCCAAACCGTTTATTACTTCTAAAGATATCGCCCAAAGCGCATATTATTCGTATGCCTATGGGACGTGAAGTTAAGTAAGACGTTTTTAGACCCTAACTTTGTTTCTGATAAATGAAATTGTCTGAAAGTTACAGAAAACTACCAAACCTGTTAACTCTCTACCATATACCAAAATCAGGCCAAACCGTTTATTACTTCTGAAGATATCGCCCAAAGCGCATATTATTTGTATGCCCATGAGAGGTGAGGTTAAGTAAGAAGTTTTTAGACCCTAACTTTGTTTCTGATAAATGGAATTGTTTGAAAGTAACAGACAACTACCAAACTCTCTAACATATACCAAAATCAGGCCAAACCGTTTATTACTTCTGAAGATATCGTCCAAAGCGCATATTATTCGTATGCCCATGGGAGGTGAGGTTAAGTAAGAAGTTTTTAGACCCTAACTTTGTTTCTGATAAATGAAATTGTCTGAAAGTTACAGACAACTACCAAACTCTCTAACATATACCAAAATCAGGCCAAACCGTTTATTACTTCTAAAGATATCGCCCAAAGCGCATATTATTCGTATGCCCATGGGAGGTGAGGTTAAGTAAGAAGTTTTTCGACCCAAACTTTGTTTCTGATGAATGAAATTGTCTGAAAGTCACAAACAATCACCATCCTTGTTAATTCTCTAACAAATACCAAAATCAGGCCAAACCGTTCATTACTTCTGAAGATATCCTCCAAAACGCATATTATTCGTATGCCCATGGGAGGTGAGGTTGAGTAAGAAGTTTTTAGACCCTAACTTTGTTTCTGATGAATGGAATTGTTTGGAAGTAACACACAATCAACATCCTTGTTAACTTTCTAACATATACCAAAATCAGGCCAAACCGTTTATTACTTCTAAAGATATCGCCCAAAGCGCATATTATTTGTATGCCCATGGGAGGTGAGGTTGAGTAAGAAGTTTTTAGACCCTAACTTTGTTTCTGATAGATGGAATTGTTTGAAAGTCCCACACAATTACCATCCTTGTTAACTCTCTAACATATACAAAAATCAGGCCAAACCGTTCATTACTTCTAAAGATATCGCCCAAAGCGCATATTATTCGTATGCCCATGGGACGTGAGGTTAAGTAAGACGTTTTTAGACCCTAACTTTGTTTCTGATAGATGGAATTGTTTGAAAGTCTTACACAATTACCATCCTTGTTAACTTTCTAACATATACCAAAATCAGGCCAAACCGTTTATTACTTCTAAAGATATCGCCCAAAGCGCATATTATTTGTATGCCCATAGGAGGTGAGGTTGAGTAAGAAGTTTTTAGACCCTAACTTTGTTTCTGATAAATGGAATTATTCGAAAGTCACACACAATCAACATCCTTGTTAACTCTCTAACATATACAAAAATCAGGCCAAACCGTTTATTACTTCTAAAGATATCGCCCAAAGCGCATATTATTCGTATGCCTATGGGACGTGAAGTTAAGTAAGACGTTTTTAGACCCTAACTTTGTTTCTGATAAATGAAATTGTCTGAAAGTTACAGAAAACTACCAAACCTGTTAACTCTCTACCATATACCAAAATCAGGCCAAACCGTTTATTACTTCTAAAGATATCGCCCAAAGCGCATATTATTCGTATGCCCATGGGAGGTGAGGTTGCGTAAGAAGTTTTAGACCCTAACTTTGTTTCTGATAAATGGAATTGTTTGAAAGTCACACACAATCACCATCCTTGTTAACTCTCTAACATATACAAAAATCAGGCCAAACCGTTCATTACTTCTAAAGATATCGCCCAAAGCGCATATTATTCGTATGCCCATGGGACGTGAGGTTAAGTGAGACGTTTTTAGACCCTAACTTTGTTTCTGATAGATGGAATTGTTTGAAAGTCTTACACAATTACCATCCTTGTTAACTTTCTAACATATACCAAAATCAGGCCAAACCGTTTATTACTTCTAAAGATATCGCCCAAAGCGCATATTATTTGTATGCCCATGGGAGGTGAGGTTGAGTAAGAAGTTTTTAGACCCTAACTTTGTTTCTGATAGATGGAATTGTTTGAAAGTCCCACACAATTACCATCCTTGTTAACTCTCTAACATATACAAAAATCAGGCCAAACCGTTCATTACTTCTAAAGATATCGCCCAAAGCGCATATTATTCGTATGCCCATGGGACGTGAGGTTAAGTAAGACGTTTTTAGACCCTAACTTTGTTTCTGATAGATGGAATTGTTTGAAAGTCTTACACAATTACCATCCTTGTTAACTTTCTAACATATACCAAAATCAGGCCAAACCGTTTATTACTTCTAAAGATATCGCCCAAAGCGCATATTATTTGTATGCCCATAGGAGGTGAGGTTGAGTAAGAAGTTTTTAGACCCTAACTTTGTTTCTGATAAATGGAATTATTCGAAAGTCACACACAATCAACATCCTTGTTAACTCTCTAACATATACAAAAATCAGGCCAAACCGTTTATTACTTCTAAAGATATCGCCCAAAGCGCATATTATTCGTATGCCTATGGGACGTGAAGTTAAGTAAGACGTTTTTAGACCCTAACTTTGTTTCTGATAAATAAAATTGTCTGAAAGTTACAGAAAACTACCAAACCTGTTAACTCTCTACCATATACCAAAATCAGGCCAAACCGTTTATTACTTCTGAAGATATCGCCCAAAGCGCATATTATTTGTATGCCCATGAGAGGTGAGGTTAAGTAAGAAGTTTTTAGACCCTAACTTTGTTTCTGATAAATGGAATTGTTTGAAAGTAACAGACAACTACCAAACTCTCTAACATATACCAAAATCAGGCCAAACCGTTTATTACTTCTGAAGATATCGTCCAAAGCGCATATTATTCGTATGCCCATGGGAGGTGAGGTTAAGTAAGAAGTTTTTAGACCCTAACTTTGTTTCTGATAAATGAAATTGTCTGAAAGTTACAGACAACTACCAAACTCTCTAACATATACCAAAATCAGGCCAAACCGTTTATTACTTCTAAAGATATCGCCCAAAGCGCATATTATTCGTATGCCCATGGGAGGTGAGGTTAAGTAAGAAGTTTTTCGACCCAAACTTTGTTTCTGATGAATGAAATTGTCTGAAAGTCACAAACAATCACCATCCTTGTTAATTCTCTAACAAATACCAAAATCAGGCCAAACCGTTCATTACTTCTGAAGATATCCTCCAAAACGCATATTATTCGTATGCCCATGGGAGGTGAGGTTGAGTAAGAAGTTTTTAGACCCTAACTTTGTTTCTGATGAATGGAATTGTTTGGAAGTAACACACAATCAACATCCTTGTTAACTCTCTGGAATATACAAAAATCAGGCCAAACCGTTTATTACTTCTAAAGATATCGCCCAAAGCGCATATTATTCGTATGCCCATGGGAGGTGAGGTTGAGTAAGAAGTTTTAGACCCTAACTTTGTTTCTGATAAATGGATATGTTTGAAAGTCACACACAATCACCATCCTTGTTAACTCTCTAACATATACAAAAATCAGGCCAAACCGTTCATTACTTCTAAAGATATCGCCCAAAGCGCATATTATTCGTATGCCCATGGGACGTGAGGTTAAGTAATACGTTTTTAGACCCTAACTTTGTTTCTGATAGATGGAATTGTTTGAAAGTCTTACACAATTACCATCCTTGTTAACTTTCTAACATATACCAAAATCAGGCCAAACCGTTTATTACTTCTAAAGATATCGCCCAAAGCGCATATTATTTGTATGCCCATGGGAGGTGAGGTTGAGTAAGAAGTTTTTAGACCCTAACTTTGTTTCTGATAGATGGAATTGTTTGAAAGTCCCACACAATTACCATCCTTGTTAACTTTCTAACATATACCAAAATCAGGTCAAACCGTTTATTACTTCTGAAGATATCGCCCAAAGCGCATATTATTTGTATGCCCATGGGAGGTGAGGTTGAGTAAGAAGTTTTTAGACCCTAACTTTTTTTCTGATAAATGAAATTGTCTGAAAGTATTAGACAACTACCAAACCTGTTAATTCTCTAACATATACCAAAATCAGGCCAAACCGTTTATTACTTCTGAAGATATCGTCCAAAGCGCATATTATTCGTATGCCCATGGGAGGTGAGGTTGAGTAAGAAGTTTTAGACCCTAACTTTGTTTCTGATAAATGGATATGTTTGAAAGTCACACACAATCACCATCCTTGTTAACTCTCTAACATATACAAAAATCAGGCCAAACCGTTCATTACTTCTAAAGATATCGCCCAAAGCGCATATTATTCGTATGCCCATGGGACGTGAGGTTAAGTAAGACGTTTTTAGACCCTAACTTTGTTTCTGATAGATGGAATTGTTTGAAAGTCTTACACAATTACCATCCTTGTTAACTTTCTAACATATACCAAAATCAGGCCAAACCGTTTATTACTTCTAAAGATATCGCCCAAAGCGCATATTATTTGTATGCCCATGGGAGGTGAGGTTGAGTAAGAAGTTTTTAGACCCTAACTTTGTTTCTGATAGATGGAATTGTTTGAAAGTCCCACACAATTACCATCCTTGTTAACTCTCTGAAATATACAAAAATCAGGCCAAACCGTTTATTACTTCTAAAGATATCGCCCAAAGCGCATATTATTTGTATGCCCATGGGAGGTGAGGTTGAGTAAGAAGTTTTTAGACCCTAACTTTGTTTCTGATAGATGGAATTGTTTGAAAGTCCCACACAATTACCATCCTTGTTAACTCTCTAACATATACAAAAATCAGGCCAAACCGTTCATTACTTCTAAAGATATCGCCCAAAGCGCATATTATTCGTATGCCCATGGGACGTGAGGTTAAGTAAGACGTTTTTAGACCCTAACTTTGTTTCTGATAGATGGAATTGTTTGAAAGTCTTACTTAATTACCATCCTTGTTAACTTTCTAACATATACCAAAATCAGGCCAAACCGTTTATTACTTCTAAAGATATCGCCCAAAGCGCATATTATTCGTATGCCCATGGGAGGTGAGGTTGAGTAAGAAGTTTTAGAACCTAACTTTGTTTCTGATAAATGGATATGTTTGAAAGTCACACACAATCACCATCCTTGTTAACTCTCTAACATATACAAAAATCAGGCCAAACCGTTTATTACTTCTAAAGATATCGCCCAAAGCGCATATTATTCGTATGCCCATGGGACGTGAGGTTAAGTAAGACGTTTTTAGACCCTAACTTTGTTTCTGATAGATGGAATTGTTTGAAAGTCTTACACAATTACCATTCTTGTTAACTTCCTAACATATACCAAAATCAGGCCAAACCGTTTATTACTTCTAAAGATATCGCCCAAAGCGCATATTATTTGTATGCCCATGGGAGGTGAGGTTGAGTAAGAAGTTTTTAGACCCTAACTTTGTTTCTGATAGATGGAATTGTTTGAAAGTCCCACACAATTACCATCCTTGTTAACTTTCTAACATATACCAAAATCAGGTCAAACCGTTTATTACTTCTGAAGATATCGCCCAAAGCGCATATTATTTGTATGCCCATGGGAGGTGAGGTTGAGTAAGAAGTTTTTAGACCCTAACTTTTTTTCTGATAAATGAAATTGTCTGAAAGTTACAGACAACTACCAAACCTGTTAATTCTCTAACATATACCAAAATCAGGCCAAACCGTTTATTACTTCTGAAGATATCGTCCAAAGCGCATATTATTCGTATGCCCATGGGAGGTGAGGTTAAGTAAGAAGTTTTTAGACCCTAACTTTGGTTCTGATAAATGGAATTGTTTGAAAGTCACACACAATCAACATCCTTGTTAACTCTCTGAAATATACAAAAATCAGGCCAAACCGTTTATTACTTCTAAAGATATCGCCCAAAGCGCATATTATTTGTATGCCCATGGGAGGTGAGGTTGAGTAAGAAGTTTTTAGACCCTAACTTTGTTTCTGATAGATGGAATTGTTTGAAAGTCCCACACAATTACCATCCTTGTTAACTCTCTAACATATACAAAAATCAGGCCAAACCGTTCATTACTTCTAAAGATATCGCCCAAAGCGCATATCATTCGTATGCCCATGGGACGTGAGGTTAAGTAAGACGTTTTTAGACCCTAACTTTGTTTCTGATAGATGGAATTGTTTGAAAGTCTTACACAATTACCATCCTTGTTAACTTTCTAACATATACCAAAATCAGGCCAAACCGTTTATTACTTCTAAAGATATCGCCCAAAGCGCATATTATTTGTATGCCCATAGGAGGTGAGGTTGAGTAAGAAGTTTTTAGACCCTAACTTTGTTTCTGATAAATGGAATTGTTCGAAAGTCACACACAATCAACATCCTTGTTAACTCTCTAACATATACAAAAATCAGTCCAAACCGTTTATTACTTCTAAAGATATCGCCCAAAGCGCATATTATTCGTATGCCTATGGGACGTGAAGTTAAGTAAGACGTTTTTAGACCCTAACTTTGTTTCTGATAAATGAAATTGTCTGAAAGTTACAGAAAACTACCAAACCTGTTAACTCTCTACCATATACCAAAATCAGGCCAAACCGTTTATTACTTCTGAAGATATCGCCCAAAGCGCATATTATTTGTATGCCCATGAGAGGTGAGGTTAAGTAAGAAGTTTTTAGACCCTAACTTTGTTTCTGATAAATGGAATTGTTTGAAAGTAACAGACAACTACCAAACTCTCTAACATATACCAAAATCAGGCCAAACCGTTTATTACTTCTAAAGATATCGCCCAAAGCGCATATTATTCGTATGCCCATGGGAGGTGAGGTTAAGTAAGAAGTTTTTCGACCCAAACTTTGTTTCTGATAAATGAAATTGTCTGAAAGTCACAAACAATCACCATCCTTGTTAATTCTCTAACAAATACCAAAATCAGGCCAAACCGTTCATTACTTCTGAAGATATCCTCCAAAACGCATATTATTCGTATGCCCATGGGAGGTGAGGTTAAGTAAGAAGTTTTTAGACCCTAACTTTGGTTCTGATGAATGGAATTGTTTGAAAATCACACACAATCAACATCCTTGTTAACTCTCTGAAATATACAAAAATCAGGCCAAACCGTTCATTACTTCTAAAGATATCGCCCAAAGCGCATATTATTCGTATGCCCATGGGACGTGAGGTTAAGTAAGACGTTTTTAGACCCTAACTTTGTTTCTGATAGATGGAATTGTTTGAAAGTCTTACACAATTACCATCCTTGTTAACTTTCTAACATATACCAAAATCAGGCCAAACCGTTTATTACTTCTAAAGATATCGCCCAAAGCGCATATTATTTGTATGCCCATAGGAGGTGAGGTTGAGTAAGAAGTTTTTAGACCCTAACTTTGTTTCTGATAAATGGAATTATTCGAAAGTCACACACAATCAACATCCTTGTTAACTCTCTAACATATACAAAAATCAGGCCAAACCGTTTATTACTTCTAAAGATATCGCCCAAAGCGCATATTATTCGTATGCCTATGGGACGTGAAGTTAAGTAAGACGTTTTTAGACCCTAACTTTGTTTCTGATAAATGAAATTGTCTGAAAGTTACAGAAAACTACCAAACCTGTTAACTCTCTACCATATACCAAAATCAGGCCAAACCGTTTATTACTTCTGAAGATATCGCCCAAAGCGCATATTATTTGTATGCCCATGAGAGGTGAGGTTAAGTAAGAAGTTTTTAGACCCTAACTTTGTTTCTGATAAATGGAATTGTTTGAAAGTAACAGACAACTACCAAACTCTCTAACATATACCAAAATCAGGCCAAACCGTTTATTACTTCTGAAGATATCGTCCAAAGCGCATATTATTCGTATGCCCATGGGAGGTGAGGTTAAGTAAGAAGTTTTTAGACCCTAACTTTGTTTCTGATAAATGAAATTGTCTGAAAGTTACAGACAACTACCAAACTCTCTAACATATACCAAAATCAGGCCAAACCGTTTATTACTTCTAAAGATATCGCCCAAAGCGCATATTATTCGTATGCCCATGGGAGGTGAGGTTAAGTAAGAAGTTTTTCGACCCAAACTTTGTTTCTGATGAATGAAATTGTCTGAAAGTCACAAACAATCACCATCCTTGTTAATTCTCTAACAAATACCAAAATCAGGCCAAACCGTTCATTACTTCTGAAGATATCCTCCAAAACGCATATTATTCGTATGCCCATGGGAGGTGAGGTTGAGTAAGAAGTTTTTAGACCCTAACTTTGTTTCTGATGAATGGAATTGTTTGGAAGTAACACACAATCAACATCCTTGTTAACTCTCTGGAATATACAAAAATCAGGCCAAACCGTTTATTACTTCTAAAGATATCGCCCAAAGCGCATATTATTCGTATGCCCATGGGAGGTGAGGTTGAGTAAGAAGTTTTAGACCCTAACTTTGTTTCTGATAAATGGATATGTTTGAAAGTCACACACAATCACCATCCTTGTTAACTCTCTAACATATACAAAAATCAGGCCAAACCGTTCATTACTTCTAAAGATATCGCCCAAAGCGCATATTATTCGTATGCCCATGGGACGTGAGGTTAAGTAAGACGTTTTTAGACCCTAACTTTGTTTCTGATAGATGGAATTGTTTGAAAGTCTTACACAATTACCATTCTTGTTAACTTCCTAACATATACCAAAATCAGGCCAAACCGTTTATTACTTCTAAAGATATCGCCCAAAGCGCATATTATTTGTATGCCCATGGGAGGTGAGGTTGAGTAAGAAGTTTTTAGACCCTAACTTTGTTTCTGATAGATGGAATTGTTTGAAAGTCCCACACAATTACCATCCTTGTTAACTTTCTAACATATACCAAAATCAGGTCAAACCGTTTATTACTTCTGAAGATATCGCCCAAAGCGCATATTATTTGTATGCCCATGGGAGGTGAGGTTGAGTAAGAAGTTTTTAGACCCTAACTTTTTTTCTGATAAATGAAATTGTCTGAAAGTTACAGACAACTACCAAACCTGTTAATTCTCTAACATATACCAAAATCAGGCCAAACCGTTTATTACTTCTGAAGATATCGTCCAAAGCGCATATTATTCGTATGCCCATGGGAGGTGAGGTTAAGTAAGAAGTTTTTAGACCCTAACTTTGGTTCTGATAAATGGAATTGTTTGAAAGTCACACACAATCAACATCCTTGTTAACTCTCTGAAATATACAAAAATCAGGCCAAACCGTTTATTACTTCTAAAGATATCGCCCAAAGCGCATATTATTTGTATGCCCATGGGAGGTGAGGTTGAGTAAGAAGTTTTTAGACCCTAACTTTGTTTCTGATAGATGGAATTGTTTGAAAGTCCCACACAATTACCATCCTTGTTAACTCTCTAACATATACAAAAATCAGGCCAAACCGTTCATTACTTCTAAAGATATCGCCCAAAGCGCATATCATTCGTATGCCCATGGGACGTGAGGTTAAGTAAGACGTTTTTAGACCCTAACTTTGTTTCTGATAGATGGAATTGTTTGAAAGTCTTACACAATTACCATCCTTGTTAACTTTCTAACATATACCAAAATCAGGCCAAACCGTTTATTACTTCTAAAGATATCGCCCAAAGCGCATATTATTTGTATGCCCATAGGAGGTGAGGTTGAGTAAGAAGTTTTTAGACCCTAACTTTGTTTCTGATAAATGGAATTGTTCGAAAGTCACACACAATCAACATCCTTGTTAACTCTCTAACATATACAAAAATCAGTCCAAACCGTTTATTACTTCTAAAGATATCGCCCAAAGCGCATATTATTCGTATGCCTATGGGACGTGAAGTTAAGTAAGACGTTTTTAGACCCTAACTTTGTTTCTGATAAATGAAATTGTCTGAAAGTTACAGAAAACTACCAAACCTGTTAACTCTCTACCATATACCAAAATCAGGCCAAACCGTTTATTACTTCTGAAGATATCGCCCAAAGCGCATATTATTTGTATGCCCATGAGAGGTGAGGTTAAGTAAGAAGTTTTTAGACCCTAACTTTGTTTCTGATAAATGGAATTGTTTGAAAGTAACAGACAACTACCAAACTCTCTAACATATACCAAAATCAGGCCAAACCGTTTATTACTTCTAAAGATATCGCCCAAAGCGCATATTATTCGTATGCCCATGGGAGGTGAGGTTAAGTAAGAAGTTTTTCGACCCAAACTTTGTTTCTGATAAATGAAATTGTCTGAAAGTCACAAACAATCACCATCCTTGTTAATTCTCTAACAAATACCAAAATCAGGCCAAACCGTTCATTACTTCTGAAGATATCCTCCAAAACGCATATTATTCGTATGCCCATGGGAGGTGAGGTTAAGTAAGAAGTTTTTAGACCCTAACTTTGGTTCTGATGAATGGAATTGTTTGAAAATCACACACAATCAACATCCTTGTTAACTCTCTGAAATATACAAAAATCAGGCCAAACCGTTCATTACTTCTAAAGATATCGCCCAAAGCGCATATTATTCGTATGCCCATGGGACGTGAGGTTAAGTAAGACGTTTTTAGACCCTAACTTTGTTTCTGATAGATGGAATTGTTTGAAAGTCTTACACAATTACCATCCTTGTTAACTTTCTAACATATACCAAAATCAGGCCAAACCGTTTATTACTTCTAAAGATATCGCCCAAAGCGCATATTATTTGTATGCCCATAGGAGGTGAGGTTGAGTAAGAAGTTTTTAGACCCTAACTTTGTTTCTGATAAATGGAATTATTCGAAAGTCACACACAATCAACATCCTTGTTAACTCTCTAACATATACAAAAATCAGGCCAAACCGTTTATTACTTCTAAAGATATCGCCCAAAGCGCATATTATTCGTATGCCTATGGGACGTGAAGTTAAGTAAGACGTTTTTAGACCCTAACTTTGTTTCTGATAAATGAAATTGTCTGAAAGTTACAGAAAACTACCAAACCTGTTAACTCTCTACCATATACCAAAATCAGGCCAAACCGTTTATTACTTCTGAAGATATCGCCCAAAGCGCATATTATTTGTATGCCCATGAGAGGTGAGGTTAAGTAAGAAGTTTTTAGACCCTAACTTTGTTTCTGATAAATGGAATTGTTTGAAAGTAACAGACAACTACCAAACTCTCTAACATATACCAAAATCAGGCCAAACCGTTTATTACTTCTGAAGATATCGTCCAAAGCGCATATTATTCGTATGCCCATGGGAGGTGAGGTTAAGTAAGAAGTTTTTAGACCCTAACTTTGTTTCTGATAAATGAAATTGTCTGAAAGTTACAGACAACTACCAAACTCTCTAACATATACCAAAATCAGGCCAAACCGTTTATTACTTCTAAAGATATCGCCCAAAGCGCATATTATTCGTATGCCCATGGGAGGTGAGGTTAAGTAAGAAGTTTTTCGACCCAAACTTTGTTTCTGATGAATGAAATTGTCTGAAAGTCACAAACAATCACCATCCTTGTTAATTCTCTAACAAATACCAAAATCAGGCCAAACCGTTCATTACTTCTGAAGATATCCTCCAAAACGCATATTATTCGTATGCCCATGGGAGGTGAGGTTGAGTAAGAAGTTTTTAGACCCTAACTTTGTTTCTGATGAATGGAATTGTTTGGAAGTAACACACAATCAACATCCTTGTTAACTCTCTGGAATATACAAAAATCAGGCCAAACCGTTTATTACTTCTAAAGATATCGCCCAAAGCGCATATTATTCGTATGCCCATGGGAGGTGAGGTTGAGTAAGAAGTTTTAGACCCTAACTTTGTTTCTGATAAATGGATATGTTTGAAAGTCACACACAATCACCATCCTTGTTAACTCTCTAACATATACAAAAATCAGGCCAAACCGTTCATTACTTCTAAAGATATCGCCCAAAGCGCATATTATTCGTATGCCCATGGGACGTGAGGTTAAGTAAGACGTTTTTAGACCCTAACTTTGTTTCTGATAGATGGAATTGTTTGAAAGTCTTACACAATTACCATCCTTGTTAACTTTCTAACATATACCAAAATCAGGCCAAACCGTTTATTACTTCTAAAGATATCGCCCAAAGCGCATATTATTTGTATGCCCATGGGAGGTGAGGTTGAGTAAGAAGTTTTTAGACCCTAACTTTGTTTCTGATAGATGGAATTGTTTGAAAGTCCCACACAATTACCATCCTTGTTAACTTTCTAACATATACCAAAATCAGGTCAAACCGTTTATTACTTCTGAAGATATCGCCCAAAGCGCATATTATTTGTATGCCCATGGGAGGTGAGGTTGAGTAAGAAGTTTTTAGACCCTAACTTTTTTTCTGATAAATGAAATTGTCTGAAAGTATTAGACAACTACCAAACCTGTTAATTCTCTAACATATACCAAAATCAGGCCAAACCGTTTATTACTTCTGAAGATATCGTCCAAAGCGCATATTATTCGTATGCCCATGGGAGGTGAGGTTGAGTAAGAAGTTTTAGACCCTAACTTTGTTTCTGATAAATGGATATGTTTGAAAGTCACACACAATCACCATCCTTGTTAACTCTCTAACATATACAAAAATCAGGCCAAACCGTTCATTACTTCTAAAGATATCGCCCAAAGCGCATATTATTCGTATGCCCATGGGACGTGAGGTTAAGTAAGACGTTTTTAGACCCTAACTTTGTTTCTGATAGATGGAATTGTTTGAAAGTCTTACACAATTACCATCCTTGTTAACTTTCTAACATATACCAAAATCAGGCCAAACCGTTTATTACTTCTAAAGATATCGCCCAAAGCGCATATTATTTGTATGCCCATGGGAGGTGAGGTTGAGTAAGAAGTTTTTAGACCCTAACTTTGTTTCTGATAGATGGAATTGTTTGAAAGTCCCACACAATTACCATCCTTGTTAACTCTCTGAAATATACAAAAATCAGGCCAAACCGTTTATTACTTCTAAAGATATCGCCCAAAGCGCATATTATTTGTATGCCCATGGGAGGTGAGGTTGAGTAAGAAGTTTTTAGACCCTAACTTTGTTTCTGATAGATGGAATTGTTTGAAAGTCCCACACAATTACCATCCTTGTTAACTCTCTAACATATACAAAAATCAGGCCAAACCGTTCATTACTTCTAAAGATATCGCCCAAAGCGCATATTATTCGTATGCCCATGGGACGTGAGGTTAAGTAAGACGTTTTTAGACCCTAACTTTGTTTCTGATAGATGGAATTGTTTGAAAGTCTTACTTAATTACCATTCTTGTTAACTTCCTAACATATACCAAAATCAGGCCAAACCGTTTATTACTTCTAAAGATATCGCCCAAAGCGCATATTATTTGTATGCCCATGGGAGGTGAGGTTGAGTAAGAAGTTTTTAGACCCTAACTTTGTTTCTGATAGATGGAATTGTTTGAAAGTCCCACACAATTACCATCCTTGTTAACTTTCTAACATATACCAAAATCAGGTCAAACCGTTTATTACTTCTGAAGATATCGCCCAAAGCGCATATTATTTGTATGCCCATGGGAGGTGAGGTTGAGTAAGAAGTTTTTAGACCCTAACTTTTTTTCTGATAAATGAAATTGTCTGAAAGTTACAGACAACTACCAAACCTGTTAATTCTCTAACATATACCAAAATCAGGCCAAACCGTTTATTACTTCTGAAGATATCGTCCAAAGCGCATATTATTCGTATGCCCATGGGAGGTGAGGTTAAGTAAGAAGTTTTTAGACCCTAACTTTGGTTCTGATAAATGGAATTGTTTGAAAGTCACACACAATCAACATCCTTGTTAACTCTCTGAAATATACAAAAATCAGGCCAAACCGTTTATTACTTCTAAAGATATCGCCCAAAGCGCATATTATTTGTATGCCCATGGGAGGTGAGGTTGAGTAAGAAGTTTTTAGACCCTAACTTTGTTTCTGATAGATGGAATTGTTTGAAAGTCCCACACAATTACCATCCTTGTTAACTCTCTAACATATACAAAAATCAGGCCAAACCGTTCATTACTTCTAAAGATATCGCCCAAAGCGCATATCATTCGTATGCCCATGGGACGTGAGGTTAAGTAAGACGTTTTTAGACCCTAACTTTGTTTCTGATAGATGGAATTGTTTGAAAGTCTTACACAATTACCATCCTTGTTAACTTTCTAACATATACCAAAATCAGGCCAAACCGTTTATTACTTCTAAAGATATCGCCCAAAGCGCATATTATTTGTATGCCCATAGGAGGTGAGGTTGAGTAAGAAGTTTTTAGACCCTAACTTTGTTTCTGATAAATGGAATTGTTCGAAAGTCACACACAATCAACATCCTTGTTAACTCTCTAACATATACAAAAATCAGTCCAAACCGTTTATTACTTCTAAAGATATCGCCCAAAGCGCATATTATTCGTATGCCTATGGGACGTGAAGTTAAGTAAGACGTTTTTAGACCCTAACTTTGTTTCTGATAAATGAAATTGTCTGAAAGTTACAGAAAACTACCAAACTCTCTAACATATACCAAAATCAGGCCAAACCGTTTATTACTTCTAAAGATATCGCCCAAAGCGCATATTATTCGTATGCCCATGAGAGGTGAGGTTGAGTAAGAAGTTTTTAGACCCTAACTTTGTTTCTGATAAATGGAATTGTTCGAAAGTCACACACAATCAACATCCTTGTTAACTCTCTACCATATACCAAAATCAGGCCAAACCGTTTATTACTTCTGAAGATATCGCCCAAAGCGCATATTATTTGTATGCCCATGAGAGGTGAGGTTAAGTAAGAAGTTTTTAGACCCTAACTTTGTTTCTGATAAATGGAATTGTTTGAAAGTAACAGACAACTACCAAACTCTCTAACATATACCAAAATCAGGCCAAACCGTTTATTACTTCTAAAGATATCGCCCAAAGCGCATATTATTCGTATGCCCATGGGAGGTGAGGTTAAGTAAGAAGTTTTTCGACCCAAACTTTGTTTCTGATAAATGAAATTGTCTGAAAGTCACAAACAATCACCATCCTTGTTAATTCTCTAACAAATACCAAAATCAGGCCAAACCGTTCATTACTTCTGAAGATATCCTCCAAAACGCATATTATTCGTATGCCCATGGGAGGTGAGGTTAAGTAAGAAGTTTTTAGACCCTAACTTTGGTTCTGATGAATGGAATTGTTTGAAAATCACACACAATCAACATCCTTGTTAACTCTCTGAAATATACAAAAATCAGGCCAAACCGTTCATTACTTCTAAAGATATCGCCCAAAGCGCATATTATTCGTATGCCCGTGGGAGGTGAGGTTGAGTAAGAAGTTTTAGACCCTAACTTTGTTTCTGATGAATGAAATTGTCTGAAAGTTACAGACAACTACCAAACCTGTTAACTCTCTAACATATACAAAAATCAGGCCAAACCGTTCATTACTTCTAAAGATATCGCCCAAAGCGCATATTATTCGTATGCCCATGGGACGTGAGGTTAAGTGAGACGTTTTTAGACCCTAACTTTGTTTCTGATAGATGGAATTGTTTGAAAGTCTTACACAATTACCATCCTTGTTAACTTTCTAACATATACCAAAATCAGGCCAAACCGTTTATTACTTCTAAAGATATCGCCCAAAGCGCATATTATTTGTATGCCCATGGGAGGTGAGGTTGAGTAAGAAGTTTTTAGGCCCTAACTTTGTTTCTGATAGATGGAATTGTTTGAAAGTCCCACACAATTACCATCCTTGTTAACTCTCTAACATATACAAAAATCAGGCCAAACCGTTCATTACTTCTAAAGATATCGCCCAAAGCGCATATTATTCGTATGCCCATGGGACGTGAGGTTAAGTAAGACGTTTTTAGACCCTAACTTTGTTTCTGATAGATGGAATTGTTTGAAAGTCTTACACAATTACCATCCTCGTTAACTTTCTAACATATACCAAAATCAGGCCAAACCGTTTATTACTTCTAAAGATATCGCCCAAAGCGCATATTATTTGTATGCCCATAGGAGGTGAGGTTGAGTAAGAAGTTTTTAGACCCTAACTTTGTTTCTGATAAATGGAATTATTCGAAAGTCACACACAATCAACATCCTTGTTAACTCTCTAACATATACAAAAATCAGGCCAAACCGTTTATTACTTCTAAAGATATCGCCCAAAGCGCATATTATTCGTATGCCTATGGGACGTGAAGTTAAGTAAGACGTTTTTAGACCCTAACTTTGTTTCTGATAAATGAAATTGTCTGAAAGTTACAGAAAACTACCAAACCTGTTAACTCTCTACCATATACCAAAATCAGGCCAAACCGTTTATTACTTCTGAAGATATCGCCCAAAGCGCATATTATTTGTATGCCCATGAGAGGTGAGGTTAAGTAAGAAGTTTTTAGACCCTAACTTTGTTTCTGATAAATGGAATTGTTTGAAAGTAACAGACAACTACCAAACTCTCTAACATATATCAAAATCAGGCCAAACCGTTTATTACTTCTGAAGATATCGTCCAAAGCGCATATTATTCGTATGCCCATGGGAGGTGAGGTTAAGTAAGAAGTTTTTAGACCCTAACTTTGTTTCTGATAAATGAAATTGTCTGAAAGTTACAGACAACTACCAAACTCTCTAACATATACCAAAATCAGGCCAAACCGTTTATTACTTCTAAAGATATCGCCCAAAGCGCATATTATTCGTATGCCCATGGGAGGTGAGGTTAAGTAAGAAGTTTTTCGACCCAAACTTTGTTTCTGATGAATGAAATTGTCTGAAAGTCACAAACAATCACCATCCTTGTTAATTCTCTAACAAATACCAAAATCAGGCCAAACCGTTCATTACTTCTGAAGATATCCTCCAAAACGCATATTATTCGTATGCCCATGGGAGGTGAGGTTGAGTAAGAAGTTTTTAGACCCTAACTTTGTTTCTGATGAATGGAATTGTTTGGAAGTAACACACAATCAACACCCTTGTTAACTCTCTGGAATATACAAAAATCAGGCCAAACCGTTTATTACTTCTAAAGATATCGCCCAAAGCGCATATTATTCGTATGCCCATGGGAGGTGAGGTTGAGTAAGAAGTTTTAGACCCTAACTTTGTTTCTGATAAATGGATATGTTTGAAAGTCACACACAATCACCATCCTTGTTAACTCTCTAACATATACAAAAATCAGGCCAAACCGTTCATTACTTCTAAAGATATCGCCCAAAGCGCATATTATTCGTATGCCCATGGGACGTGAGGTTAAGTAAGACGTTTTTAGACCCTAACTTTGTTTCTGATAGATGGAATTGTTTGAAAGTCTTACATAATTACCATCCTTGTTAACTTTCTAACATATACCAAAATCAGGCCAAACCGTTTATTACTTCTAAAGATATCGCCCAAAGCGCATATTATTTGTATGCCCATGGGAGGTGAGGTTGAGTAAGAAGTTTTTAGACCCTAACTTTGTTTCTGATAGATGGAATTGTTTGAAAGTCCCACACAATTACCATCCTTGTTAACTTTCTAACATATACCAAAATCAGGTCAAACCGTTTATTACTTCTGAAGATATCGCCCAAAGCGCATATTATTTGTATGCCCATGGGAGGTGAGGTTGAGTAAGAAGTTTTTAGACCCTAACTTTGTTTCTGATAGATGGAATTGTTTGAAAGTCCCACACAATTACCATCCTTGTTAACTTTCTAACATATACCAAAATCAGGTCAAACCGTTTATTACTTCTAAAGATATCGCCCAAAGCGCATATTATTTGTATGCCCATGGGAGGTGAGGTTGAGTAAGAAGTTTTTAGACCCTAACTTTGTTTCTGATAGATGGAATTGTTTGAAAGTCCCACACAATTACCATCCTTGTTAACTTTCTAACATATACCAAAATCAGGTCAAACCGTTTATTACTTCTGAAGATATCGCCCAAAGCGCATATTATTTGTATGCCCATGGGAGGTGAGGTTGAGTAAGAAGTTTTTAGACCCTAACTTTTTTTCTGATAAATGAAATTGTCTGAAAGTTACAGACAACTACCAAACCTGTTAATTCTCTAACATATACCAAAATCAGGCCAAACCGTTTATTACTTCTGAAGATATCGTCCAAAGCGCATATTATTCGTATGCCCATGGGAGGTGAGGTTGAGTAAGAAGTTTTAGACCCTAACTTTGTTTCTGATAGATGGAATTGTTTGAAAGTCCCACACAATTACCATCCTTGTTAACTTTCTAACATATACCAAAATCAGGTCAAACCGTTTATTACTTCTAAAGATATCGCCCAAAGCGCATATTATTTGTATGCCCATGGGAGGTGAGGTTGAGTAAGAAGTTTTTAGACCCTAACTTTGTTTCTGATAGATGGAATTGTTTGAAAGTCCCACACAATTACCATCCTTGTTAACTTTCTAACATATACCAAAATCAGGTCAAACCGTTTATTACTTCTGAAGATATCGCCCAAAGCGCATATTATTTGTATGCCCATGGGAGGTGAGGTTGAGTAAGAAGTTTTTAGACCCTAACTTTTTTTCTGATAAATGAAATTGTCTGAAAGTTACAGACAACTACCAAACCTGTTAATTCTCTAACATATACCAAAATCAGGCCAAACCGTTTATTACTTCTGAAGATATCGTTCAAAGCGCATATTATTCGTATGCCCATGGGAGGTGAGGTTGAGTAAGAAGTTTCAGACCCTAACTTTGTTTCTGATAAATGGATATGTTTGAAAGTCACACACAATCACCATCCTTGTTAACTCTCTAACATATACAAAAATCAGGCCAAACCGTTCATTACTTCTAAAGATATCGCCCAAAGCGCATATTATTCGTATGCCCATGGGACGTGAGGTTAAGTAAGACGTTTTTAGACCCTAACTTTGTTTCTGATAGATGGAATTGTTTGAAAGTCTTACACAATTACCATCCTTGTTAACTTTCTAACATATACCAAAATCAGGCCAAACCGTTTATTACTTCTAAAGATATCGCCCAAAGCGCATATTATTTGTATGCCCATGGGAGGTGAGGTTGAGTAAGAAGTTTTTAGACCCTAACTTTGTTTCTGATAGATGGAATTGTTTGAAAGTCCCACACAATTACCATCCTTGTTAACTCTCTGAAATATACAAAAATCAGGCCAAACCGTTTATTACTTCTAAAGATATCGCCCAAAGCGCATATTATTTGTATGCCCATGGGAGGTGAGGTTGAGTAAGAAGTTTTTAGACCCTAACTTTGTTTCTGATAGATGGAATTGTTTGAAAGTCCCACACAATTACCATCCTTGTTAACTCTCTAACATATACAAAAATCAGGCCAAACCGTTCATTACTTCTAAAGATATCGCCCAAAGCGCATATTATTCGTATGCCCATGGGACGTGAGGTTAAGTAAGACGTTTTTAGACCCTAACTTTGTTTCTGATAGATGGAATTGTTTGAAAGTCTTACACAATTACCATCCTTGTTAACTTTCTAACATATACCAAAATCAGGCCAAACCGTTTATTACTTCTAAAGATATCGCCCAAAGCGCATATTATTCGTATGCCCATGGGAGGTGAGGTTGAGTAAGAAGTTTTAGAACCTAACTTTGTTTCTGATAAATGGATATGTTTGAAAGTCACACACAATCACCATCCTTGTTAACTCTCTAACATATACAAAAATCAGGCCAAACCGTTCATTACTTCTAAAGATATCGCCCAAAGCGCATATTATTCGTATGCCCATGGGACGTGAGGTTAAGTAAGACGTTTTTAGACCCTAACTTTGTTTCTGATAGATGGAATTGTTTGAAAGTCCCACACAATTACCATCCTTGTTAACTTTCTAACATATACCAAAATCAGGTCAAACCGTTTATTACTTCTGAAGATATCGCCCAAAGCGCATATTATTTGTATGCCCATGGGAGGTGAGGTTGAGTAAGAAGTTTTTAGACCCTAACTTTTTTTCTGATAAATGAAATTGTCTGAAAGTTACAGACAACTACCAAACCTGTTAATTCTCTAACATATACCAAAATCAGGCCAAACCGTTTATTACTTCTGAAGATATCGTCCAAAGCGCATATTATTCGTATGCCCATGGGAGGTGAGGTTAAGTAAGAAGTTTTTAGACCCTAACTTTGGTTCTGATAAATGGAATTGTTTGAAAGTCACACACAATCAACATCCTTGTTAACTCTCTGAAATATACAAAAATCAGGCCAAACCGTTTATTACTTCTAAAGATATCGCCCAAAGCGCATATTATTTGTATGCCCATGGGAGGTGAGGTTGAGTAAGAAGTTTTTAGACCCTAACTTAGTTTCTGATAGATGGAATTGTTTGAAAGTCCCACACAATTACCATCCTTGTTAACTCTCTAACATATACAAAAATCAGGCCAAACCGTTCATTACTTCTAAAGATATCGCCCAAAGCGCATATCATTCGTATGCCCATGGGACGTGAGGTTAAGTAAGACGTTTTTAGACCCTAACTTTGTTTCTGATAGATGGAATTGTTTGAAAGTCTTACACAATTACCATCCTTGTTAACTTTCTAACATATACCAAAATCAGGCCAAACCGTTTATTACTTCTAAAGATATCGCCCAAAGCGCATATTATTTGTATGCCCATAGGAGGTGAGGTTGAGTAAGAAGTTTTTAGACCCTAACTTTGTTTCTGATAAATGGAATTGTTCGAAAGTCACACACAATCAACATCCTTGTTAACTCTCTAACATATACAAAAATCAGGCCAAACCGTTTATTACTTCTAAAGATATCGCCCAAAGCGCATATTATTCGTATGCCTATGGGACGTGAAGTTAAGTAAGACGTTTTTAGACCCTAACTTTGTTTCTGATAAATGAAATTGTCTGAAAGTTACAGAAAACTACCAAACCTGTTAACTCTCTACCATATACCAAAATCAGGCCAAACCGTTTATTACTTCTGAAGATATCGCCCAAAGCGCATATTATTTGTATGCCCATGAGAGGTGAGGTTAAGTAAGAAGTTTTTAGACCCTAACTTTGTTTCTGATAAATGGAATTGTTTGAAAGTAACAGACAACTACCAAACTCTCTAACAGATACCAAAATCAGGCCAAACCGTTTATTACTTCTGAAGATATCGTCCAAAGCGCATATTATTCGTATGCCCATGGGAGGTGAGGTTAAGTAAGAAGTTTTTAGACCCTAACTTTGTTTCTGATAAATGAAATTGTCTGAAAGTTACAGACAACTACCAAACTCTCTAACATATACCAAAATCAGGCCAAACCGTTTATTACTTCTAAAGATATCGCCCAAAGCGCATATTATTCGTATGCCCATGGGAGGTGAGGTTAAGTAAGAAGTTTTTCGACCCAAACTTTGTTTCTGATAAATGAAATTGTCTGAAAGTCACAAACAATCACCATCCTTGTTAATTCTCTAACAAATACCAAAATCAGGCCAAACCGTTCATTACTTCTGAAGATATCCTCCAAAACGCATATTATTCGTATGCCCATGGGAGGTGAGGTTGAGTAAGAAGTTTTTAGACCCTAACTTTGTTTCTGATGAATGGAATTGTTTGGAAGTAACACACAATCAACATCCTTGTCAACTCTCTGAAATATACAAAAATCAGGCCAAACCGTTCATTACTTCTAAAGATATCGCCCAAAGCGCATATTATTCGTATGCCCATGGGACGTGAGGTTAAGTAAGACGTTTTTAGACCCTAACTTTGTTTCTGATAGATGGAATTGTTTGAAAGTCCCACACAATTACCATCCTTGTTAACTTTCTAACATATACCAAAATCAGGTCAAACCGTTTATTACTTCTAAAGATATCGCCCAAAGCGCATATTATTTGTATGCCCATAGGAGGTGAGGTTGAGTAAGAAGTTTTTAGACCCTAACTTTGTTTCTGATAAATGGAATTGTTCGAAAGTCACACACAATCAACATCCTTGTTAACTCTCTGAAATATACAAAAATCAGGCCAAACCGTTTATTACTTCTAAAGATATCGCCCAAAGCGCATATTATTTGTATGCCCATGGGAGGTGAGGTTGAGTAAGAAGTTTTTAGACCCTAACTTAGTTTCTGATAGATGGAATTGTTTGAAAGTCCCACACAATTACCATCCTTGTTAACTCTCTAACATATACAAAAATCAGGCCAAACCGTTCATTACTTCTAAAGATATCGCCCAAAGCGCATATCATTCGTATGCCCATGGGACGTGAGGTTAAGTAAGACGTTTTTAGACCCTAACTTTGTTTCTGATAGATGGAATTGTTTGAAAGTCTTACACAATTACCATCCTTGTTAACTTTCTAACATATACCAAAATCAGGCCAAACCGTTTATTACTTCTAAAGATATCGCCCAAAGCGCATATTATTTGTATGCCCATAGGAGGTGAGGTTGAGTAAGAAGTTTTTAGACCCTAACTTTGTTTCTGATAAATGGAATTGTTCGAAAGTCACACACAATCAACATCCTTGTTAACTCTCTAACATATACAAAAATCAGGCCAAACCGTTTATTACTTCTAAAGATATCGCCCAAAGCGCATATTATTCGTATGCCTATGGGACGTGAAGTTAAGTAAGACGTTTTTAGACCCTAACTTTGTTTCTGATAAATGAAATTGTCTGAAAGTTACAGAAAACTACCAAACCTGTTAACTCTCTACCATATACCAAAATCAGGCCAAACCGTTTATTACTTCTGAAGATATCGCCCAAAGCGCATATTATTTGTATGCCCATGAGAGGTGAGGTTAAGTAAGAAGTTTTTAGACCCTAACTTTGTTTCTGATAAATGGAATTGTTTGAAAGTAACAGACAACTACCAAACTCTCTAACAGATACCAAAATCAGGCCAAACCGTTTATTACTTCTGAAGATATCGTCCAAAGCGCATATTATTCGTATGCCCATGGGAGGTGAGGTTAAGTAAGAAGTTTTTAGACCCTAACTTTGTTTCTGATAAATGAAATTGTCTGAAAGTTACAGACAACTACCAAACTCTCTAACATATACCAAAATCAGGCCAAACCGTTTATTACTTCTAAAGATATCGCCCAAAGCGCATATTATTCGTATGCCCATGGGAGGTGAGGTTAAGTAAGAAGTTTTTCGACCCAAACTTTGTTTCTGATAAATGAAATTGTCTGAAAGTCACAAACAATCACCATCCTTGTTAATTCTCTAACAAATACCAAAATCAGGCCAAACCGTTCATTACTTCTGAAGATATCCTCCAAAACGCATATTATTCGTATGCCCATGGGAGGTGAGGTTGAGTAAGAAGTTTTTAGACCCTAACTTTGTTTCTGATGAATGGAATTGTTTGGAAGTAACACACAATCAACATCCTTGTCAACTCTCTGAAATATACAAAAATCAGGCCAAACCGTTCATTACTTCTAAAGATATCGCCCAAAGCGCATATTATTCGTATGCCCATGGGACGTGAGGTTAAGTAAGACGTTTTTAGACCCTAACTTTGTTTCTGATAGATGGAATTGTTTGAAAGTCCCACACAATTACCATCCTTGTTAACTTTCTAACATATACCAAAATCAGGTCAAACCGTTTATTACTTCTGAAGATATCGCCCAAAGCGCATATTATTTGTATGCCCATGGGAGGTGAGGTTGAGTAAGAAGTTTTTAGACCCTAACTTTTTTTCTGATAAATGAAATTGTCTGAAAGTTACAGACAACTACCAAACCTGTTAATTCTCTAACATATACCAAAATCAGGCCAAACCGTTTATTACTTCTGAAGATATCGTCCAAAGCGCATATTATTCGTATGCCCATGGGAGGTGAGGTTAAGTAAGAAGTTTTTAGACCCTAACTTTGGTTCTGATAAATGGAATTGTTTGAAAGTCACACACAATCAACATCCTTGTTAACTCTCTGAAATATACAAAAATCAGGCCAAACCGTTTATTACTTCTAAAGATATCGCCCAAAGCGCATATTATTTGTATGCCCATGGGAGGTGAGGTTGAGTAAGAAGTTTTTAGACCCTAACTTAGTTTCTGATAGATGGAATTGTTTGAAAGTCCCACACAATTACCATCCTTGTTAACTCTCTAACATATACAAAAATCAGGCCAAACCGTTCATTACTTCTAAAGATATCGCCCAAAGCGCATATCATTCGTATGCCCATGGGACGTGAGGTTAAGTAAGACGTTTTTAGACCCTAACTTTGTTTCTGATAGATGGAATTGTTTGAAAGTCTTACACAATTACCATCCTTGTTAACTTTCTAACATATACCAAAATCAGGCCAAACCGTTTATTACTTCTAAAGATATCGCCCAAAGCGCATATTATTTGTATGCCCATAGGAGGTGAGGTTGAGTAAGAAGTTTTTAGACCCTAACTTTGTTTCTGATAAATGGAATTGTTCGAAAGTCACACACAATCAACATCCTTGTTAACTCTCTAACATATACAAAAATCAGGCCAAACCGTTTATTACTTCTAAAGATATCGCCCAAAGCGCATATTATTCGTATGCCTATGGGACGTGAAGTTAAGTAAGACGTTTTTAGACCCTAACTTTGTTTCTGATAAATGAAATTGTCTGAAAGTTACAGAAAACTACCAAACCTGTTAACTCTCTACCATATACCAAAATCAGGCCAAACCGTTTATTACTTCTGAAGATATCGCCCAAAGCGCATATTATTTGTATGCCCATGAGAGGTGAGGTTAAGTAAGAAGTTTTTAGACCCTAACTTTGTTTCTGATAAATGGAATTGTTTGAAAGTAACAGACAACTACCAAACTCTCTAACAGATACCAAAATCAGGCCAAACCGTTTATTACTTCTGAAGATATCGTCCAAAGCGCATATTATTCGTATGCCCATGGGAGGTGAGGTTAAGTAAGAAGTTTTTAGACCCTAACTTTGTTTCTGATAAATGAAATTGTCTGAAAGTTACAGACAACTACCAAACTCTCTAACATATACCAAAATCAGGCCAAACCGTTTATTACTTCTAAAGATATCGCCCAAAGCGCATATTATTCGTATGCCCATGGGAGGTGAGGTTAAGTAAGAAGTTTTTCGACCCAAACTTTGTTTCTGATAAATGAAATTGTCTGAAAGTCACAAACAATCACCATCCTTGTTAATTCTCTAACAAATACCAAAATCAGGCCAAACCGTTCATTACTTCTGAAGATATCCTCCAAAACGCATATTATTCGTATGCCCATGGGAGGTGAGGTTGAGTAAGAAGTTTTTAGACCCTAACTTTGTTTCTGATGAATGGAATTGTTTGGAAGTAACACACAATCAACATCCTTGTCAACTCTCTGAAATATACAAAAATCAGGCCAAACGGTTTATTACTTCTAAAGATATCGCCCAAAGCGCATATTATTCGTATGCCCATGGGAGGTGAGGTTGAGTAAGAAGTTTTAGTCCCTAACTTTGTTTCTGATAAATGGATATGTTTGAAAGTCACACACAATCACCATCCTTGTTAACTCTCTAACATATACAAAAATCAGGCCAAACCGTTCATTACTTCTAAAGATATCGCCCAAAGCGCATATTATTCGTATGCCCATGGGACGTGAGGTTAAGTAAGACGTTTTTAGACCCTAACTTTGTTTCTGATAGATGGAATTGTTTGAAAGTCTTACACAATTACCATCCTTGTTAACTTTCTAACATATACCAAAATCAGGCCAAACCGTTTATTACTTCTAAAGATATCGCCCAAAGCGCATATTATTTGTATGCCCATGGGAGGTGAGGTTGAGTAAGAAGTTTTTAGACCCTAACTTTGTTTCTGATAGATGGAATTGTTTGAAAGTCCCACACAATTACCATCCTTGTTAACTTTCTAACATATACCAAAATCAGGTCAAACCGTTTATTACTTCTGAAGATATCGCCCAAAGCGCATATTATTTGTATGCCCATGGGAGGTGAGGTTGAGTAAGAAGTTTTTAGACCCTAACTTTGTTTCTGATAGATGGAATTGTTTGAAAGTCCCACACAATTACCATCCTTGTTAACTCTCTAACATATACAAAAATCAGGCCAAACCGTTTATTACTTCTAAAGATATCGCCCAAAGCGCATATTATTCGTATGCCTATGGGACGTGAAGTTAAGTAAGACGTTTTTAGACCCTAACTTTGTTTCTGATAAATGAAATTGTCTGAAAGTTACAGAAAACTACCAAACCTGTTAACTCTCTACCATATACCAAAATCAGGCCAAACCGTTTATTACTTCTGAAGATATCGCCCAAAGCGCATATTATTTGTATGCCCATGAGAGGTGAGGTTAAGTAAGAAGTTTTTAGACCCTAACTTTGTTTCTGATAAATGGAATTGTTTGAAAGTAACAGACAACTACCAAACTCTCTAACAGATACCAAAATCAGGCCAAACCGTTTATTACTTCTGAAGATATCGTCCAAAGCGCATATTATTCGTATGCCCATGGGAGGTGAGGTTAAGTAAGAAGTTTTTAGACCCTAACTTTGTTTCTGATAAATGAAATTGTCTGAAAGTTACAGACAACTACCAAACTCTCTAACATATACCAAAATCAGGCCAAACCGTTTATTACTTCTAAAGATATCGCCCAAAGCGCATATTATTCGTATGCCCATGGGAGGTGAGGTTAAGTAAGAAGTTTTTCGACCCAAACTTTGTTTCTGATAAATGAAATTGTCTGAAAGTCACAAACAATCACCATCCTTGTTAATTCTCTAACAAATACCAAAATCAGGCCAAACCGTTCATTACTTCTGAAGATATCCTCCAAAACGCATATTATTCGTATGCCCATGGGAGGTGAGGTTGAGTAAGAAGTTTTTAGACCCTAACTTTGTTTCTGATGAATGGAATTGTTTGGAAGTAACACACAATCAACATCCTTGTCAACTCTCTGAAATATACAAAAATCAGGCCAAACGGTTTATTACTTCTAAAGATATCGCCCAAAGCGCATATTATTCGTATGCCCATGGGAGGTGAGGTTGAGTAAGAAGTTTTAGTCCCTAACTTTGTTTCTGATAAATGGATATGTTTGAAAGTCACACACAATCACCATCCTTGTTAACTCTCTAACATATACAAAAATCAGGCCAAACCGTTCATTACTTCTAAAGATATCGCCCAAAGCGCATATTATTCGTATGCCCATGGGACGTGAGGTTAAGTAAGACGTTTTTAGACCCTAACTTTGTTTCTGATAGATGGAATTGTTTGAAAGTCTTACACAATTACCATCCTTGTTAACTTTCTAACATATACCAAAATCAGGCCAAACCGTTTATTACTTCTAAAGATATCGCCCAAAGCGCATATTATTTGTATGCCCATGGGAGGTGAGGTTGAGTAAGAAGTTTTTAGACCCTAACTTTGTTTCTGATAGATGGAATTGTTTGAAAGTCCCACACAATTACCATCCTTGTTAACTTTCTAACATATACCAAAATCAGGTCAAACCGTTTATTACTTCTGAAGATATCGCCCAAAGCGCATATTATTTGTATGCCCATGGGAGGTGAGGTTGAGTAAGAAGTTTTTAGACCCTAACTTTTTTTCTGATAAATGAAATTGTCTGAAAGTTACAGACAACTACCAAACCTGTTAATTCTCTAACATATACCAAAATCAGGCCAAACCGTTTATTACTTCTGAAGATATCGTCCAAAGCGCATATTATTCGTATGCCCATGGGAGGTGAGGTTAAGTAAGAAGTTTTTAGACCCTAACTTTGGTTCTGATGAATGGAATTGTTTGAAAGTCACACACAATCAACATCCTTGTTAACTCTCTGAAATATACAAAAATCAGGCCAAACCGTTCATTACTTCTAAAGATATCGCCCAAAGCGCATATTATTCGTATGCCCATGGGAGGTGAGGTTGAGTAAGAAGTTTTAGACCCTAACTTTGTTTCTGATGAATGAAATTGTCTGAAAGTTACAGACAACTACCAAACCTGTTAACTCTCTAACATATACCAAAATCAGGCCAAACCGTTTATTACTTCTGAAGATATCGTCCAAAGCGCATATTATTCGTATGCCCATGGGAGGTGAGGTTGAGTAAGAAGTTTTTGAACCCTAACTTTGTTTCTGATGAATGGAATTGTTTGAAAGTAATACACAATCAACATCCTTGTTAACTCTCTGAAATATACAAAAATCAGGCCAAACCGTTTATTACTTCTAAAGATATCGCCCAAAGCGCATATTATTCGTATGCCCATGGGAGGTGAGGTTGAGTAAGAAGTTTTAGACCCTAACTTTGTTTCTGATAAATGGAATTGTTTGAAAGTCACACACAATCACCATCCTTGTTAACTCTCTAACATATACAACAATCAGGCCAAACCGTTCATTACTTCTAAAGATATCGCCCAAAGCGCATATTATTCGTATGCCCATGGGACGTGAGGTTAAGTAAGACGTTTTTAGACCCTAACTTTGTTTCTGATAGATGGAATTGTTTGAAAGTCTTACACAATTACCATCCTTGTTAACTTTCGAACATATACCAAAATCAGGCCAAACCGTTTATTACTTCTAAAGATATCGCCCAAAGCGCATATTATTTGTATGCCCATGGGAGGTGAGGTTGAGTAAGAAGTTTTTAGACCCTAACTTTGTTTCTGATAGATGGAATTGTTTGAAAGTCCCACACAATTACCATCCTTGTAAACTCTCTAACATATACAAAAATCAGGCCAAACCGTTCATTACTTCTAAAGATATCGCCCAAAGCGCATATTATTCGTATGCCCATGGGAGGTGAGGTTAAGTAAGAAGTTTTTAGACCCTAACTTTGGTTCTGATGAATGGAATTGTTTGAAAATCACACACAATCAACATCCTTGTTAACTCTCTGAAATATACAAAAATCAGGCCAAACCGTTCATTACTTCTAAAGATATCGCCCAAAGCGCATATTATTCGTATGCCCGTGGGAGGTGAGGTTGAGTAAGAAGTTTTAGACCCTAACTTTGTTTCTGATGAATGAAATTGTCTGAAAGTTACAGACAACTACCAAACCTGTTAACTCTCTAACATATACCAAAATCAGGCCAAACCGTTTATTACTTCTGAAGATATCGTCCAAAGCGCATATTATTCGTATGCCCATGGGAGGTGAGGTTGAGTAAGAAGTTTTTAGACCCTAACTTTGTTTCTGATGAATGGAATTGTTTGAAAGTAATACACAATCAACATCCTTGTTAATTCTCTGAAATATACAAAAATCAGGCCAAACCGTTTATTACTTCTAAAGATATCGCCCAAAGCGCATATTATTCGTATGCCCATGGGAGGTGAGGTTGAGTAAGAAGTTTTAGACCCTAACTTTGTTTCTGATAAATGGAATTGTTTGAAAGTCACACACAATCACCATCCTTGTTAACTCTCTAACATATACAAAAATCAGGCCAAACCGTTCATTACTTCTAAAGATATCGCCCAAAGCGCATATTATTCGTATGCCCATGGGACGTGAGGTTAAGTAAGACGTTTTTAGACCCTAACTTTGTTTCTGATAGATGGAATTGTTTGAAAGTCTTACACAATTACCATCCTTGTTAACTTTCTAACATGTACCAAAATCAGGCCAAACCGTTTATTACTTCTAAAGATATCGCCCAAAGCGCATATTATTTGTATGCCCATGGGAGGTGAGGTTGAGTAAGAAGTTTTTAGACCCTAACTTTGTTTCTGATAAATGGAATTGTTTGAAAGTCCCACACAATCACCATCCTTGTTAACTCTCTAACATATACAAAAATCAGGCCAAACCGTTCATTACTTCTAAAGATATCGCCCAAAGCGCATATTATTCGTATGCCCATGGGACGTGAGGTTAAGTGAGACGTTTTTAGACCCTAACTTTGTTTCTGATAGATGGAATTGTTTGAAAGTCTTACACAATTACCATCCTTGTTAACTTTCTAACATATACCAAAATCAGGCCAAACCGTTTATTACTTCTAAAGATATCGCCCAAAGCGCATATTATTTGTATGCCCATGGGAGGTGAGGTTGAGTAAGAAGTTTTTAGACCCTAACTTTGTTTCTGATAGATGGAATTGTTTGAAAGTCCCACACAATTACCATCCTTGTAAACTCTCTAACATATACAAAAATCAGGCCAAACCGTTCATTACTTCTAAAGATATCGCCCAAAGCGCATATTATTCGTATGCCCATGGGAGGTGAGGTTAAGTAAGAAGTTTTTAGACCCTAACTTTGGTTCTGATGAATGGAATTGTTTGAAAATCACACACAATCAACATCCTTGTTAACTCTCTGAAATATACAAAAATCAGGCCAAACCGTTCATTACTTCTAAAGATATCGCCCAAAGCGCATATTATTCGTTTGCCCGTGGGAGGTGAGGTTGAGTAAGAAGTTTTAGACCCTAACTTTGTTTCTGATGAATGAAATTGTCTGAAAGTTACAGACAACTACCAAACCTGTTAACTCTCTAACATATACCAAAATCAGGCCAAACCGTTTATTACTTCTGAAGATATCGTCCAAAGCGCATATTATTCGTATGCCCATGGGAGGTGAGGTTGAGTAAGAAGTTTTTAGACCCTAACTTTGTTTCTGATGAATGGAATTGTTTGAAAGTAATACACAATCAACATCCTTGTTAATTCTCTGAAATATACAAAAATCAGGCCAAACCGTTTATTACTTCTAAAGATATCGCCCAAAGCGCATATTATTCGTATGCCCATGGGAGGTGAGGTTGAGTAAGAAGTTTTAGACCCTAACTTTGTTTCTGATAAATGGAATTGTTTGAAAGTCACACACAATCACCATCCTTGTTAACTCTCTAACATATACAAAAATCAGGCCAAACCGTTCATTACTTCTAAAGATATCGCCCAAAGCGCATATTATTCGTATGCCCATGGGAGGTGAGGTTAAGTAAGAAGTTTTTAGACCCTAACTTTGGTTCTGATGAATGGAATTGTTTGAAAATCACACACAATCAACATCCTTGTTAACTCTCTGAAATATACAAAAATCAGGCCAAACCGTTCATTACTTCTAAAGATATCGCCCAAAGCGCATATTATTCGTATGCCCGTGGGAGGTGAGGTTGAGTAAGAAGTTTTAGACCCTAACTTTGTTTCTGATGAATGAAATTGTCTGAAAGTTACAGACAACTACCAAACCTGTTAACTCTCTAACATATACCAAAATCAGGCCAAACCGTTTATTACTTCTGAAGATATCGTCCAAAGCGCATATTATTCGTATGCCCATGGGAGGTGAGGTTGAGTAAGAAGTTTTTAGACCCTAACTTTGTTTCTGATGAATGGAATTGTTTGAAAGTAATACACAATCAACATCCTTGTTAATTCTCTGAAATATACAAAAATCAGGCCAAACCGTTTATTACTTCTAAAGATATCGCCCAAAGCGCATATTATTCGTATGCCCATGGGAGGTGAGGTTGAGTAAGAAGTTTTAGACCCTAACTTTGTTTCTGATAAATGGAATTGTTTGAAAGTCACACACAATCACCATCCTTGTTAACTCTCTAACATATACAAAAATCAGGCCAAACCGTTCATTACTTCTAAAGATATCGCCCAAAGCGCATATTATTCGTATGCCCATGGGACGTGAGGTTAAGTAAGACGTTTTTAGACCCTAACTTTGTTTCTGATAGATGGAATTGTTTGAAAGTCTTACACAATTACCATCCTTGTTAACTTTCTAACATGTACCAAAATCAGGCCAAACCGTTTATTACTTCTAAAGATATCGCCCAAAGCGCATATTATTTGTATGCCCATGGGAGGTGAGGTTGAGTAAGAAGTTTTTAGACCCTAACTTTGTTTCTGATAAATGGAATTGTTTGAAAGTCCCACACAATCACCATCCTTGTTAACTCTCTAACATATACAAAAATCAGGCCAAACCGTTCATTACTTCTAAAGATATCGCCCAAAGCGCATATTATTCGTATGCCCATGGGACGTGAGGTTAAGTGAGACGTTTTTAGACCCTAACTTTGTTTCTGATAGATGGAATTGTTTGAAAGTCTTACACAATTACCATCCTTGTTAACTTTCTAACATATACCAAAATCAGGCCAAACCGTTTATTACTTCTAAAGATATCGCCCAAAGCGCATATTATTTGTATGCCCATGGGAGGTGAGGTTGAGTAAGAAGTTTTTAGACCCTAACTTTGTTTCTGATAGATGGAATTGTTTGAAAGTCCCACACAATTACCATCCTTGTTAACTCTCTAACATATACAAAAATCAGGCCAAACCGTTCATTACTTCTAAAGATATCGCCCAAAGCGCATATTATTCGTATGCCCATGGGAGGTGAGGTTAAGTAAGAAGTTTTTAGACCCTAACTTTGGTTCTGATGAATGGAATTGTTTGAAAATCACACACAATCAACATCCTTGTTAACTCTCTGAAATATACAAAAATCAGGCCAAACCGTTCATTACTTCTAAAGATATCGCCCAAAGCGCATATTATTCGTATGCCCGTGGGAGGTGAGGTTGAGTAAGAAGTTTTAGACCCTAACTTTGTTTCTGATGAATGAAATTGTCTGAAAGTTACAGACAACTACCAAACCTGTTAACTCTCTAACATATACCAAAATCAGGCCAAACCGTTTATTACTTCTGAAGATATCGTCCAAAGCGCATATTATTCGTATGCCCATGGGAGGTGAGGTTGAGTAAGAAGTTTTTAGACCCTAACTTTGTTTCTGATGAATGGAATTGTTTGAAAGTAATACACAATCAACATCCTTGTTAACTCTCTGAAATATACAAAAATCAGGCCAAACCGTTTATTACTTCTAAAGATATCGCCCAAAGCGCATATTATTCGTATGCCCATGGGAGGTGAGGTTGAGTAAGAGGTTTTAGACCCTAACTTTGTTTCTGATAAATGGAATTGTTTGAAAGTCACACACAATCACCATCCTTGTTAACTCTCTAACATATACAAAAATCAGGCCAAACCGTTCATTACTTCTAAAGATATCGCCCAAAGCGCATATTATTTGTATGCCCATGGGAGGTGAGGTTGAGTAAGAAGTTTTTAGACCCTAACTTTGTTTCTGATAGATGGAATTGTTTGAAAGTCCCACACAATCACCATCCTTGTTAACTCTCTAACATATACAAAAATCAGGCCAAACCGTTCATTACTTCTAAAGATATCGCCCAAAGCGCATATTATTCGTATGCCCATGGGACGTGAGGTTAAGTGAGACGTTTTTAGACCCTAACTTTGTTTCTGATAGATGGAATTGTTTGAAAGTCTTACACAATTACCATCCTTGTTAACTTTCTAACATATACCAAAATCAGGCCAAACCGTTTATTACTTCTAAAGATATCGCCCAAAGCGCATATTATTTGTATGCCCATGGGAGGTGAGGTTGAGTAAGAAGTTTTTAGACCCTAACTTTGTTTCTGATAGATGGAATTGTTTGAAAGTCCCACACAATTACCATCCTTGTTAACTCTCTAACATATACAAAAATCAGGCCAAACCGTTCATTACTTCTAAAGATATCGCCCAAAGCGCATATTATTCGTATGCCCATGGGACGTGAGGTTAAGTAAGACGTTTTTAAACCCTAACTTTGTTTCTGATAGATGGAATTGTTTGAAAGTCTTACACAGTTACCATCCTTGTTAACTTTCTAACATATACCAAAATCAGGCCAAACCGTTTATTACTTCTAAAGATATCGCCCAAAGCGCATATTATTTGTATGCCCATGGGAGGTGAGGTTGAGTAAGAAGTTTTTAGACCCTAACTTTGTTTCTGATAGATGGAATTGTTTGAAAGTCCCACACAATTACCATCCTTGTTAACTCTCTAACATATACAAAAATCAGGCCAAACCGTTCATTACTTCTAAAGATATCGCCCAAAGCGCATATTATTCGTATGCCCATGGGACGTGAGGTTAAGTAAGACGTTTTTAGACCCTAACTTTGTTTCTGATAGATGGAATTGTTTGAAAGTCTTACACAATTACCATCCTTGTTAACTTTCTAACATATACCAAAATCAGGCCAAACCGTTTATTACTTCTAAAGATATTGCCCAAAGCGCATATTATTTGTATGCCCATAGGAGGTGAGGTTGAGTAAGAAGTTTTTAGACCCTAACTTTGTTTCTGATAAATGGAATTGTTCGAAAGTCACACACAATCAACATCCTTGTTAACTCTCTAACATATACAAAAATCAGGCCAAACCGTTTATTACTTCTAAAGATATCGCCCAAAGCGCATATTATTCGTATGCCTATGGGACGTGAAGTTAAGTAAGACGTTTTTAGACCCTAACTTTGTTTCTGATAAATGAAATTGTCTGAAAGTTACAGAAAACTACCAAACCTGTTAACTCTCTACCATATACCAAAATCAGGCCAAACCGTTTATTACTTCTGAAGATATCGCCCAAAGCGCATATTATTTGTATGCCCATGAGAGGTGAGGTTAAGTAAGAAGTTTTTAGACCCTAACTTTGTTTCTGATAAATGGAATTGTTTGAAAGTAACAGACAACTACCAAACTCTCTAACATATACCAAAATCAGGCCAAACCGTTTATTACTTCTGAAGATATCGTCCAAAGCGCATATTATTCGTATGCCCATGGGAGGTGAGGTTAAGTAAGAAGTTTTTAGACCCTAACTTTGTTTCTGATAAATGAAATTGTCTGAAAGTTACAGACAACTACCAAACTCTCTAACATATACCAAAATCAGGCCAAACCGTTTATTACTTCTAAAGATATCGCCCAAAGCGCATATTATTCGTATGCCCATGGGACGTGAGGTTAAGTGAGACGTTTTTAGACCCTAACTTTGTTTCTGATAGATGGAATTGTTTGAAAGTCTTACACAATTACCATCCTTGTTAACTTTCTAACATATACCAAACTCAGGCCAAACCGTTTATTACTTCTAAAGATATCGCCCAAAGCGCATATTATTTGTATGCCCATGGGAGGTGAGGTTGAGTAAGAAGTTTTTAGACCCTAACTTTGTTTCTGATAGATGGAATTGTTTGAAAGTCCCACACAATTACCATCCTTGTTAACTCTCTAACATATACAAAAATCAGGCCAAACCGTTCATTACTTCTAAAGATATCGCCCAAAGCGCATATTATTCGTATGCCCATGGGAGGTGAGGTTAAGTAAGAAGTTTTTAGACCCTAACTTTGGTTCTGATGAATGGAATTGTTTGAAAATCACACACAATCAACATCCTTGTTAACTCTCTGAAATATACAAAAATCAGGCCAAACCGTTCATTACTTCTAAAGATATCGCCCAAAGCGCATATTATTCGTATGCCCGTGGGAGGTGAGGTTGAGTAAGAAGTTTTAGACCCTAACTTTGTTTCTGATGAATGAAATTGTCTGAAAGTTACAGACAACTACCAAACCTGTTAACTCTCTAACATATACCAAAATCAGGCCAAACCGTTTATTACTTCTGAAGATATCGTCCAAAGCGCATATTATTCGTATGCCCATGGGAGGTGAGGTTGAGTAAGAAGTTTTTAGACCCTAACTTTGTTTCTGATGAATGGAATTGTTTGAAAGTAATACACAATCAACATCCTTGTTAACTCTCTGAAATATACAAAAATCAGGCCAAACCGTTTATTACTTCTAAAGATATCGCCCAAAGCGCATATTATTCGTATGCCCATGGGAGGTGAGGTTGAGTAAGAAGTTTTAGACCCTAACTTTATTTCTGATAAATGGAATTGTTTGAAAGTCACACACAATCACCATCCTTGTTAACTCTCTAACATATACAAAAATCAGGCCAAACCGTTCATTACTTCTAAAGATATCGCCCAAAGCGCATATTATTCGTATGCCCATGGGACGTGAGGTTAAGTAAGACGTTTTTAGACCCTAACTTTGTTTCTGATAGATGGAATTGTTTGAAAGTCTTACACAATTACCATCCTTGTTAACTTTCTAACATATACCAAAATCAGGCCAAACCGTTTATTACTTCTAAAGATATCGCCCAAAGCGCATATTATTTGTATGCCCATGGGAGGTGAGGTTGAGTAAGAAGTTTTTAGACCCTAACTTTGTTTCTGATAGATGAAATTGTTTGAAAGTCCCACACAATCACCATCCTTGTTAACTCTCTAACATATACAAAAATCAGGCCAAACCGTTCATTACTTCTAAAGATATCGCCCAAAGCGCATATTATTCGTATGCCCATGGGACGTGAGGTTAAGTGAGACGTTTTTAGACCCTAACTTTGTTTCTGATAGATGGAATTGTTTGAAAGTCTTACACAATTACCATCCTTGTTAACTTTCTAACATATACCAAAATCAGGCCAAACCGTTTATTACTTCTAAAGATATCGCCCAAAGCGCATATTATTTGTATGCCCATGGGAGGTGAGGTTGAGTAAGAAGTTTTTAGACCCTAACTTTGTTTCTGATAAATGGAATTGTTTGAAAGTCCCACACAATTACCATCCTTGTTAACTCTCTAACATATACAAAAATCAGGCCAAACCGTTCATTACTTCTAAAGATATCGCCCAAAGCGCATATTATTCGTATGCCCATGGGACGTGAGGTTAAGTAAGACGTTTTTAGACCCTAACTTTGTTTCTGATAGATGGAATTGTTTGAAAGTCTTACACAATTACCATCCTTGTTAACTTTCTAACATATACCAAAATCAGGCCAAACCGTTTATTACTTCTAAAGATATCGCCCAAAGCGCATATTATTTGTATGCCCATGGGAGGTGAGGTTGAGTAAGAAGTTTTTAGACCCTAACTTTGTTTCTGATAGATGGAATTGTTTGAAAGTCCCACACAATTACCATCCTTGTTAACTCTCTAACATATACAAAAATCAGGCCAAACCGTTCATTACTTCTAAAGATATCGCCCAAAGCGCATATTATTCGTATGCCCATGGGACGTGAGGTTAAGTAAGACGTTTTTAGACCCTAACTTTGTTTCTGATAGATGGAATTGTTTGAAAGTCTTACACAATTACCAACCTTGTTAACTTTCTAACATATACCAAAATCAGGCCAAACCGTTTATTACTTCTAAAGATATTGCCCAAAGCGCATATTATTTGTATGCCCATAGGAGGTGAGGTTGAGTAAGAAGTTTTTAGACCCTAACTTTGTTTCTGATAAATGGAATTGTTCGAAAGTCACACACAATCAACATCCTTGTTAACTCTCTAACATATACAAAAATCAGGCCAAACCGTTTATTACTTCTAAAGATATCGCCCAAAGCGCATATTATTCGTATGCCTATGGGACGTGAAGTTAAGTAAGACGTTTTAAGACCCTAACTTTGTTTCTGATAAATGAAATTGTCTGAAAGTTACAGAAAACTACCAAACCTGTTAACTCTCTACCATATACCAAAATCAGGCCAAACCGTTTATTACTTCTGAAGATATCGCCCAAAGCGCATATTATTTGTATGCCCATGAGAGGTGAGGTTAAGTAAGAAGTTTTTAGACCCTAACTTTGTTTCTGATAAATGGAATTGTTTGAAAGTAACAGACAACTACCAAACTCTCTAACATACACCAAAATCAGGCCAAACCGTTTATTACTTCTGAAGATATCGTCCAAAGCGCATATTATTCGTATGCCCATGGGAGGTGAGGTTAAGTAAGAAGTTTTTAGACCCTAACTTTGTTTCTGATAAATGAAATTGTCTGAAAGTTACAGACAACTACCAAACTCTCTAACATATACCAAAATCAGGCCAAACCGTTTATTACTTCTAAAGATATCGCCCAAAGCGCATATTATTCGTATGCCCATGGGAGGTGAGGTTAAGTAAGAAGTTTTTCGACCCAAACTTTGTTTCTGATAAATGAAATTGTCTGAAAGTCACACAAAATCACCATCCTTGTTAATTCTCTAACATATACCAAAATCAGGCCAAACCGTTCATTACTTCTGAAGATATCCTCCAAAACGCATATTATTCGTATGCCCATGGGAGGTGAGGTTGAGTAAGAAGTTTTTAGACCCTAACTTTGTTTCTGATGAATGGAATTGTTTGGAAGTAACACACAATCAACATCCTTGTTAACTCTCTGAAATATACAAAAATCAGGCCAAACCGTTTATTACTTCTAAAGATATCGCCCAAAGCGCATATTATTCGTATGCCCATGGGAGGTGAGGTTGAGTAAGAAGTTTTAGACCCTAACTTTGTTTCTGATAAATGGATATGTTTGAAAGTCACACACAATCACCATCCTTGTTAACTCTCTAACATATACAAAAATCAGGCCAAACCGTTCATTACTTCTAAAGATATCGCCCAAAGCGCATATTATTCGTATGCCCATGGGACGTGAGGTTAAGTAAGACGTTTTTAGACCCTAACTTTGTTTCTGATAGATGGAATTGTTTGAAAGTCCCACACAATTACCATCCTTGTTAACTTTCTAACATATACCAAAATCAGGCCAAACCGTTTATTACTTCTAAAGATATCGCCCAAAGCGCATATTATTTGTATGCCCATGGGAGGTGAGGTTGAGTAAGAAGTTTTTAGACCCTAACTTTGTTTCTGATAGATGGAATTGTTTGAAAGTCCCAAACAATTACCATCCTTGTTAACTTTCTAACATATACCAAAATCAGGTCAAACCGTTTATTACTTCTGAAGATATCGCCCAAAGCGCATATTATTTGTATGCCCATGGGAGGTGAGGTTGAGTAAGAAGTTTTTAGACCCTAACTTTGTTTCTGATAAATGGAATTGTTTGAAAGTCACACACAATTACCATCCTTGTCAACTCTCTAACATATACGAAAATCAGGCCAAACCGTTCATTACTTCTGAAGATATCGCCCAAAGCGCATATTATTCGTATGCCCATGGGACGTGAGGTTAAGTGAGACGTTTTTAGACCCTAACTTTGTTTCTGATAGATGGAATTGTTTGAAAGTCTTACACAATTACCATCCTTGTTAACTTTCTAACATATACCAAAATCAGGCCAAACCGTTTATTACTTCTAAAGATATCGCCCAAAGCGCATATTATTTGTATGCCCATGGGAGGTGAGGTTGAGTAAGAAGTTTTTAGACCCTAACTTTGTTTCTGATAGATGGAATTGTTTGAAAGTCCCACACAATTACCATCCTTGTTAACTCTCTAACATATACAAAAATCAGGCCAAACCGTTCATTACTTCTAAAGATATCGCCCAAAGCGCATATTATTCGTATGCCCATGGGACGTGAGGTTAAGTAAGACGTTTTTAGACCCTAACTTTGTTTCTGATAGATGGAATTGTTTGAAAGTCTTACACAATTACCATCCTTGTTAACTTTCTAACATATACCAAAATCAGGCCAAACCGTTTATTACTTCTAAAGATATCGCCCAAAGCGCATATTATTTGTATGCCCATGGGAGGTGAGGTTGAGTAAGAAGTTTTTAGACCCTAACTTTGTTTCTGATAGATGGAATTGTTTGAAAGTCCCACACAATTACCATCCTTGTCAACTCTCTAACATATACGAAAATCAGGCCAAACCGTTCATTACTTCTGAAGATATCGCCCAAAGCGCATATTATTCGTATGCCCATGGGACGTGAGGTTAAGTGAGACGTTTTTAGACCCTAACTTTGTTTCTGATAGATGGAATTGTTTGAATATATTACACAATTACCATCCTTGTTAACTTTCTAACATATACCAAAATCAGGCCAAACCGTTTATTACTTCTGAAGATATCGTCCAAAGCGCATATTATTCGTATGCCCATGGGAGGTGAGGTTAAGTAAGAAGTTTTTAGACCCTAACTTTGTTTCTGATAAATGAAATTGTCTGAAAGTTACAGACAACTACCAAACTCTCTAACATATACCAAAATCAGGCCAAACCGTTTATCAGGCCAAACCGTTCATTACTTCTGAAGATATCGCCCAAAGCGCATATTATTCGTATGCCCATGGGACGTGAGGTTAAGTGAGACGTTTTTAGACCCTAACTTTGTTTCTGATAGATGGAATTGTTTGAAAGTCTTACACAATTACCATCCTTGTTAACTTTCTAACATATACCAAAATCAGGCCAAACCGTTTATTACTTCTAAAGATATCGCCCAAAGCGCATATTATTTGTATGCCCATGGGAGGTGAGGTTGAGTAAGAAGTTTTTAGACCCTAACTTTGTTTCTGATAGATGGAATTGTTTGAAAGTCCCACACAATTACCATCCTTGTTAACTCTCTAACATATACAAAAATCAGGCCAAACCGTTCATTACTTCTAAAGATATCGCCCAAAGCGCATATTATTCGTATGCCCATGGGACGTGAGGTTAAGTAAGACGTTTTTAGACCCTAACTTTGTTTCTGATAGATGGAATTGTTTGAAAGTCTTACACAATTACCATCCTTGTTAACTTTCTAACATATACCAAAATCAGGCCAAACCGTTTATTACTTCTAAAGATATCGCCCAAAGCGCATATTATTTGTATGCCCATGGGAGGTGAGGTTGAGTAAGAAGTTTTTAGACCCTAACTTTGTTTCTGATAGATGGAATTGTTTGAAAGTCCCACACAATTACCATCCTTGTTAACTCTCTAACATATACAAAAATCAGGCCAAACCGTTCATTACTTCTAAAGATATCGCCCAAAGCGCATATTATTCGTATGCCCATGGGAGGTGAGGTTGAGTAAGAAGTTTTTAGACCCTAACTTTGTTTCTGATAAATGGAATTGTTCGAAAGTCACACACAATCAACATCCTTGTTAACTCTCTAACATATACAAAAATCAGGCCAAACCGTTTATTACTTCTAAAGATATCGCCCAAAGCGCATATTATTCGTATGCCTATGGGACGTGAAGTTAAGTAAGACGTTTTTAGACCCTAACTTTGTTTCTGATAAATGAAATTGTCTGAAAGTTACAGAAAACTACCAAACCTGTTAACTCTCTACCATATACCAAAATCAGGCCAAACCGTTTATTACTTCTGAAGATATCGCCCAAAGCGCATATTATTTGTATGCCCATGAGAGGTGAGGTTAAGTAAGAAGTTTTTAGACCCTAACTTTGTTTCTGATAAATGGAATTGTTTGAAAGTAACAGACAACTACCAAACTCTCTAACATATACCAAAATCAGGCCAAACCGTTTATTACTTCTGAAGATATCGTCCAAAGCGCATATTATTCGTATGCCCATGGGAGGTGAGGTTAAGTAAGAAGTTTTTAGACCCTAACTTTGTTTCTGATAAATGAAATTGTCTGAAAGTTACAGACAACTACCAAACTCTCTAACATATACCAAAATCAGGCCAAACCGTTTATTACTTCTAAAGATATCGCCCAAAGCGCATATTATTCGTATGCCCATGGGAGGTGAGGTTAAGTAAGAAGTTTTTCGACCCAAACTTTGTTTCTGATAAATGAAATTGTCTGAAAGTCACACACAATCAGCATCCTTGTTAATTCTCTAACATATACCAAAATCAGGCCAAACCGTTCATTACTTCTGAAGATATCCTCCAAAACGCATATTATTCGTATGCCCATGGGAGGTGAGGTTGAGTAAGAAGTTTTTAGACCCTAACTTTGTTTCTGATGAATGGAATTGTTTGGAAGTAACACACAATCAACATCCTTGTTAACTCTCTGAAATATACAAAAATCAGGCCAAACCGTTTATTACTTCTAAAGATATCGCCCAAAGCGCATATTATTCGTATGCCCATGGGAGGTGAGGTTGAGTAAGAAGTTTTAGACCCTAACTTTGTTTCTGATAAATGGATATGTTTGAAAGTCACACACAATCACCATCCTTGTTAACTCTCTAACATATACAAAAATCAGGCCAAACCGTTCATTACTTCTAAAGATATCGCCCAAAGCGCATATTATTCGTATGCCCATGGGACGTGAGGTTAAGTAAGACGTTTTTAGACCCTAACTTTGTTTCTGATAGATGGAATTGTTTGAAAGTCCCACACAATTACCATCCTTGTTAACTTTCTAACATATACCAAAATCAGGCCAAACCGTTTATTACTTCTAAAGATATCGCCCAAAGCGCATATTATTTGTATGCCCATGGGAGGTGAGGTTGAGTAAGAAGTTTTTAGACCCTAACTTTGTTTCTGATAGATGGAATTGTTTAAAAGTCCCAAACAATTACCATCCTTGTTAACTTTCTAACATATACCAAAATCAGGTCAAACCGTTTATTACTTCTGAAGATATCGCCCAAAGCGCATATTATTTGTATGCCCATGGGAGGTGAGGTTGAGTAAGAAGTTTTTAGACCCTAACTTTGTTTCTGATAAATGGAATTGTTTGAAAGTCACACACAATTACCATCCTTGTCAACTCTCTAACATATACGAAAATCAGGCCAAACCGTTCATTACTTCTGAAGATATCGCCCAAAGCGCATATTATTCGTATGCCCATGGCAGGTGAGGTTAAGTAAGAAGTTTTTAGACCCTAACTTTTTTTCTGATAAATGAAATTGTCTGAAAGTTACAGACAACCACCAAACCTGTTAATTCTCTAACATATACCAAAATCAGGCCAAACCGTTTATTACTTCTGAAGATATCGTCCAAAGCGCATATTATTCGTATGCCCATGGGAGGTGAGGTTAAGTAAGAAGTTTTTAGACCCTAACTTTGGTTCTGATAAATGGAATTGTTTGAAAGTCACACACAATCAACATCCTTGTTAACTCTCTGAAATATACAAAAATCAGGCCAAACCGTTTATTACTTCTAAAGATATCGCCCAAAGCGCATATTATTCGTATGCCCATGGGAGGTGAGGTTGAGTAAGAAGTTTTAGACCCTAACTTTGTTTCTGATAAATGGATATGTTTGAAAGTCACACACAATCACCATCCTTGTTAACTCTCTAACATATACAAAAATCAGGCCAAACCGTTCATTACTTCTAAAGATATCGCCCAAAGCGCATATTATTCGTATGCCCATGGGACGTGAGGTTAAGTAAGACGTTTTTAGACCCTAACTTTGTTTCTGATAGATGGAATTGTTTGAAAGTCTTACACAATTACCATCCTTGTTAACTTTCTAACATATACCAAAATCAGGCCAAACCGTTTATTACTTCTAAAGATATCGCCCAAAGCGCATATTATTTGTATGCCCATGGGAGGTGAGGTTGAGTAAGAAGTTTTTAGACCCTAACTTTGTTTCTGATAGATGGAATTGTTTGAAAGTCCCACACAATTACCATCCTTGTTAACTCTCTAACATATACGAAAATCAGGCCAAACCGTTCATTACTTCTGAAGATATCGCCCAAAGCGCATATTATTCGTATGCCCATGGCAGGTGAGGTTAAGTAAGAAGTTTTTAGACCCTAACTTTTTTTCTGATAAATGAAATTGTCTGAAAGTTACAGACAACTACCAAACCTGTTAATTCTCTAACATATACCAAAATCAGGCCAAACCGTTTATTACTTCTGAAGATATCGTCCAAAGCGCATATTATTCGTATGCCCATGGGAGGTGAGGTTAAGTAAGAAGTTTTTAGACCCTAACTTTGGTTCTGATAAATGGAATTGTTTGAAAGCCACACACAATCAACATCCTTGTTAACTCTCTGAAATATACAAAAATCAGGCCAAACCGTTCATTACTTCTAAAGATATCGCCCAAAGCGCATATTATTCGTATGCCCATGGGAGGTGAGGTTGAGTAAGAAGTTTTAGACCCTAACTTTGTTTCTGATGAATGAAATTGTCTGAAAGTTACAGACAACTACCAAACCTGTTAACTCTCTAACATATACCAAAATCAGGCCAAACCGTTTATTACTTCTGAAGATATCGTCCAAAGCGCATATTATTCGTATGCCCATGGGAGGTGAGGTTGAGTAAGAAGTTTTTAAACCCTAACTTTGTTTCTGATGAATGGAATTGTTTGAAAGTAATACACAATCAACATTCTTGTTAACTCTCTGAAATATACAAAAATCAGGCCAAACCGTTTATTACTTCTAAAGATATCGCCCAAAGCGCATATTATTCGTATGCCCATGGAAGGTGAGGTTGAGTAAGAAGTTTTAGACCCTAACTTTGTTTCTGATAACTGGAATTGTTTGAAAGTCACACACAATCACCATCCTTGTTAACTCTCTAACATATACAAAAATCAGGCCAAACCGTTCATTACTTCTAAAGATATCGACCAAAGCGCATATTATTCGTATGCCCATGGGACGTGAGGTTAAGTAAGACGTTTTTAGACCCTAACTTTGTTTCTGATAGATGGAATTGTTTGAAAGTCCCACACAATTACCATCCTTGTAAACTCTCTAACATATACAAAAATCAGGCCAAACCGTTCATTACTTCTAAAGATATCGCCCAAAGCGCATATTATTCGTATGCCCATGGGAGGTGAGGTTAAGTAAGAAGTTTTTAGACCCTAACTTTGGTTCTGATGAATGGAATTGTTTGAAAATCACACACAATCAACATCCTTGTTAACTCTCTGAAATATACAAAAATCAGGCCAAACCGTTTATTACTTCTAAAGATATCGCCCAAAGCGCATATTATTCGTATGCCTATGGGACGTGAAGTTAAGTAAGACGTTTTTAGACCCTAACTTTGTTTCTGATAAATGAAATTGTCTGAAAGTTACAGAAAACTACCAAACCTGTTAACTCTCTACCATATACCAAAATCAGGCCAAACCGTTTATTACTTCTGAAGATATCGCCCAAAGCGCATATTATTTGTATGCCCATGAGAGGTGAGGTTAAGTAAGAAGTTTTTAGACCCTAACTTTGTTTCTGATAAATGGAATTGTTTGAAAGTAACAGACAACTACCAAACTCTCTAACATATACCAAAATCAGGCCAAACCGTTTATTACTTCTGAAGATATCGTCCAAAGCGCATATTATTCGTATGCCCATGGGAGGTGAGGTTAAGTAAGAAGTTTTTAGACCCTAACTTTGTTTCTGATAAATGAAATTGTCTGAAAGTTACAGACAACTACCAAACTCTCTAACATATACCAAAATCAGGCCAAACCGTTTATTACTTCTAAAGATATCGCCCAAAGCGCATATTATTCGTATGCCCATGGGAGGTGAGGTTAAGTAAGAAGTTTTTCGACCCAAACTTTGTTTCTGATAAATGAAATTGTCTGAAAGTCACACACAATCAGCATCCTTGTTAATTCTCTAACATATACCAAAATCAGGCCAAACCGTTCATTACTTCTGAAGATATCCTCCAAAACGCATATTATTCGTATGCCCATGGGAGGTGAGGTTGAGTAAGAAGTTTTTAGACCCTAACTTTGTTTCTGATGAATGGAATTGTTTGGAAGTAACACACAATCAACATCCTTGTTAACTCTCTGAAATATACAAAAATCAGGCCAAACCGTTTATTACTTCTAAAGATATCGCCCAAAGCGCATATTATTCGTATGCCCATGGGAGGTGAGGTTGAGTAAGAAGTTTTAGACCCTAACTTTGTTTCTGATAAATGGATATGTTTGAAAGTCACACACAATCACCATCCTTGTTAACTCTCTAACATATACAAAAATCAGGCCAAACCGTTCATTACTTCTAAAGATATCGCCCAAAGCGCATATTATTCGTATGCCCATGGGACGTGAGGTTAAGTAAGACGTTTTTAGACCCTAACTTTGTTTCTGATAGATGGAATTGTTTGAAAGTCCCACACAATTACCATCCTTGTTAACTTTCTAACATATACCAAAATCAGGCCAAACCGTTTATTACTTCTAAAGATATCGCCCAAAGCGCATATTATTTGTATGCCCATGGGAGGTGAGGTTGAGTAAGAAGTTTTTAGACCCTAACTTTGTTTCTGATAGATGGAATTGTTTAAAAGTCCCAAACAATTACCATCCTTGTTAACTTTCTAACATATACCAAAATCAGGTCAAACCGTTTATTACTTCTGAAGATATCGCCCAAAGCGCATATTATTTGTATGCCCATGGGAGGTGAGGTTGAGTAAGAAGTTTTTAGACCCTAACTTTGTTTCTGATAAATGGAATTGTTTGAAAGTCACACACAATTACCATCCTTGTCAACTCTCTAACATATACGAAAATCAGGCCAAACCGTTCATTACTTCTGAAGATATCGCCCAAAGCGCATATTATTCGTATGCCCATGGCAGGTGAGGTTAAGTAAGAAGTTTTTAGACCCTAACTTTTTTTCTGATAAATGAAATTGTCTGAAAGTTACAGACAACCACCAAACCTGTTAATTCTCTAACATATACCAAAATCAGGCCAAACCGTTTATTACTTCTGAAGATATCGTCCAAAGCGCATATTATTCGTATGCCCATGGGAGGTGAGGTTAAGTAAGAAGTTTTTAGACCCTAACTTTGGTTCTGATAAATGGAATTGTTTGAAAGTCACACACAATCAACATCCTTGTTAACTCTCTGAAATATACAAAAATCAGGCCAAACCGTTTATTACTTCTAAAGATATCGCCCAAAGCGCATATTATTCGTATGCCCATGGGAGGTGAGGTTGAGTAAGAAGTTTTAGACCCTAACTTTGTTTCTGATAAATGGATATGTTTGAAAGTCACACACAATCACCATCCTTGTTAACTCTCTAACATATACAAAAATCAGGCCAAACCGTTCATTACTTCTAAAGATATCGCCCAAAGCGCATATTATTCGTATGCCCATGGGACGTGAGGTTAAGTAAGACGTTTTTAGACCCTAACTTTGTTTCTGATAGATGGAATTGTTTGAAAGTCTTACACAATTACCATCCTTGTTAACTTTCTAACATATACCAAAATCAGGCCAAACCGTTTATTACTTCTAAAGATATCGCCCAAAGCGCATATTATTTGTATGCCCATGGGAGGTGAGGTTGAGTAAGAAGTTTTTAGACCCTAACTTTGTTTCTGATAGATGGAATTGTTTGAAAGTCCCACACAATTACCATCCTTGTTAACTCTCTAACATATACGAAAATCAGGCCAAACCGTTCATTACTTCTGAAGATATCGCCCAAAGCGCATATTATTCGTATGCCCATGGCAGGTGAGGTTAAGTAAGAAGTTTTTAGACCCTAACTTTTTTTCTGATAAATGAAATTGTCTGAAAGTTACAGACAACTACCAAACCTGTTAATTCTCTAACATATACCAAAATCAGGCCAAACCGTTTATTACTTCTGAAGATATCGTCCAAAGCGCATATTATTCGTATGCCCATGGGAGGTGAGGTTAAGTAAGAAGTTTTTAGACCCTAACTTTGGTTCTGATAAATGGAATTGTTTGAAAGTCACACACAATCAACATCCTTGTTAACTCTCTGAAATATACAAAAATCAGGCCAAACCGTTCATTACTTCTAAAGATATCGCCCAAAGCGCATATTATTCGTATGCCCATGGGAGGTGAGGTTGAGTAAGAAGTTTTAGACCCTAACTTTGTTTCTGATGAATGAAATTGTCTGAAAGTTACAGACAACTACCAAACCTGTTAACTCTCTAACATATACCAAAATCAGGCCAAACCGTTTATTACTTCTGAAGATATCGTCCAAAGCGCATATTATTCGTATGCCCATGGGAGGTGAGGTTGAGTAAGAAGTTTTTAAACCCTAACTTTGTTTCTGATGAATGGAATTGTTTATACGAATAATATGCGTGGGCATACGAATAATATGCGCTTTGGTCGATATCTTTAGAAGTAATGAACGGTTTGGCCTGATTTTTGTATATGTTAGAGAGTTAACAAGGATGGTGATTGTGTGTGACTTTCAAACAATTCCATTTATCAGAAACAAAGTTCTAACATATACGAAAATCAGGCCAAACCGTTTATTACTTCTGAAGATATCGTCCAAAGCGCATATTATTCGTATGCCCATGGGAGGTGAGGTTGAGTAAGAAGTTTTTAAACCCTAACTTTGTTTCTGATGAATGGAATTGTTTGAAAGTAATACACAATCAACATTCTTGTTAACTCTCTGAAATATACAAAAATCAGGCCAAACCGTTTATTACTTCTAAAGATATCGCCCAAAGCGCATATTATTCGTATGCCCATGGAAGGTGAGGTTGAGTAAGAAGTTTTAGACCCTAACTTTGTTTCTGATAAATGGAATTGTTTGAAAGTCACACACAATCACCATCCTTGTTAACTCTCTAACATATACAAAAATCAGGCCAAACCGTTCATTACTTCTAAAGATATCGACCAAAGCGCATATTATTCGTATGCCCATGGAAGGTGAGGTTGAGTAAGAAGTTTTAGACCCTAACTTTGTTTCTGATAAATGGAATTGTTTGAAAGTCACACACAATCACCATCCTTGTTAACTCTCTAACATATACAAAAATCAGGCCAAACCGTTCATTACTTCTAAAGATATCGACCAAAGCGCATATTATTCGTATGCCCATGGGAGGTGAGGTTGAGTAAGAAGTTTTAGACCCTAACTTTGTTTCTGATGAATGAAATTGTCTGAAAGTTACAGACAACTACCAAACCTGTTAACTCTCTAACATATACCAAAATCAGGCCAAACCGTTTATTACTTCTGAAGATATCGTCCAAAGCGCATACTATTCGTATGCCCATGGGAGGTGAGGTTGAGTAAGAAGTTTTTAGACCCTAACTTTGTTTCTGATGAATGGAATTGTTTGAAAGTAATACACAATCAACATCCTTGTTAACTCTCTGAAATATACAAAAATCAGGCCAAACCGTTCATTACTTCTAAAGATATCGCCCAAAGCGCATATTATTCGTATGCCCATGGGAGGTGAGGTTGAGTAAGAAGTTTTAGACCCTAACTTTGTTTCTGATAAATGGAATTGTTTGAAAGTCACACACAATCACCATCCTTGTTAACTCTCTAACATATACAAAAATCAGGCCAAACCGTTCATTACTTCTAAAGATATCGCCCAAAGCGCATATTATTCGTATGCCCATGGGACGTGAGGTTAAGTAAGACGTTTTTAGACCCTAACTTTGTTTCTGATAGATGGAATTGTTTGAAAGTCTTACACAATTACCATCCTTGTTAACTTTCTAACATATACCAAAATCAGGCCAAACCGTTCATTACTTCTAAAGATATCGCCCAAAGCGCATATTATTTGTATGCCCTTGGGAGGTGAGGTTCAGTAAGAAGTTTTTAGACCCTAACTTTGTTTCTGATAGACGGAATTGTTTGAAAGTCCCACACAATTACCATCCTTGTTAACTCTCTGAAATATACAAAAATCAGGCCAAACCGTTCATTACTTCTAAAGATATCGCCCAAAGCGCATATTATTCGTATGCCCATGGGAGGTGAGGTTGAGTAAGAAGTTTTAGACCCTAACTTTGTTTCTGATGAATGAAATTGTCTGAAAGTTACAGACAACTACCAAACCTGTTAACTCTCTAACATATACCAAAATCAGGCCAAACCGTTTATTACTTCTGAAGATATCGTCCAAAGCGCATATTATTCGTATGCCCATGGGAGGTGAGGTTGAGTAAGAAGTTTTTAAACCCTAACTTTGTTTCTGATGAATGGAATTGTTTGAAAGTAATACACAATCAACATCCTTGTTAACTCTCTAACATATACAAAAATCAGGCCAAACCGTTCATTACTTCTAAAGATATCGACCAAAGCGCATATTATTCGTATGCCCATGGGACGTGAGGTTAAGTAAGACGTTTTTAGACCCTAACTTTGTTTCTGATAGATGGAATTGTTTGAAAGTCTTACACAATTACCATCCTTGTTAACTTTCTAACATACACCAAAATCAGGCCAAACCGTTCATTACTTCTAAAGATATCGCCCAAAGCGCATATTATTTGTATGCCCATGGGAGGTGAGGTTCAGTAAGAAGTTTTTAGACCCTAACTTTGTTTCTGATAGACGGAATTGTTTGAAAGTCCCACACAATTACCATCCTTGTTAACTCTCTGAAATATACAAAAATCAGGCCAAACCGTTCATTACTTCTAAAGATATCGCCCAAAGCGCATATTATTCGTATGCCCATGGGAGGTGAGGTTGAGTAAGAAGTTTTAGACCCTAACTTTGTTTCTGATGAATGAAATTGTCTGAAAGTTACAGACAACTACCAAACCTGTTAACTCTCTAACATATACGAAAATCAGGCCAAACCGTTTATTACTTCTGAAGATATCGTCCAAAGCGCATATTATTCGTATGCCCATGGGAGGTGAGGTTGAGTAAGAAGTTTTTAAACCCTAACTTTGTTTCTGATGAATGGAATTGTTTGAAAGTAATACACAATCAACATTCTTGTTAACTCTCTGAAATATACAAAAATCAGGCCAAACCGTTTATTACTTCTAAAGATATCGCCCAAAGCGCATATTATTCGTATGCCCATGGAAGGTGAGGTTGAGTAAGAAGTTTTAGACCCTAACTTTGTTTCTGATAAATGGAATTGTTTGAAAGTCACACACAATCACCATCCTTGTTAACTCTCTAACATATACAAAAATCAGGCCAAACCGTTCATTACTTCTAAAGATATCGACCAAAGCGCATATTATTCGTATGCCCATGGGACGTGAGGTTAAGTAAGACGTTTTTAGACCCTAACTTTGTTTCTGATAGATGGAATTGTTTGAAAGTCTTACACAATTACCATCCTTGTAAACTCTCTAACATATACAAAAATCAGGCCAAACCGTTCATTACTTCTAAAGATATCGCCCAAAGCGCATATTATTCGTATGCCCATGGGAGGTGAGGTTAAGTAAGAAGTTTTTAGACCCTAACTTTGGTTCTGATGAATGGAATTGTTTGAAAATCACACACAATCAACATCCTTGTTAACTCTCTGAAATATACAAAAATCAGGCCAAACCGTTCATTACTTCTAAAGATATCGCCCAAAGCGCATATTATTCGTATGCCCATGGGAGGTGAGGTTGAGTAAGAAGTTTTAGACCCTAACTTTGTTTCTGATGAATGAAATTGTCTGAAAGTTACAGACAACTACCAAACCTGTTAACTCTCTAACATATACCAAAATCAGGCCAAACCGTTTATTACTTCTGAAGATATCGTCCAAAGCGCATACTATTCGTATGCCCATGGGAGGTGAGGTTGAGTAAGAAGTTTTTAGACCCTAACTTTGTTTCTGATGAATGGAATTGTTTGAAAGTAATACACAATCAACATCCTTGTTAACTCTCTGAAATATACAAAAATCAGGCCAAACCGTTCATTACTTCTAAAGATATCGCCCAAAGCGCATATTATTCGTATGCCCATGGGAGGTGAGGTTGAGTAAGAAGTTTTAGACCCTAACTTTGTTTCTGATAAATGGAATTGTTTGAAAGTCACACACAATCACCATCCTTGTTAACTCTCTAACATATACAAAAATCAGGCCAAACCGTTCATTACTTCTAAAGATATCGCCCAAAGCGCATATTATTCGTATGCCCATGGGACGTGAGGTTAAGTAAGACGTTTTTAGACCCTAACTTTGTTTCTGATAGATGGAATTGTTTGAAAGTCTTACACAATTACCATCCTTGTTAACTTTCTAACATATACCAAAATCAGGCCAAACCGTTCATTACTTCTAAAGATATCGCCCAAAGCGCATATTATTTGTATGCCCTTGGGAGGTGAGGTTCAGTAAGAAGTTTTTAGACCCTAACTTTGTTTCTGATAGACGGAATTGTTTGAAAGTCCCACACAATTACCATCCTTGTTAACTCTCTGAAATATACAAAAATCAGGCCAAACCGTTCATTACTTCTAAAGATATCGCCCAAAGCGCATATTATTCGTATGCCCATGGGAGGTGAGGTTGAGTAAGAAGTTTTAGACCCTAACTTTGTTTCTGATGAATGAAATTGTCTGAAAGTTACAGACAACTACCAAACCTGTTAACTCTCTAACATATACCAAAATCAGGCCAAACCGTTTATTACTTCTGAAGATATCGTCCAAAGCGCATATTATTCGTATGCCCATGGGAGGTGAGGTTGAGTAAGAAGTTTTTAAACCCTAACTTTGTTTCTGATGAATGGAATTGTTTGAAAGTAATACACAATCAACATCCTTGTTAACTCTCTAACATATACAAAAATCAGGCCAAACCGTTCATTACTTCTAAAGATATCGACCAAAGCGCATATTATTCGTATGCCCATGGGACGTGAGGTTAAGTAAGACGTTTTTAGACCCTAACTTTGTTTCTGATAGATGGAATTGTTTGAAAGTCTTACACAATTACCATCCTTGTTAACTTTCTAACATACACCAAAATCAGGCCAAACCGTTCATTACTTCTAAAGATATCGCCCAAAGCGCATATTATTTGTATGCCCATGGGAGGTGAGGTTCAGTAAGAAGTTTTTAGACCCTAACTTTGTTTCTGATAGACGGAATTGTTTGAAAGTCCCACACAATTACCATCCTTGTTAACTCTCTGAAATATACAAAAATCAGGCCAAACCGTTCATTACTTCTAAAGATATCGCCCAAAGCGCATATTATTCGTATGCCCATGGGAGGTGAGGTTGAGTAAGAAGTTTTAGACCCTAACTTTGTTTCTGATGAATGAAATTGTCTGAAAGTTACAGACAACTACCAAACCTGTTAACTCTCTAACATATACGAAAATCAGGCCAAACCGTTTATTACTTCTGAAGATATCGTCCAAAGCGCATATTATTCGTATGCCCATGGGAGGTGAGGTTGAGTAAGAAGTTTTTAAACCCTAACTTTGTTTCTGATGAATGGAATTGTTTGAAAGTAATACACAATCAACATTCTTGTTAACTCTCTGAAATATACAAAAATCAGGCCAAACCGTTTATTACTTCTAAAGATATCGCCCAAAGCGCATATTATTCGTATGCCCATGGAAGGTGAGGTTGAGTAAGAAGTTTTAGACCCTAACTTTGTTTCTGATAAATGGAATTGTTTGAAAGTCACACACAATCACCATCCTTGTTAACTCTCTAACATATACAAAAATCAGGCCAAACCGTTCATTACTTCTAAAGATATCGACCAAAGCGCATATTATTCGTATGCCCATGGGACGTGAGGTTAAGTAAGACGTTTTTAGACCCTAACTTTGTTTCTGATAGATGGAATTGTTTGAAAGTCTTACACAATTACCATCCTTGTAAACTCTCTAACATATACAAAAATCAGGCCAAACCGTTCATTACTTCTAAAGATATCGCCCAAAGCGCATACTATTCGTATGCCCATGGGAGGTGAGGTTGAGTAAGAAGTTTTAGACCCTAACTTTGTTTCTGATGAATGAAATTGTCTGAAAGTTACAGACAACTACCAAACCTGTTAACTCTCTAACATATACCAAAATCAGGCCAAACCGTTCATTACTTCTAAAGATATCGCCCAAAGCGCATATTATTTGTATGCCCATGGGAGGTGAGGTTCAGTAAGAAGTTTTTAGACCCTAACTTTGTTTCTGATAGACGGAATTGTTTGAAAGTCCCACACAATTACCATCCTTGTTAACTCTCTGAAATATACAAAAATCAGGCCAAACCGTTCATTACTTCTAAAGATATCGCCCAAAGCGCATATTATTCGTATGCCCATGGGAGGTGAGGTTGAGTAAGAAGTTTTAGACCCTAACTTTGTTTCTGATGAATGAAATTGTCTGAAAGTTACAGACAACTACCAAACCTGTTAACTCTCTAACATATACGAAAATCAGGCCAAACCGTTTATTACTTCTGAAGATATCGTCCAAAGCGCATATTATTCGTATGCCCATGGGAGGTGAGGTTGAGTAAGAAGTTTTTAAACCCTAACTTTGTTTCTGATGAATGGAATTGTTTGAAAGTAATACACAATCAACATTCTTGTTAACTCTCTGAAATATACAAAAATCAGGCCAAACCGTTTATTACTTCTAAAGATATCGCCCAAAGCGCATATTATTCGTATGCCCATGGAAGGTGAGGTTGAGTAAGAAGTTTTAGACCCTAACTTTGTTTCTGATAAATGGAATTGTCTGAAAGTTACAGACAACTACCAAACCTGTTAACTCTCTAACATATACCAAAATCAGGCCAAACCGTTTATTACTTCTGAAGATATCGTCCAAAGCGCATATTATTCGTATGCCCATGGGAGGTGAGGTTGAGTAAGAAGTTTTTAAACCCTAACTTTGTTTCTGATGAATGGAATTGTTTGGAAGTAACACACAATCAACATCCTTGTTAACTCTCTGAAATATACAAAAATCAGGCCAAACCGTTTATTACTTCTAAAGATATCGCCCAAAGCGCATATTATTCGTATGCCCATGGGAGGTGAGGTTGAGTAAGAAGTTTTAGACCCTAACTTTGTTTCTGATAAATGGATATGTTTGAAAGTCACACACAATTACCATCCTTGTTAACTTTCTAACATATACCAAAATCAGGCCAAACCGTTTATTACTTCTAAAGATATCGCCCAAAGCGCATATTATTTGTATGCCCATGGGAGGTGAGGTTGAGTAAGAAGTTTTTAGACCCTAACTTTGTTTCTGATAGATGGAATTGTTTGAAAGTCCCACACAATTACCATCCTTGTTAACTCTCTAACATATACGAAAATCAGGCCATACCGTTCATTACTTCTGAAGATATCGCCCAAAGCGCATTATATTCGTATGCCCATGGCAGGTGAGGTTAAGTAAGAAGTTTTTAGACCCTAACTTTTTTTCTGATAAATGAAATTGTCTGAAAGTTACAGACAACTACCAAACCTGTTAATTCTCTAACATATACCAAAATCAGGCCAAACCGTTTATTACTTCTGAAGATATCGTCCAAAGCGCATATTATTCGTATGCCCATGGGAGGTGAGGTTAAGTAAGAAGTTTTTAGACCCTAACTTTGGTTCTGATAAATGGAATTGTTTGAAAGTCACACACAATCAAGATCCTTGTTAACTCTCTGAAATATACAAAAATCAGGCCAAACCGTTCATTACTTCTAAAGATATCGCCCAAAGCGCATATTATTCGTATGCCCATGGGAGGTGAGGTTGAGTAAGAAGTTTTAGACCCTAACTTTGTTTCTGATGAATGAAATTGTCTGAAAGTTACAGACAACTACCAAACCTGTTAACTCTCTAACATATACCAAAATCAGGCCAAACCGTTTATTACTTCTGAAGATATCGTCCAAAGCGCATATTATTCGTATGCCCATGGGAGGTGAGGTTGAGTAAGAAGTTTTTAAACCCTAACTTTGTTTCTGAGAAATGGAATTGTTTGAAAGTAATACACAATCAACGTCCTTGTTAACTCTCTGAAATATACAAAAATCAGGCCAAACCGTTTATTACTTCTAAAGATATCGCCCAAAGCGCATATTATTCGTATGCCCATGGAAGGTGAGGTTGAGTAAGAAGTTTTAGACCCTAACTTTGTTTCTGATAAATGGAATTGTTTGAAAGTCACACACAATCACCATCCTTGTTAACTCTCTAACATATACAAAAATCAGGCCAAACCGTTCATTACTTCTAAAGATATCGCCCAAAGCGCATATTATTCGTATGCCCATGGGAGGTGAGGTTAAGTAAGAAGTTTTTAGACCCTAACTTTGGTTCTGATGAATGGAATTGTTTGAAAATCACACACAATCAACATCCTTGTTAACTCTCTGAAATATACAAAAATCAGGCCAAACCGTTTATTACTTCTAAAGATATCGCCCAAAGCGCATATTATTCGTATGCCCATGGAAGGTGAGGTTGAGTAAGAAGTTTTAGACCCTAACTTTGTTTCTGATAAATGGAATTGTTTGAAAGTCACACACAATCACCATCCTTGTTAACTCTCTAACATATACAAAAATCAGGCCAAACCGTTCATTACTTCTAAAGATATCGCCCAAAGCGCATATTATTCGTATGCCCATGGGACGTGAGGTTAAGTAAGACGTTTTTAGACCCTAACTTTGTTTCTGATAGATGGAATTGTTTGAAAGTCTTACACAATTACCATCCTTGTTAACTTTCTAACATATACCAAAATCAGGCCAAACCGTTTATTACTTCTAAAGATATCGCCCAAAGCGCATATTATTTGTATGCCCATGGGAGGTGAGGTTGAGTAAGAAGTTTTTAGACCCTAACTTTGTTTCTGATAGATGGAATTGTTTGAAAGTCCCACACAATTACCATCCTTGTAAACTCTCTAACATATACAAAAATCAGGCCAAACCGTTCATTACTTCTAAAGATATCGCCCAAAGCGCATATTATTCGTATGCCCATGGGAGGTGAGGTTGAGTAAGAAGTTTTAGACCCTAACTTTGTTTCTGATAAATGGAATTGTTTGAAAGTCACACACAATCACCATCCTTGTTAACTCTCTAACATATACAAAAATCAGGCCAAACCGTTCATTACTTCTAAAGATATCGCCCAAAGCGCATATTATTCGTATGCCCATGGGAGGTGAGGTTGAGTAAGAAGTTTTAGACCCTAACTTTGTTTCTGATGAATGAAATTGTCTGAAAGTTACAGACAACTACCAAACCTGTTAACTCTCTAACATATACCAAAATCAGGCCAAACCGTTCATTACTTCTGAAGATATCGTCCAAAGCGCATATTATTCGTATGCCCATGGGAGGTGAGGTTGAGTAAGAAGTTTTTAGACCCTAACTTTGTTTCTGATGAATGGAATTGTTTGAAAGTCACACACAATCACCATCCTTGTTAACTCTCTAACATATACAAAAATCAGGTCAAACCGTTCATTACTTCTAAAGATATCGCCCAAAGCGCATATTATTCGTATGCCCATGGGACGTGAGGTTAAGTAAGACGTTTTTAGACCCTAACTTTGTTTCTGATAGATGGAATTGTTTGAAAGTCTTACACAATTACCATCCTTGTTAACTTTCTAACATATACCAAAATCAGGCCAAACCGTTCATTACTTCTAAAGATATCGCCCAAAGCGCATATTATTCGTATGCCCATGGGACGTGAGGTTAAGTAAGACGTTTTTAGACCCTAACTTTGTTTCTGATAGATGGAATTGTTTGAAAGTCTTACACAATTACCATCCTTGTTAACTTTCTAACATATACCAAAATCAGGCCAAACCGTTTATTACTTCTAAAGATATCGCCCAAAGCGCATATTATTTGTATGCCCATGGGAGGTGAGGTTGAGTAAGAAGTTTTTAGACCCTAACTTTGTTTCTGATAGATGGAATTGTTTGAAAGTCCCACACAATTACCATCCTTGTAAACTCTCTAACATATACAAAAATCAGGCCAAACCGTTCATTACTTCTAAAGATATCGCCCAAAGCGCATATTATTCGTATGCCCATGGGAGGTGAGGTTAAGTAAGAAGTTTTTAGACCCTAACTTTGGTTCTGATGAATGGAATTGTTTGAAAATCACATACAATCAACATCCTTGTTAACTCTCTGAAATATACAAAAATCAGGCCAAACCGTTCATTACTTCTAAAGATATCGCCCAAAGCGCATATTATTCGTATGCCCATGGGAGGTGAGGTTGAGTAAGAAGTTTTAGACCCTAACTTTGTTTCTGACGAATGAAATTGTCTGAAAGTTACAGACAACTACCAAACCTGTTAACTCTCTAACATATACCAAAATCAGGCCAAACCGTTTATTACTTCTGAAGATATCGTCCAAAGCGCATATTATTCGTATGCCCATGGGAGATGAGGTTGAGTAAGAAGTTTTTAGACCCTAACTTTGTTTCTGATGAATGGAATTGTTTGAAAGTAATATACAATCAACATCCTTGTTAACTCTCTGAAATATACAAAAATCAGGCCAAACCGTTTATTACTTCTAAAGATATCGCCCAAAGCGCATATTATTCGTATGCCCATGGGAGGTGAGGTTGAGTAAGAAGTTTTAGACCCTAACTTTGTTTCTGATAAATGGAATTGTTTGAAAGTCACACACAATCACCATCCTTGTTAACTCTCTAACATATACAAAAATCAGGCCAAACCGTTCATTACTTCTAAAGATATCGCCCAAAGCGCATATTATTCGTATGCCCATGGGAGGTGAGGTTGAGTAAGAAGTTTTAGACCCTAACTTTGTTTCTGATGAATGAAATTGTCTGAAAGTTACAGACAACTACCAAACCTGTTAACTCTCTAACATATACCAAAATCAGGCCAAACCGTTTATTACTTCTGAAGATATCGTCCAAAGCGCATATTATTCGTATGCCCATGGGAGGTGAGGTTGAGTAAGAAGTTTTTAGACCCTAACTTTGTTTCTGATGAATGGAATTGTTTGAAAGTCACACACAATCACCATCCTTGTTAACTCTCTAACATATACAAAAATCAGGTCAAACCGTTCATTACTTCTAAAGATATCGCCCAAAGCGCATATTATTCGTATGCCCATGGGACGTGAGGTTAAGTAAGACGTTTTTAGACCCTAACTTTGTTTCTGATAGATGGAATTGTTTGAAAGTCTTACACAATTACCATCCTTGTTAACTTTCTAACATATACCAAAATCAGGCCAAACCGTTCATTACTTCTAAAGATATCGCCCAAAGCGCATATTATTCGTATGCCCATGGGACGTGAGGTTAAGTAAGACGTTTTTAGACCCTAACTTTGTTTCTGATAGATGGAATTGTTTGAAAGTCTTACACAATTACCATCCTTGTTAACTTTCTAACATATACCAAAATCAGGCCAAACCGTTTATTACTTCTAAAGATATCGCCCAAAGCGCATGTTATTTGTATGCCCATGGGAGGTGAGGTTGAGTAAGAAGTTTTTAGACCCTAACTTTGTTTCTGATGGATGGAATTGTTTGAAAGTCCCACACAATTACCATCCTTGTTAACTCTCTAACATATACAAAAATCAGGCCAAACCGTTCATTACTTCTAAAGATATCGCCCAAAGCGCATATTATTCGTATGCCCATGGGACGTGAGGTTAAGTAAGACGTTTTTAGACCCTAACTTTGTTTCTGATAGATGGAATTGTTTGAAAGTCTTACACAATTACCATCCTTGTTAACTTTCTAACATATACCAAAATCAGGCCAAACCGTTTATTACTTCTAAAGATATCGCCCAAAGCGCATATTATTTGTATGCCCATGGGAGGTGAGGTTGAGTAAGAAGTTTTTAGACCCTAACTTTGTTTCTGATAGATGGAATTGTTTGAAAGTCCCACACAATTACCATCCTTGTAAACTCTCTAACATATACAAAAATCAGGCCAAACCGTTCATTACTTCTAAAGATATCGCCCAAAGCGCATATTATTCGTATGCCCATGGGAGGTGAGGTTAAGTAAGAAGTTTTTAGACCCTAACTTTGGTTCTGATGAATGGAATTGTTTGAAAATCACATACAATCAACATCCTTGTTAACTCTCTGAAATATACAAAAATCAGGCCAAACCGTTCATTACTTCTAAAGATATCGCCCAAAGCGCATATTATTCGTATGCCCATGGGAGGTGAGGTTGAGTAAGAAGTTTTAGACCCTAACTTTGTTTCTGACGAATGAAATTGTCTGAAAGTTACAGACAACTACCAAACCTGTTAACTCTCTAACATATACCAAAATCAGGCCAAACCGTTTATTACTTCTGAAGATATCGTCCAAAGCGCATATTATTCGTATGCCCATGGGAGGTGAGGTTGAGTAAGAAGTTTTAGACCCTAACTTTGTTTCTGACGAATGAAATTGTCTGAAAGTTACAGACAACTACCAAACCTGTTAACTCTCTAACATATACCAAAATCAGGCCAAACCGTTCATTACTTCTAAAGATATCGCCCAAAGCGCATATTATTCGTATGCCCATGGGACGTGAGGTTAAGTAAGACGTTTTTAGACCCTAACTTTGTTTCTGATAGATGGAATTGTTTGAAAGTCTTACACAATTACCATCCTTGTTAACTTTCTAACATATACCAAAATCAGGCCAAACCGTTCATTACTTCTAAAGATATCGCCCAAAGCGCATATTATTTGTATGCCCATGGGAGGTGAGGTTCAGTAAGAAGTTTTTAGACCCTAACTTTGTTTCTGATAGACGGAATTGTTTGAAAGTCCCACACAATTACCATCCTTGTTAACTCTCTAACATATACAAAAATCAGGCCAAACCGTTCATTACTTCTAAAGATATCGCCCAAAGCGCATATTATTCGTATGCCCATGGGAGGTGAGGTTAAGTAAGAAGTTTTTAGACCCTAACTTTGGTTCTGATGAATGGAATTGTTTGAAAATCACACACAATCAACATCCTTGTTAACTCTCTGAAATATACAAAAATCAGGCCAAACCGTTCATTACTTCTAAAGATATCGCCCAAAGCGCATATTATTCGTATGCCCATGGGAGGTGAGGTTGAGTAAGAAGTTTTAGACCCTAACTTTGTTTCTGATGAATGAAATTGTCTGAAAGTTACAGACAACTACCAAACCTGTTAACTCTCTAACATATACCAAAATCAGGCCAAACCGTTTATTACTTCTGAAGATATCGTCCAAAGCGCATATTATTCGTATGCCCATGGGAGGTGAGGTTGAGTAAGAAGTTTTTAGACCCTAACTTTGTTTCTGATAAATGGAATTGTTTGAAAGTCACACACAATCAACATCCTTGTTAACTCTCTGAAATATACAAAAATCAGGCCAAACCGTTTATTACTTCTAAAGATATCGCCCAAAGCGCATATTATTCGTATGCCCATGGGAGGTGAGGTTGAGTAAGAAGTTTTTAGACCCTAACTTTGTTTCTGATGAATGGAATTGTTTGGAAGTAACACACAATCAACATCCTTGTTAACTCTCTGAAATATACAAAAATCAGGCCAAACCGTTTATTACTTCTAAAGATATCGCCCAAAGCGCATATTATTCGTATGCCCATGGGAGGTGAGGTTGAGTAAGAAGTTTTAGACCCTAACTTTGTTTCTGATAAATGGAATTGTTTGAAAGTCAAACACAATTACCATCCTTGTTAACTCTCTAACATAAACAAAAATCAGGCCAAACCGTTTATTACTTCTAAAGATATCGCCCAAAGCGCATATTATTCGTATGCCCATGGGACGTGAGGTTAAGTAAGACGTTTTTAGACCCTAACTTTGTTTCTGATAGATGGAATTGTTTGAAAGTCTTACACAATTACCATCCTTGTTAACTTTCTAACATATACCAAAATCAGGCCAAACCGTTTATTACTTCTAAAGATATCGCCCAAAGCGCATGTTATTTGTATGCCCATGGGAGGTGAGGTTGAGTAAGAAGTTTTTAGACCCTAACTTTGTTTCTGATGGATGGAATTGTTTGCAAGTCCCACACAATTACCATCCTTGTTAACTCTCTAACATATACAAAAATCAGGCCAAACCGTTCATTACTTCTAAAGATATCGCCCAAAGCGCATATTATTCGTATGCCCATGGGAGGTGAGGTTGAGTAAGAAGTTTTAGACCCTAACTTTGTTTCTGATGAATGAAATTGTCTGAAAGTTACAGACAACTACCAAACCTGTTAACTCTCTAACATATACCAAAATCAGGCCAAACCGTTTATTACTTCTGAAGATATCGTCCAAAGCGCATATTATTCGTATGCCCATGGGAGGTGAGGTTGAGTAAGAAGTTTTTAGACCCTAACTTTGTTTCTGATAAATGGAATTGTTTGAAAGTCACACACAATCAACATCCTTGTTAACTCTCTGAAATATACAAAAATCAGGCCAAACCGTTTATTACTTCTAAAGATATCGCCCAAAGCGCATATTATTCGTATGCCCATGGGAGGTGAGGTTGAGTAAGAAGTTTTTAGACCCTAACTTTGTTTCTGATGAATGGAATTGTTTGGAAGTAACACACAATCAACATCCTTGTTAACTCTCTGAAATATACAAAAATCAGGCCAAACCGTTTATTACTTCTAAAGATATCGCCCAAAGCGCATATTATTCGTATGCCCATGGGAGGTGAGGTTGAGTAAGAAGTTTTAGACCCTAACTTTGTTTCTGATAAATGGAATTGTTTGAAAGTCAAACACAATTACCATCCTTGTTAACTCTCTAACATAAACAAAAATCAGGCCAAACCGTTTATTACTTCTAAAGATATCGCCCAAAGCGCATATTATTCGTATGCCCATGGGACGTGAGGTTAAGTAAGACGTTTTTAGACCCTAACTTTGTTTCTGATAGATGGAATTGTTTGAAAGTCTTACACAATTACCATCCTTGTTAACTTTCTAACATATACCAAAATCAGGCCAAACCGTTTATTACTTCTAAAGATATCGCCCAAAGCGCATGTTATTTGTATGCCCATGGGAGGTGAGGTTGAGTAAGAAGTTTTTAGACCCTAACTTTGTTTCTGATGGATGGAATTGTTTGCAAGTCCCACACAATTACCATCCTTGTTAACTCTCTAACATATACAAAAATCAGGCCAAACCGTTCATTACTTCTAAAGATATCGCCCAAAGCGCATATTATTCGTATGCCCATGGGACGTGAGGTTAAGTAAGACGTTTTTAGACCCTAACTTTGTTTCTGATAGATGGAATTGTTTGAAAGTCTTACACAATTACCATCCTTGTTAACTTTCTAACATATACCAAAATCAGGCCAAACCGTTTATTACTTCTAAAGATATCGCCCAAAGCGCATATTATTTGTATGCCCATAGGAGGTGAGGTTGAGTAAGAAGTTTTTAGACCCTAACTTTGTTTCTGATAAATGGAATTGTTCGAAAGTCACACACAATCAACATCCTTGTAAACTCTCTAACATATACAAAAATCAGGCCAAACCGTTCATTACTTCTAAAGATATCGCCCAAAGCGCATATTATTCGTATGCCCATGGGACGTGAGGTTAAGTAAGACGTTTTTAGACCCTAACTTTGTTTCTGATAGATGGAATTGTTTGAAAGTCTTACACAATTACCATCCTTGTTAACTTTCTAACATATACCAAAATCAGGCCAAACCGTTTATTACTTCTAAAGATATCGCCCAAAGCGCATATTATTTGTATGCCCATGGGAGGTGAGGTTGAGTAAGAAGTTTTTAGACCCTGACTTTGTTTCTGATAGATGGAATTGTTTGAAAGTCCCACACAATTACCATCCTTGTAAACTCTCTAACATATACAAAAATCAGGCCAAACCGTTCATTACTTCTAAAGATATCGCCCAAAGCGCATATTATTCGTATGCCCATGGGAGGTGAGGTTAAGTAAGAAGTTTTTAGACCCTAACTTTGGTTCTGATGAATGGAATTGTTTGAAAATCACATACAATCAACATCCTTGTTAACTCTCTGAAATATACAAAAATCAGGCCAAACCGTTCATTACTTCTAAAGATATCGCCCAAAGCGCATATTATTCGTATGCCCATGGGAGGTGAGGTTGAGTAAGAAGTTTTAGACCCTAACTTTGTTTCTGACGAATGAAATTGTCTGAAAGTTACAGACAACTACCAAACCTGTTAACTCTCTAACATATACCAAAATCAGGCCAAACCGTTTATTACTTCTGAAGATATCGTCCAAAGCGCATATTATTCGTATGCCCATGGGAGATGAGGTTGAGTAAGAAGTTTTTAGACCCTAACTTTGTTTCTGATGAATGGAATTGTTTGAAAGTAATATACAATCAACATCCTTGTTAACTCTCTGAAATATACAAAAATCAGGCCAAACCGTTTATTACTTCTAAAGATATCGCCCAAAGCGCATATTATTCGTATGCCCATGGGAGGTGAGGTTGAGTAAGAGGTTTTAGACCCTAACTTTGTTTCTGATAAATGGAATTGTTTGAAAGTCACACACAATCACCATCCTTGTTAACTCTCTAACATATACAAGAATCAGGCCAAACCGTTCATTACTTCTAAAGATATCGCCCAAAGCGCATATTATTCGTATGCCCATGGGACGTGAGGTTAAGTAAGACGTTTTTAGACCCTAACTTTGTTTCTGATAGATGGAATTGTTTGAAAGTCTTACACAATTACCATCCTTGTTAACTTTCTAACATATACCAAAATCAGGCCAAACCGTTCATTACTTCTAAAGATATCGCCCAAAGCGCATATTATTTGTATGCCCATGGGAGGTGAGGTTCAGTAAGAAGTTTTTAGACCCTAACTTTGTTTCTGATAGACGGAATTGTTTGAAAGTCCCACACAATTACCATCCTTGTTAACTCTCTAACATATACAAAAATCAGGCCAAACCGTTCATTACTTCTAAAGATATCGCCCAAAGCGCATATTATTCGTATGCCCATGGGAGGTGAGGTTAAGTAAGAAGTTTTTAGACCCTAACTTTGGTTCTGATGAATGGAATTGTTTGGAAGTAACACACAATCAACATCCTTGTTAACTCTCTGAAATATACAAAAATCAGGCCAAACCGTTCATTACTTCTAAAGATATCGCCCAAAGCGCATATTATTCGTATGCCCATGGGAGGTGAGGTTGAGTAAGAAGTTTTAGACCCTAACTTTGTTTCTGACGAATGAAATTGTCTGAAAGTTACAGACAACTACCAAACCTGTTAACTCTCTAACATATACCAAAATCAGGCCAAACCGTTTATTACTTCTGAAGATATCGTCCAAAGCGCATATTATTCGTATGCCCATGGGAGATGAGGTTGAGTAAGAAGTTTTTAGACCCTAACTTTGTTTCTGATGAATGGAATTGTTTGAAAGTAATATACAATCAACATCCTTGTTAACTCTCTGAAATATACAAAAATCAGGCCAAACCGTTTATTACTTCTAAAGATATCGCCCAAAGCGCATATTATTCGTATGCCCATGGGAGGTGAGGTTGAGTAAGAAGTTTTAGACCCTAACTTTGTTTCTGATAAATGGAATTGTTTGAAAGTCACACACAATCACCATCCTTGTTAACTCTCTAACATATACAAGAATCAGGCCAAACCGTTCATTACTTCTAAAGATATCGCCCAAAGCGCATATTATTCGTATGCCCATGGGACGTGAGGTTAAGTAAGACGTTTTTAGACCCTACCTTTGTTTCTGATAGATGGAATTGTTTGAAAGTCTTACACAATTACCATCCTTGTTAACTTTCTAACATATACCAAAATCAGGCCAAACCGTTCATTACTTCTAAAGATATCGCCCAAAGCGCATATTATTTGTATGCCCATGGGAGGTGAGGTTCAGTAAGAAGTTTTTAGACCCTAACTTTGTTTCTGATAGACGGAATTGTTTGAAAGTCCCACACAATTACCATCCTTGTTAACTCTCTAACATATACAAAAATCAGGCCAAACCGTTCATTACTTCTAAAGATATCGCCCAAAGCGCATATTATTCGTATGCCCATGGGAGGTGAGGTTAAGTAAGAAGTTTTTAGACCCTAACTTTGGTTCTGATGAATGGAATTGTTTGAAAATCACACACAATCAACATCCTTGTTAACTCTCTGAAATATACAAAAATCAGGCCAAACCGTTCATTACTTCTAAAGATATCGCCCAAAGCGCATATTATTCGTATGCCCATGGGAGGTGAGGTTGAGTAAGAAGTTTTAGACCCTAACTTTGTTTCTGATGAATGAAATTGTCTGAAAGTTACAGACAACTACCAAACCTGTTAACTCTCTAACATATACCAAAATCAGGCCAAACCGTTTATTACTTCTGAAGATATCGTCCAAAGCGCATATTATTCGTATGCCCATGGGAGGTGAGGTTGAGTAAGAAGTTTTTAGACCCTAACTTTGTTTCTGATAAATGGAATTGTTTGAAAGTCACACACAATCAACATCCTTGTTAACTCTCTGAAATATACAAAAATCAGGCCAAACCGTTTATTACTTCTAAAGATATCGCCCAAAGCGCATATTATTCGTATGCCCATGGGAGGTGAGGTTGAGTAAGAAGTTTTTAGACCCTAACTTTGTTTCTGATGAATGGAATTGTTTGGAAGTAACACACAATCAACATCCTTGTTAACTCTCTGAAATATACAAAAATCAGGCCAAACCGTTTATTACTTCTAAAGATATCGCCCAAAGCGCATATTATTCGTATGCCCATGGGAGGTGAGGTTGAGTAAGAAGTTTTAGACCCTAACTTTGTTTCTGATAAATGGAATTGTTTAAAAGTCAAACACAATTACCATCCTTGTTAACTCTCTAACATAAACAAAAATCAGGCCAAACCGTTTATTACTTCTAAAGATATCGCCCAAAGCGCATATTATTCGTATGCCCATGGGACGTGAGGTTAAGTAAGACGTTTTTAGACCCTAACTTTGTTTCTGATAGATGGAATTGTTTGAAAGTCTTACACAATTACCATCCTTGTTAACTTTCTAACATATACCAAAATCAGGCCAAACCGTTTATTACTTCTAAAGATATCGCCCAAAGCGCATGTTATTTGTATGCCCATGGGAGGTGAGGTTGAGTAAGAAGTTTTTAGACCCTAACTTTGTTTCTGATGGATGGAATTGTTTGAAAGTCCCACACAATTACCATCCTTGTTAACTCTCTAACATATACAAAAATCAGGCCAAACCGTTCATTACTTCTAAAGATATCGCCCAAAGCGCATATTATTCGTATGCCCATGGGACGTGAGGTTAAGTAAGACGTTTTTAGACCCTAACTTTGTTTCTGATAGATGGAATTGTTTGAAAGTCTTACACAATTACCATCCTTGTTAACTTTCTAACATATACCAAAATCAGGCCAAACCGTTTATTACTTCTAAAGATATCGCCCAAAGCGCATATTATTTGTATGCCCATAGGAGGTGAGGTTGAGTAAGAAGTTTTTAGACCCTAACTTTGTTTCTGATAAATGGAATTGTTCGAAAGTCACACACAATCAACATCCTTGTTAACTCTCTAACATATACAAAAATCAGGCCAAACCGTTTATTACTTCTAAAGATATCGCCCAAAGCGCATATTATTCGTATGCCTATGGGACGTGAAGTTAAGTAAGACGTTTTTAGACCCTAACTTTGTTTCTGATGAATGAAATTGTCTGAAAATTACAGAAAACTACCAAACCTGTTAACTCTCTACCATATACCAAAATCAGGCCAAACCGTTTATTACTTCTGAAGATATCGCCCAAAGCGCATATTATTTGTATGCCCATGAGAGGTGAGGTTAAGTAAGAAGTTTTTAGACCCTAACTTTGTTTCTGATAAATGGAATTGTTTGAAAGTAACAGACAACTACCAAACTCTCTAACATATACCAAAATCAGGCCAAACCGTTTATTACTTCTGAAGATATCGTCCAAAGCGCATATTATTCGTATGCCCATGGGAGGTGAGGTTAAGTAAGAAGTTTTTAGACCCTAACTTTGTTTCTGATGAATGGAATTGTTTGGAAGTAACACACAATCAACATCCTTGTTAACTCTCTGAAATATACAAAAATCAGGCCAAACCGTTTATTACTTCTAAAGATATCGCCCAAAGCGCATATTATTCGTATGCCCATGGGAGGTGAGGTTGAGTAAGAAGTTTTAGACCCTAACTTTGTTTCTGATAAATGGAATTGTTTGAAAGTCAAACACAATTACCATCCTTGTTAACTCTCTAACATATACAAAAATCAGGCCAAACCGTTCATTACTTCTAAAGATATCGCCCAAAGCGCATATTATTCGTATGCCTATGGGACGTGAAGTTAAGTAAGACGTTTTTAGACCCTAACTTTGTTTCTGATGAATGAAATTGTCTGAAAATTACAGAAAACTACCAAACCTGTTAACTCTCTACCATATACCAAAATCAGGCCAAACCGTTTATTACTTCTGAAGATATCGCCCAAAGCGCATATTATTTGTATGCCCATGAGAGGTGAGGTTAAGTAAGAAGTTTTTAGACCCTAACTTTGTTTCTGATAAATGGAATTGTTTGAAAGTAACAGACAACTACCAAACTCTCTAACATATACCAAAATCAGGCCAAACCGTTTATTACTTCTGAAGATATCGTCCAAAGCGCATATTATTCGTATGCCCATGGGAGGTGAGGTTAAGTAAGAAGTTTTTAGACCCTAACTTTGTTTCTGATAAATGGAATTGTTTGAAAGTAACAGACAACTACCAAACTCTCTAACATATACCAAAATCAGGCCAAACCGTTTATTACTTCTGAAGATATCGTCCAAAGCGCATATTATTCGTATGCCCATGGGAGGTGAGGTTGAGTAAGAAGTTTTTAGACCCTAACTTTGTTTCTGATGAATGGAATTGTTTGGAAGTAACACACAATCAACATCCTTGTTAACTCTCTGAAATATACAAAAATCAGGCCAAACCGTTTATTACTTCTAAAGATATCGCCCAAAGCGCATATTATTCGTATGCCTATGGGACGTGAAGTTAAGTAAGACGTTTTTAGACCCTAACTTTGTTTCTGATGAATGAAATTGTCTGAAAATTACAGAAAACTACCAAACCTGTTAACTCTCTACCATATACCAAAATCAGGCCAAACCGTTTATTACTTCTGAAGATATCGCCCAAAGCGCATATTATTTGTATGCCCATGAGAGGTGAGGTTAAGTAAGAAGTTTTTAGACCCTAACTTTGTTTCTGATAAATGGAATTGTTTGAAAGTAACAGACAACTACCAAACTCTCTAACATATACCAAAATCAGGCCAAACCGTTTATTACTTCTGAAGATATCGTCCAAAGCGCATATTATTCGTATGCCCATGGGAGGTGAGGTTAAGTAAGAAGTTTTTAGACCCTAACTTTGTTTCTGATAAATGGAATTGTTTGAAAGTAACAGACAACTACCAAACTCTCTAACATATACCAAAATCAGGCCAAACCGTTTATTACTTCTGAAGATATCGTCCAAAGCGCATATTATTCGTATGCCCATGGGAGGTGAGGTTGAGTAAGAAGTTTTTAGACCCTAACTTTGTTTCTGATGAATGGAATTGTTTGGAAGTAACACACAATCAACATCCTTGTTAACTCTCTGAAATATACAAAAATCAGGCCAAACCGTTTATTACTTCTAAAGATATCGCCCAAAGCGCATATTATTCGTATGCCTATGGGACGTGAAGTTAAGTAAGACGTTTTTAGACCCTAACTTTGTTTCTGATGAATGAAATTGTCTGAAAATTACAGAAAACTACCAAACCTGTTAACTCTCTACCATATACCAAAATCAGGCCAAACCGTTTATTACTTCTGAAGATATCGCCCAAAGCGCATATTATTTGTATGCCCATGAGAGGTGAGGTTAAGTAAGAAGTTTTTAGACCCTAACTTTGTTTCTGATAAATGGAATTGTTTGAAAGTAACAGACAACTACCAAACTCTCTAACATATACCAAAATCAGGCCAAACCGTTTATTACTTCTGAAGATATCGTCCAAAGCGCATATTATTCGTATGCCCATGGGAGGTGAGGTTAAGTAAGAAGTTTTTAGACCCTAACTTTGTTTCTGATAAATGGAATTGTTTGAAAGTAACAGACAACTACCAAACTCTCTAACATATACCAAAATCAGGCCAAACCGTTTATTACTTCTGAAGATATCGTCCAAAGCGCATATTATTCGTATGCCCATGGGAGGTGAGGTTGAGTAAGAAGTTTTTAGACCCTAACTTTGTTTCTGATGAATGGAATTGTTTGGAAGTAACACACAATCAACATCCTTGTTAACTCTCTGAAATATACACAAATCAGGCCAAACCGTTTATTACTTCTAAAGATATCGCCCAAAGCGCATATTATTCGTATGCCCATGGGAGGTGAGGTTGAGTAAGAAGTTTTAGACCCTAACTTTGTTTCTGATAAATGGAATTGTTTGAAAGTCAAACACAATTACCATCCTTGTTAACTCTCTAACATATACAAAAATCAGGCCAAACCGTTCATTACTTCTAAAGATATCGCCCAAAGCGCATATTATTCGTATGCCTATGGGACGTGAAGTTAAGTAAGACGTTTTTAGACCCTAACTTTGTTTCTGATGAATGAAATTGTCTGAAAATTACAGAAAACTACCAAACCTGTTAACTCTCTACCATATACCAAAATCAGGCCAAACCGTTTATTACTTCTGAAGATATCGCCCAAAGCGCATATTATTTGTATGCCCATGAGAGGTGAGGTTAAGTAAGAAGTTTTTAGACCCTAACTTTGTTTCTGATAAATGGAATTGTTTGAAAATCACATACAATCAACATCCTTGTTAACTCTCTGAAATATACAAAAATCAGGCCAAACCGTTCATTACTTCTAAAGATATCGCCCAAAGCGCATATTATTTGTATGCCCATGGGAGGTGAGGTTGAGTAAGAAGTTTTTAGACCCTAACTTTGTTTCTGATGGATGGAATTGTTTGAAAGTCCCACACAATTACCATCCTTGTTAACTCTCTAACATATACAAAAATCAGGCCAAACCGTTTATTACTTCTGAAGATATCGTCCAAAGCGCATATTATTCGTATGCCCATGGGAGGTGAGGTTAAGTAAGAAGTTTTTAGACCCTAACTTTGTTTCTGATAAATGGAATTGTTCGAAAGTCACACACAATCAACATCCTTGTTAACTCTCTAACATATACAAAAATCAGGCCAAACCGTTTATTACTTCTAAAGATATCGCCCAAAGCGCATATTATTCGTATGCCTATGGGACGTGAAGTTAAGTAAGACGTTTTTAGACCCTAACTTTGTTTCTGATGAATGAAATTGTCTGAAAATTACAGAAAACTACCAAACCTGTTAACTCTCTACCATATACCAAAATCAGGCCAAACCGTCTATTACTTCTGAAGATATCGCCCAAAGCGCATATTATTTGTATGCCCATGAGAGGTGAGGTTAAGTAAGAAGTTTTTAGACCCTAACTTTGTTTCTGATAAATGGAATTGTTTGAAAGTAACAGACAACTACCAAACTCTCTAACATATACCAAAATCAGGCCAAACCGTTTATTACTTCTGAAGATATCGTCCAAAGCGCATATTATTCGTATGCCCATGGGAGGTGAGGTTAAGTAAGAAGTTTTTAGACCCTAACTTTGTTTCTGATGGATGGAATTGTTTGGAAGTAACACACAATCAACATCCTTGTTAACTCTCTGAAATATACAAAAATCAGGCCAAACCGTTTATTACTTCTAAAGATATCGCCCAAAGCGCATATTATTCGTATGCCCATGGGAGGTGAGGTTGAGTAAGAAGTTTTAGACCCTAACTTTGTTTCTGATAAATGGAATTGTTTGAAAGTCAAACACAATTACCATCCTTGTTAACTCTCTAACATATACAAAAATCAGGCCAAACCGTTCATTACTTCTAAAGATATCGCCCAAAGCGCATATTATTCGTATGCCTATGGGACGTGAAGTTAAGTAAGACGTTTTTAGACCCTAACTTTGTTTCTGATGAATGAAATTGTCTGAAAATTACAGAAAACTACCAAACCTGTTAACTCTCTACCATATACCAAAATCAGGCCAAACCGTTTATTACTTCTGAAGATATCGCCCAAAGCGCATATTATTTGTATGCCCATGAGAGGTGAGGTTAAGTAAGAAGTTTTTAGACCCTAACTTTGTTTCTGATAAATGGAATTGTTTGAAAGTAACAGACAACTACCAAACTCTCTAACATATACCAAAATCAGGCCAAACCGTTTATTACTTCTGAAGATATCGTCCAAAGCGCATATTATTCGTATGCCCATGGGAGGTGAGGTTAAGTAAGAAGTTTTTAGACCCTAACTTTGTTTCTGATAAATGGAATTGTTTGAAAGTAACAGACAACTACCAAACTCTCTAACATATACCAAAATCAGGCCAAACCGTTTATTACTTCTGAAGATATCGTCCAAAGCGCATATTATTCGTATGCCCATGGGAGGTGAGGTTGAGTAAGAAGTTTTTAGACCCTAACTTTGTTTCTGATGAATGGAATTGTTTGGAAGTAACACACAATCAACATCCTTGTTAACTCTCTGAAATATACAAAAATCAGGCCAAACCGTTTATTACTTCTAAAGATATCGCCCAAAGCGCATATTATTCGTATGCCTATGGGACGTGAAGTTAAGTAAGACGTTTTTAGACCCTAACTTTGTTTCTGATGAATGAAATTGTCTGAAAATTACAGAAAACTACCAAACCTGTTAACTCTCTACCATATACCAAAATCAGGCCAAACCGTTTATTACTTCTGAAGATATCGCCCAAAGCGCATATTATTTGTATGCCCATGAGAGGTGAGGTTAAGTAAGAAGTTTTTAGACCCTAACTTTGTTTCTGATAAATGGAATTGTTTGAAAGTAACAGACAACTACCAAACTCTCTAACATATACCAAAATCAGGCCAAACCGTTTATTACTTCTGAAGATATCGTCCAAAGCGCATATTATTCGTATGCCCATGGGAGGTGAGGTTAAGTAAGAAGTTTTTAGACCCTAACTTTGTTTCTGATAAATGGAATTGTTTGAAAGTAACAGACAACTACCAAACTCTCTAACATATACCAAAATCAGGCCAAACCGTTTATTACTTCTGAAGATATCGTCCAAAGCGCATATTATTCGTATGCCCATGGGAGGTGAGGTTGAGTAAGAAGTTTTTAGACCCTAACTTTGTTTCTGATGAATGGAATTGTTTGGAAGTAACACACAATCAACATCCTTGTTAACTCTCTGAAATATACAAAAATCAGGCCAAACCGTTTATTACTTCTAAAGATATCGCCCAAAGCGCATATTATTCGTATGCCTATGGGACGTGAAGTTAAGTAAGACGTTTTTAGACCCTAACTTTGTTTCTGATGAATGAAATTGTCTGAAAATTACAGAAAACTACCAAACCTGTTAACTCTCTACCATATACCAAAATCAGGCCAAACCGTTTATTACTTCTGAAGATATCGCCCAAAGCGCATATTATTTGTATGCCCATGAGAGGTGAGGTTAAGTAAGAAGTTTTTAGACCCTAACTTTGTTTCTGATAAATGGAATTGTTTGAAAGTAACAGACAACTACCAAACTCTCTAACATATACCAAAATCAGGCCAAACCGTTTATTACTTCTGAAGATATCGTCCAAAGCGCATATTATTCGTATGCCCATGGGAGGTGAGGTTAAGTAAGAAGTTTTTAGACCCTAACTTTGTTTCTGATAAATGGAATTGTTTGAAAGTAACAGACAACTACCAAACTCTCTAACATATACCAAAATCAGGCCAAACCGTTTATTACTTCTGAAGATATCGTCCAAAGCGCATATTATTCGTATGCCCATGGGAGGTGAGGTTGAGTAAGAAGTTTTTAGACCCTAACTTTGTTTCTGATGAATGGAATTGTTTGGAAGTAACACACAATCAACATCCTTGTTAACTCTCTGAAATATACACAAATCAGGCCAAACCGTTCATTACTTCTAAAGATATCGCCCAAAGCGCATATTATTCGTATGCCTATGGGACGTGAAGTTAAGTAAGACGTTTTTAGACCCTAACTTTGTTTCTGATGAATGAAATTGTCTGAAAATTACAGAAAACTACCAAACCTGTTAACTCTCTACCATATACCAAAATCAGGCCAAACCGTTTATTACTTCTGAAGATATCGCCCAAAGCGCATATTATTTGTATGCCCATGAGAGGTGAGGTTAAGTAAGAAGTTTTTAGACCCTAACTTTGTTTCTGATAAATGGAATTGTTTGAAAATCACATACAATCAACATCCTTGTTAACTCTCTGAAATATACAAAAATCAGGCCAAACCGTTCATTACTTCTAAAGATATCGCCCAAAGCGCATATTATTTGTATGCCCATGGGAGGTGAGGTTGAGTAAGAAGTTTTTAGACCCTAACTTTGTTTCTGATGGATGGAATTGTTTGAAAGTCCCACACAATTACCATCCTTGTTAACTCTCTAACATATACAAAAATCAGGCCAAACCGTTCATTACTTCTAAAGATATCGCCCAAAGCGCATATTATTCGTATGCCCATGGGACGTGAGGTTAAGTAAGACGTTTTTAGACCCTAACTTTGTTTCTGATAGATGGAATTGTTTGAAAGTCTTACACAATTACCATCCTTGTTAACTTTCTAACATATACCAAAATCAGGCCAAACCGTTTATTACTTCTAAAGATATCGCCCAAAGCGCATATTATTTGTATGCCCATGGGAGGTGAGGTTGAGTAAGAAGTTTTTAGACCCTAACTTTGTTTCTGATAGATGGAATTGTTTGAAAGTCCCACACAATTACCATCCTTGTAAACTCTCTAACATATACAAAAATCAGGCCAAACCGTTCATTACTTCTAAAGATATCGCCCAAAGCGCATATTATTCGTATGCCCATGGGAGGTGAGGTTAAGTAAGAAGTTTTTAGACCCTAACTTTGGTTCTGATGAATGGAATTGTTTGAAAATCACATACAATCAACATCCTTGTTAACTCTCTGAAATATACAAAAATCAGGCCAAACCGTTCATTACTTCTAAAGATATCGCCCAAAGCGCATATTATTCGTATGCCCATGGGAGGTGAGGTTGAGTAAGAAGTTTTAGACCCTAACTTTGTTTCTGACGAATGAAATTGTCTGAAAGTTACAGACAACTACCAAACCTGTTAACTCTCTAACATATACCAAAATCAGGCCAAACCGTTTATTACTTCTGAAGATATCGTCCAAAGCGCATATTATTCGTATGCCCATGGGAGATGAGGTTGAGTAAGAAGTTTTTAGACCCTAACTTTGTTTCTGATGAATGGAATTGTTTGAAAGTAATATACAATCAACATCCTTGTTAACTCTCTGAAATATACAAAAATCAGGCCAAACCGTTTATTACTTCTAAAGATATCGCCCAAAGCGCATATTATTCGTATGCCCATGGGAGGTGAGGTTGAGTAAGAAGTTTTAGACCCTAACTTTGTTTCTGATAAATGGAATTGTTTGAAAGTCACACACAATCACCATCCTTGTTAACTCTCTAACATATACAAAAATCAGGCCAAACCGTTCATTACTTCTAAAGATATCGCCCAAAGCGCATATTATTCGTATGCCCATGGGACGTGAGGTTAAGTAAGACGTTTTTAGACCCTAACTTTGTTTCTGATAGATGGAATTGTTTGAAAGTCTTACACAATTACCATCCTTGTTAACTTTCTAACATATACCAAAATCAGGCCAAACCGTTCATTACTTCTAAAGATATCGCCCAAAGCGCATATTATTTGTATGCCCATGGGAGGTGAGGTTCAGTAAGAAGTTTTTAGACCCTAACTTTGTTTCTGATAGACGGAATTGTTTGAAAGTCCCACACAATTACCATCCTTGTTAACTCTCTAACATATACAAAAATCAGGCCAAACCGTTCATTACTTCTAAAGATATCGCCCAAAGCGCATATTATTCGTATGCCCATGGGAGGTGAGGTTAAGTAAGAAGTTTTTAGACCCTAACTTTGGTTCTGATGAATGGAATTGTTTGAAAATCACACACAATCAACATCCTTGTTAACTCTCTGAAATATACAAAAATCAGGCCAAACCGTTCATTACTTCTAAAGATATCGCCCAAAGCGCATATTATTCGTATGCCCATGGGAGGTGAGGTTGAGTAAGAAGTTTTAGACCCTAACTTTGTTTCTGATGAATGAAATTGTCTGAAAGTTACAGACAACTACCAAACCTGTTAACTCTCTAACATATACCAAAATCAGGCCAAACCGTTTATTACTTCTGAAGATATCGTCCAAAGCGCATATTATTCGTATGCCCATGGGAGGTGAGGTTGAGTAAGAAGTTTTTAGACCCTAACTTTGTTTCTGATAAATGGAATTGTTTGAAAGTCACACACAATCAACATCCTTGTTAACTCTCTGAAATATACAAAAATCAGGCCAAACCGTTTATTACTTCTAAAGATATCGCCCAAAGCGCATATTATTCGTATGCCCATGGGAGGTGAGGTTGAGTAAGAAGTTTTTAGACCCTAACTTTGTTTCTGATGAATGGAATTGTTTGGAAGTAACACACAATCAACATCCTTGTTAACTCTCTGAAATATACAAAAATCAGGCCAAACCGTTTATTACTTCTAAAGATATCGCCCAAAGCGCATATTATTCGTATGCCCATGGGAGGTGAGGTTGAGTAAGAAGTTTTAGACCCTAACTTTGTTTCTGATAAATGGAATTGTTTGAAAGTCAAACACAATTACCATCCTTGTTAACTCTCTAACATAAACAAAAATCAGGCCAAACCGTTTATTACTTCTAAAGATATCGCCCAAAGCGCATATTATTCGTATGCCCATGGGACGTGAGGTTAAGTAAGACGTTTTTAGACCCTAACTTTGTTTCTGATGAATGAAATTGTCTGAAAGTTACAGACAACTACCAAACCTGTTAACTCTCTAACATATACCAAAATCAGGCCAAACCGTTTATTACTTCTGAAGATATCGTCCAAAGCGCATATTATTCGTATGCCCATGGGAGGTGAGGTTGAGTAAGAAGTTTTTAGACCCTAACTTTGTTTCTGATAAATGGAATTGTTTGAAAGTCACACACAATCAACATCCTTGTTAACTCTCTGAAATATACAAAAATCAGGCCAAACCGTTTATTACTTCTAAAGATATCGCCCAAAGCGCATATTATTCGTATGCCCATGGGAGGTGAGGTTGAGTAAGAAGTTTTTAGACCCTAACTTTGTTTCTGATGAATGGAATTGTTTGGAAGTAACACACAATCAACATCCTTGTTAACTCTCTGAAATATACAAAAATCAGGCCAAACCGTTTATTACTTCTAAAGATATCGCCCAAAGCGCATATTATTCGTATGCCCATGGGAGGTGAGGTTGAGTAAGAAGTTTTAGACCCTAACTTTGTTTCTGATAAATGGAATTGTTTGAAAGTCAAACACAATTACCATCCTTGTTAACTCTCTAACATAAACAAAAATCAGGCCAAACCGTTTATTACTTCTAAAGATATCGCCCAAAGCGCATATTATTCGTATGCCCATGGGACGTGAGGTTAAGTAAGACGTTTTTAGACCCTAACTTTGTTTCTGATAGATGGAATTGTTTGAAAGTCTTACACAATTACCATCCTTGTTAACTTTCTAACATATACCAAAATCAGGCCAAACCGTTTATTACTTCTAAAGATATCGCCCAAAGCGCATGTTATTTGTATGCCCATGGGAGGTGAGGTTGAGTAAGAAGTTTTTAGACCCTAACTTTGTTTCTGATGGATGGAATTGTTTGAAAGTCCCACACAATTACCATCCTTGTTAACTCTCTAACATATACAAAAATCAGGCCAAACCGTTCATTACTTCTAAAGATATCGCCCAAAGCGCATATTATTCGTATGCCCATGGGACGTGAGGTTAAGTAAGACGTTTTTAGACCCTAACTTTGTTTCTGATAGATGGAATTGTTTGAAAGTCTTACACAATTACCATCCTTGTTAACTTTCTAACATATACCAAAATCAGGCCAAACCGTTTATTACTTCTAAAGATATCGCCCAAAGCGCATATTATTCGTATGCCCATGGGAGGTGAGGTTGAGTAAGAAGTTTTAGACCCTAACTTTGTTTCTGATGAATGAAATTGTCTGAAAGTTACAGACAACTACCAAACCTGTTAACTCTCTAACATATACCAAAATCAGGCCAAACCGTTTATTACTTCTGAAGATATCGTCCAAAGCGCATATTATTCGTATGCCCATGGGAGGTGAGGTTGAGTAAGAAGTTTTTAGACCCTAACTTTGTTTCTGATAAATGGAATTGTTTGAAAGTCACACACAATCAACATCCTTGTTAACTCTCTGAAATATACAAAAATCAGGCCAAACCGTTTATTACTTCTAAAGATATCGCCCAAAGCGCATATTATTCGTATGCCCATGGGAGGTGAGGTTGAGTAAGAAGTTTTTAGACCCTAACTTTGTTTCTGATGAATGGAATTGTTTGGAAGTAACACACAATCAACATCCTTGTTAACTCTCTGAAATATACAAAAATCAGGCCAAACCGTTTATTACTTCTAAAGATATCGCCCAAAGCGCATATTATTCGTATGCCCATGGGAGGTGAGGTTGAGTAAGAAGTTTTAGACCCTAACTTTGTTTCTGATAAATGGAATTGTTTGAAAGTCAAACACAATTACCATCCTTGTTAACTCTCTAACATAAACAAAAATCAGGCCAAACCGTTTATTACTTCTAAAGATATCGCCCAAAGCGCATATTATTCGTATGCCCATGGGACGTGAGGTTAAGTAAGACGTTTTTAGACCCTAACTTTGTTTCTGATGAATGAAATTGTCTGAAAGTTACAGACAACTACCAAACCTGTTAACTCTCTAACATATACCAAAATCAGGCCAAACCGTTTATTACTTCTGAAGATATCGTCCAAAGCGCATATTATTCGTATGCCCATGGGAGGTGAGGTTGAGTAAGAAGTTTTTAGACCCTAACTTTGTTTCTGATAAATGGAATTGTTTGAAAGTCACACACAATCAACATCCTTGTTAACTCTCTGAAATATACAAAAATCAGGCCAAACCGTTTATTACTTCTAAAGATATCGCCCAAAGCGCATATTATTCGTATGCCCATGGGAGGTGAGGTTGAGTAAGAAGTTTTTAGACCCTAACTTTGTTTCTGATGAATGGAATTGTTTGGAAGTAACACACAATCAACATCCTTGTTAACTCTCTGAAATATACAAAAATCAGGCCAAACCGTTTATTACTTCTAAAGATATCGCCCAAAGCGCATATTATTCGTATGCCCATGGGAGGTGAGGTTGAGTAAGAAGTTTTAGACCCTAACTTTGTTTCTGATAAATGGAATTGTTTGAAAGTCAAACACAATTACCATCCTTGTTAACTCTCTAACATAAACAAAAATCAGGCCAAACCGTTTATTACTTCTAAAGATATCGCCCAAAGCGCATATTATTCGTATGCCCATGGGACGTGAGGTTAAGTAAGACGTTTTTAGACCCTAACTTTGTTTCTGATAGATGGAATTGTTTGAAAGTCTTACACAATTACCATCCTTGTTAACTTTCTAACATATACCAAAATCAGGCCAAACCGTTTATTACTTCTAAAGATATCGCCCAAAGCGCATGTTATTTGTATGCCCATGGGAGGTGAGGTTGAGTAAGAAGTTTTTAGACCCTAACTTTGTTTCTGATGGATGGAATTGTTTGAAAGTCCCACACAATTACCATCCTTGTTAACTCTCTAACATATACAAAAATCAGGCCAAACCGTTCATTACTTCTAAAGATATCGCCCAAAGCGCATATTATTCGTATGCCCATGGGACGTGAGGTTAAGTAAGACGTTTTTAGACCCTAACTTTGTTTCTGATAGATGGAATTGTTTGAAAGTCTTACACAATTACCATCCTTGTTAACTTTCTAACATATACCAAAATCAGGCCAAACCGTTTATTACTTCTAAAGATATCGCCCAAAGCGCATATTATTTGTATGCCCATAGGAGGTGAGGTTGAGTAAGAAGTTTTTAGACCCTAACTTTGTTTCTGATAAATGGAATTGTTCGAAAGTCACACACAATCAACATCCTTGTAAACTCTCTAACATATACAAAAATCAGGCCAAACCGTTCATTACTTCTAAAGATATCGCCCAAAGCGCATATTATTCGTATGCCCATGGGACGTGAGGTTAAGTAAGACGTTTTTAGACCCTAACTTTGTTTCTGATAGATGGAATTGTTTGAAAGTCTTACACAATTACCATCCTTGTTAACTTTCTAACATATACCAAAATCAGGCCAAACCGTTTATTACTTCTAAAGATATCGCCCAAAGCGCATATTATTTGTATGCCCATGGGAGGTGAGGTTGAGTAAGAAGTTTTTAGACCCTAACTTTGTTTCTGATAGATGGAATTGTTTGAAAGTCCCACACAATTACCATCCTTGTAAACTCTCTAACATATACAAAAATCAGGCCAAACCGTTCATTACTTCTAAAGATATCGCCCAAAGCGCATATTATTCGTATGCCCATGGGAGGTGAGGTTAAGTAAGAAGTTTTTAGACCCTAACTTTGGTTCTGATGAATGGAATTGTTTGAAAATCACATACAATCAACATCCTTGTTAACTCTCTGAAATATACAAAAATCAGGCCAAACCGTTCATTACTTCTAAAGATATCGCCCAAAGCGCATATTATTCGTATGCCCATGGGAGGTGAGGTTGAGTAAGAAGTTTTAGACCCTAACTTTGTTTCTGACGAATTAAATTGTCTGAAAGTTACAGACAACTACCAAACCTGTTAACTCTCTAACATATACCAAAATCAGGCCAAACCGTTTATTACTTCTGAAGATATCGTCCAAAGCGCATATTATTCGTATGCCCATGGGAGATGAGGTTGAGTAAGAAGTTTTTAGACCCTAACTTTGTTTCTGATGAATGGAATTGTTTGAAAGTAATATACAATCAACATCCTTGTTAACTCTCTGAAATATACAAAAATCAGGCCAAACCGTTTATTACTTCTAAAGATATCGCCCAAAGCGCATATTATTCGTATGCCCATGGGAGGTGAGGTTGAGTAAGAAGTTTTAGACCCTAACTTTGTTTCTGATAAATGGAATTGTTTGAAAGTCACACACAATCACCATCCTTGTTAACTCTCTAACATATACAAAAATCAGGCCAAACCGTTCATTACTTCTAAAGATATCGCCCAAAGCGCATATTATTCGTATGCCCATGGGACGTGAGGTTAAGTAAGACGTTTTTAGACCCTAACTTTGTTTCTGATAGATGGAATTGTTTGAAAGTCTTACACAATTACCATCCTTGTTAACTTTCTAACATATACCAAAATCAGGCCAAACCGTTCATTACTTCTAAAGATATCGCCCAAAGCGCATATTATTTGTATGCCCATGGGAGGTGAGGTTCAGTAAGAAGTTTTTAGACCCTAACTTTGTTTCTGATAGACGGAATTGTTTGAAAGTCCCACACAATTACCATCCTTGTTAACTCTCTAACATATACAAAAATCAGGCCAAACCGTTCATTACTTCTAAAGATATCGCCCAAAGCGCATATTATTCGTATGCCCATGGGAGGTGAGGTTAAGTAAGAAGTTTTTAGACCCTAACTTTGGTTCTGATGAATGGAATTGTTTGAAAATCACACACAATCAACATCCTTGTTAACTCTCTGAAATATACAAAAATCAGGCCAAACCGTTCATTACTTCTAAAGATATCGCCCAAAGCGCATATTATTCGTATGCCCATGGGAGGTGAGGTTGAGTAAGAAGTTTTAGACCCTAACTTTGTTTCTGATGAATGAAATTGTCTGAAAGTTACAGACAACTACCAAACCTGTTAACTCTCTAACATATACCAAAATCAGGCCAAACCGTTTATTACTTCTGAAGATATCGTCCAAAGCGCATATTATTCGTATGCCCATGGGAGGTGAGGTTGAGTAAGAAGTTTTTAGACCCTAACTTTGTTTCTGATAAATGGAATTGTTTGAAAGTCACACACAATCAACATCCTTGTTAACTCTCTGAAATATACAAAAATCAGGCCGAACCGTTTATTACTTCTAAAGATATCGCCCAAAGCGCATATTATTCGTATGCCCATGGGAGGTGAGGTTGAGTAAGAAGTTTTTAGACCCTAACTTTGTTTCTGATGAATGGAATTGTTTGGAAGTAACACACAATCAACATCCTTGTTAACTCTCTGAAATATACAAAAATCAGGCCAAACCGTTTATTACTTCTAAAGATATCGCCCAAAGCGCATATTATTCGTATGCCCATGGGAGGTGAGGTTGAGTAAGAAGTTTTAGACCCTAATTTTGTTTCTGATAAATGGAATTGTTTAAAAGTCAAACACAATTACCATCCTTGTTAACTCTCTAACATAAACAAAAATCAGGCCAAACCGTTTATTACTTCTAAAGATATCGCCCAAAGCGCATATTATTCGTATGCCCATGGGACGTGAGGTTAAGTAAGACGTTTTTAGACCCTAACTTTGTTTCTGATAGATGGAATTGTTTGAAAGTCTTACACAATTACCATCCTTGTTAACTTTCTAACATATACCAAAATCAGGCCAAACCGTTTATTACTTCTAAAGATATCGCCCAAAGCGCATGTTATTTGTATGCCCATGGGAGGTGAGGTTGAGTAAGAAGTTTTTAGACCCTAACTTTGTTTCTGATGGATGGAATTGTTTGAAAGTCCCACACAATTACCATCCTTGTTAACTCTCTAACATATACAAAAATCAGGCCAAACCGTTCATTACTTCTAAAGATATCGCCCAAAGCGCATATTATTCGTATGCCCATGGGACGTGAGGTTAAGTAAGACGTTTTTAGACCCTAACTTTGTTTCTGATAGATGGAATTGTTTGAAAGTCTTACACAATTACCATCCTTGTTAACTTTCTAACATATACCAAAATCAGGCCAAACCGTTTATTACTTCTAAAGATATCGCCCAAAGCGCATATTATTTGTATGCCCATAGGAGGTGAGGTTGAGTAAGAAGTTTTTAGACCCTAACTTTGTTTCTGATAAATGGAATTGTTCGAAAGTCACACACAATCAACATCCTTGTTAACTCTCTAACATATACAAAAATCAGGCCAAACCGTTTATTACTTCTAAAGATATCGCCCAAAGCGCATATTATTCGTATGCCTATGGGACGTGAAGTTAAGTAAGACGTTTTTAGACCCTAACTTTGTTTCTGATGAATGAAATTGTCTGAAAATTACAGAAAACTACCAAACCTGTTAACTCTCTACCATATACCAAAATCAGGCCAAACCGTTTATTACTTCTGAAGATATCGCCCAAAGCGCATATTATTTGTATGCCCATGAGAGGTGAGGTTAAGTAAGAAGTTTTTAGACCCTAACTTTGTTTCTGATAAATGGAATTGTTTGAAAGTAACAGACAACTACCAAACTCTCTAACATATACCAAAATCAGGCCAAACCGTTTATTACTTCTGAAGATATCGTCCAAAGCGCATATTATTCGTATGCCCATGGGAGGTGAGGTTAAGTAAGAAGTTTTTAGACCCTAACTTTGTTTCTGATGAATGGAATTGTTTGGAAGTAACACACAATCAACATCCTTGTTAACTCTCTGAAATATACAAAAATCAGGCCAAACCGTTTATTACTTCTAAAGATATCGCCCAAAGCGCATATTATTCGTATGCCCATGGGAGGTGAGGTTGAGTAAGAAGTTTTAGACCCTAACTTTGTTTCTGATAAATGGAATTGTTTGAAAGTCAAACACAATTACCATCCTTGTTAACTCTCTAACATATACAAAAATCAGGCCAAACCGTTCATTACTTCTAAAGATATCGCCCAAAGCGCATATTATTCGTATGCCTATGGGACGTGAAGTTAAGTAAGACGTTTTTAGACCCTAACTTTGTTTCTGATGAATGAAATTGTCTGAAAATTACAGAAAACTACCAAACCTGTTAACTCTCTACCATATACCAAAATCAGGCCAAACCGTTTATTACTTCTGAAGATATCGCCCAAAGCGCATATTATTTGTATGCCCATGAGAGGTGAGGTTAAGTAAGAAGTTTTTAGACCCTAACTTTGTTTCTGATAAATGGAATTGTTTGAAAGTAACAGACAACTACCAAACTCTCTAACATATACCAAAATCAGGCCAAACCGTTTATTACTTCTGAAGATATCGTCCAAAGCGCATATTATTCGTATGCCCATGGGAGGTGAGGTTGAGTAAGAAGTTTTTAGACCCTAACTTTGTTTCTGATGAATGGAATTGTTTGGAAGTAACACACAATCAACATCCTTGTTAACTCTCTGAAATATACAAAAATCAGGCCAAACCGTTTATTACTTCTAAAGATATCGCCCAAAGCGCATATTATTCGTATGCCTATGGGACGTGAAGTTAAGTAAGACGTTTTTAGACCCTAACTTTGTTTCTGATGAATGAAATTGTCTGAAAATTACAGAAAACTACCAAACCTGTTAACTCTCTACCATATACCAAAATCAGGCCAAACCGTTTATTACTTCTGAAGATATCGCCCAAAGCGCATATTATTTGTATGCCCATGAGAGGTGAGGTTAAGTAAGAAGTTTTTAGACCCTAACTTTGTTTCTGATAAATGGAATTGTTTGAAAGTAACAGACAACTACCAAACTCTCTAACATATACCAAAATCAGGCCAAACCGTTTATTACTTCTGAAGATATCGTCCAAAGCGCATATTATTCGTATGCCCATGGGAGGTGAGGTTAAGTAAGAAGTTTTTAGACCCTAACTTTGTTTCTGATAAATGGAATTGTTTGAAAGTAACAGACAACTACCAAACTCTCTAACATATACCAAAATCAGGCCAAACCGTTTATTACTTCTGAAGATATCGTCCAAAGCGCATATTATTCGTATGCCCATGGGAGGTGAGGTTGAGTAAGAAGTTTTTAGACCCTAACTTTGTTTCTGATGAATGGAATTGTTTGGAAGTAACACACAATCAACATCCTTGTTAACTCTCTGAAATATACACAAATCAGGCCAAACCGTTTATTACTTCTAAAGATATCGCCCAAAGCGCATATTATTCGTATGCCCATGGGAGGTGAGGTTGAGTAAGAAGTTTTAGACCCTAACTTTGTTTCTGATAAATGGAATTGTTTGAAAGTCAAACACAATTACCATCCTTGTTAACTCTCTAACATATACAAAAATCAGGCCAAACCGTTCATTACTTCTAAAGATATCGCCCAAAGCGCATATTATTCGTATGCCTATGGGACGTGAAGTTAAGTAAGACGTTTTTAGACCCTAACTTTGTTTCTGATGAATGAAATTGTCTGAAAATTACAGAAAACTACCAAACCTGTTAACTCTCTACCATATACCAAAATCAGGCCAAACCGTTTATTACTTCTGAAGATATCGCCCAAAGCGCATATTATTTGTATGCCCATGAGAGGTGAGGTTAAGTAAGAAGTTTTTAGACCCTAACTTTGTTTCTGATAAATGGAATTGTTTGAAAGTAACAGACAACTACCAAACTCTCTAACATATACCAAAATCAGGCCAAACCGTTTATTACTTCTGAAGATATCGTCCAAAGCGCATATTATTCGTATGCCCATGGGAGGTGAGGTTAAGTAAGAAGTTTTTAGACCCTAACTTTGTTTCTGATAAATGGAATTGTTTGAAAGTAACAGACAACTACCAAACTCTCTAACATATACCAAAATCAGGCCAAACCGTTTATTACTTCTGAAGATATCGTCCAAAGCGCATATTATTCGTATGCCCATGGGAGGTGAGGTTGAGTAAGAAGTTTTTAGACCCTAACTTTGTTTCTGATGAATGGAATTGTTTGGAAGTAACACACAATCAACATCCTTGTTAATTCTCTGAAATATACAAAAATCAGGCCAAACCGTTCATTACTTCTAAAGATATCGCCCAAAGCGCATATTATTCGTATGCCCATGGGAGGTGAGGTTGAGTAAGAAGTTTTAGACCCTAACTTTGTTTCTGATAAATGGAATTGTTTGAAAGTCAAACACAATTACCATCCTTGTTAACTCTCTAACATATACAAAAATCAGGCCAAACCGTTCATTACTTCTAAAGATATCGCCCAAAGCGCATATTATTCGTATGCCCATGGGAGGTGAGGTTAAGTAAGAAGTTTTTAGACCCTAACTTTGTTTCTGATGGATGGAATTGTTTGAAAGTCCCACACAATTACCATCCTTGTTAACTCTCTAACATATACAAAAATCAGGCCAAACCGTTCATTACTTCTAAAGATATCGCCCAAAGCGCATATTATTCGTATGCCCATGGGACGTGAGGTTAAGTAAGACGTTTTTAGACCCTAACTTTGTTTCTGATAGATGGAATTGTTTGAAAGTCTCACACAATTACCATCCTTGTTAACTTTCTAACATATACCAAAATCAGGCCAAACCGTTTATTACTTCTAAAGATATCGCCCAAAGCGCATATTATTTGTATGCCCATAGGAGGTGAGGTTGAGTAAGAAGTTTTTAGACCCTAACTTTGTTTCTGATAAATGGAATTGTTCGAAAGTCACACACAATCAACATCCTTGTTAACTCTCTAACTTATACAAAAATCAGGCCAAACCGTTCATTACTTCTAAAGATATCGCCCAAAGCGCATATTATTCGTATGCCCATGGGACGTGAGGTTAAGTAAGACGTTTTTAGACCCTAACTTTGTTTCTGATAGATGGAATTGTTTGAAAGTCTTACACAATTACCATCCTTGTTAACTTTCTAACATATACCAAAATCAGGCCAAACCGTTCATTACTTCTAAAGATATCGCCCAAAGCGCATATTATTTGTATGCCCATGGGAGGTGAGGTTCAGTAAGAAGTTTTTAGACCCTAACTTTGTTTCTGATAGACGGAATTGTTTGAAAGTCCCACACAATTACCATCCTTGTTAACTCTCTAACATATACAAAAATCAGGCCAAACCGTTTATTACTTCTAAAGATATCGCCCAAAGCGCATATTATTCGTATGCCCATGGAAGGTGAGGTTGAGTAAGAAGTTTTAGACCCTAACTTTGTTTCTGATAAATGGAATTGTTTGAAAGTAACAGACAACTACCAAACTCTCTAACATATACCAAAATCAGGCCAAACCGTTTATTACTTCTGAAGATATCGTCCAAAGCGCATATTATTCGTATGCCCATGGGAGGTGAGGTTGAGTAAGAAGTTTTTAGACCCTAACTTTGTTTCTGATGAATGGAATTGTTTGGAAGTAACACACAATCAACATCCTTGTTAACTCTCTGAAATATACACAAATCAGGCCAAACCGTTTATTACTTCTAAAGATATCGCCCAAAGCGCATATTATTCGTATGCCCATGGGAGGTGAGGTTGAGTAAGAAGTTTTAGACCCTAACTTTGTTTCTGATAAATGGAATTGTTTGAAAGTCAAACACAATTACCATCCTTGTTAACTCTCTAACATATACAAAAATCAGGCCAAACCGTTCATTACTTCTAAAGATATCGCCCAAAGCGCATATTATTCGTATGCCTATGGGACGTGAAGTTAAGTAAGACGTTTTTAGACCCTAACTTTGTTTCTGATGAATGAAATTGTCTGAAAATTACAGAAAACTACCAAACCTGTTAACTCTCTACCATATACCAAAATCAGGCCAAACCGTTTATTACTTCTGAAGATATCGCCCAAAGCGCATATTATTTGTATGCCCATGAGAGGTGAGGTTAAGTAAGAAGTTTTTAGACCCTAACTTTGTTTCTGATAAATGGAATTGTTTGAAAGTAACAGACAACTACCAAACTCTCTAACATATACCAAAATCAGGCCAAACCGTTTATTACTTCTGAAGATATCGTCCAAAGCGCATATTATTCGTATGCCCATGGGAGGTGAGGTTAAGTAAGAAGTTTTTAGACCCTAACTTTGTTTCTGATAAATGGAATTGTTTGAAAGTAACAGACAACTACCAAACTCTCTAACATATACCAAAATCAGGCCAAACCGTTTATTACTTCTGAAGATATCGTCCAAAGCGCATATTATTCGTATGCCCATGGGAGGTGAGGTTGAGTAAGAAGTTTTTAGACCCTAACTTTGTTTCTGATGAATGGAATTGTTTGGAAGTAACACACAATCAACATCCTTGTTAATTCTCTGAAATATACAAAAATCAGGCCAAACCGTTCATTACTTCTAAAGATATCGCCCAAAGCGCATATTATTCGTATGCCCATGGGAGGTGAGGTTGAGTAAGAAGTTTTAGACCCTAACTTTGTTTCTGATAAATGGAATTGTTTGAAAGTCAAACACAATTACCATCCTTGTTAACTCTCTAACATATACAAAAATCAGGCCAAACCGTTCATTACTTCTAAAGATATCGCCCAAAGCGCATATTATTCGTATGCCCATGGGAGGTGAGGTTAAGTAAGAAGTTTTTAGACCCTAACTTTGTTTCTGATGGATGGAATTGTTTGAAAGTCCCACACAATTACCATCCTTGTTAACTCTCTAACATATACAAAAATCAGGCCAAACCGTTCATTACTTCTAAAGATATCGCCCAAAGCGCATATTATTCGTATGCCCATGGGACGTGAGGTTAAGTAAGACGTTTTTAGACCCTAACTTTGTTTCTGATAGATGGAATTGTTTGAAAGTCTCACACAATTACCATCCTTGTTAACTTTCTAACATATACCAAAATCAGGCCAAACCGTTTATTACTTCTAAAGATATCGCCCAAAGCGCATATTATTTGTATGCCCATAGGAGGTGAGGTTGAGTAAGAAGTTTTTAGACCCTAACTTTGTTTCTGATAAATGGAATTGTTCGAAAGTCACACACAATCAACATCCTTGTTAACTCTCTAACTTATACAAAAATCAGGCCAAACCGTTCATTACTTCTAAAGATATCGCCCAAAGCGCATATTATTCGTATGCCCATGGGACGTGAGGTTAAGTAAGACGTTTTTAGACCCTAACTTTGTTTCTGATAGATGGAATTGTTTGAAAGTCTTACACAATTACCATCCTTGTTAACTTTCTAACATATACCAAAATCAGGCCAAACCGTTCATTACTTCTAAAGATATCGCCCAAAGCGCATATTATTTGTATGCCCATGGGAGGTGAGGTTCAGTAAGAAGTTTTTAGACCCTAACTTTGTTTCTGATAGATGGAATTGTTTGAAAGTCTTACACAATTACCATCCTTGTTAACTTTCTAACATATACCAAAATCAGGCCAAACCGTTTATTACTTCTAAAGATATCGCCCAAAGCGCATATTATTCGTATGCCCATGGAAGGTGAGGTTGAGTAAGAAGTTTTAGACCCTAACTTTGTTTCTGATGAATGAAATTGTCTGAAAGTTACAGACAACTACCAAACCTGTTAACTCTCTAACATATACCAAAATCAGGCCAAACCGTTTATTACTTCTGAAGATATCGTCCAAAGCGCATATTATTCGTATGCCCATGGGAGGTGAGGTTGAGTAAGAAGTTTTTAGACCCTAACTTTGTTTCTGATGAATGGAATTGTTTAAAAGTCACACACAATCACCATCCTTGTTAACTCTCTAACATATACAAAAATCAGGCCAAACCGTTCATTACTTCTGAAGATATCGCCCAAAGCGCATATTATTCGTATGCCCATGGGACGTGAGGTTAAGTAAGAGGTTTTTAGACCCTAACTTTGTTTCTGATAGATGGAATTGTTTGAAAGTCTTACACAATTACCATCCTTGTTAACTTTCTAACATATACCAAAATCAGGCCAAACCGTTCATTACTTCTAAAGATATCGCCCAAAGCGCATATTATTTGTATGCCCATGGGAGGTGAGGTTCAGTAAGAAGTTTTTAGACCCTAACTTTGTTTCTGATAGACGGAATTGTTTGAAAGTCCCACACAATTACCATCTTTGTTAACTCTCTAACATATACAAAAATCAGGCCAAACCGTTCATTACTTCTAAAGATATCGCCCAAAGCGCATATTATTCGTATGCCCATGGGAGGTGAGGTTAAGTAAGAAGTTTTTAGACCCTAACTTTGGTTCTGATGAATGGAATTGTTTGAAAATCACACACAATCAACATCCTTGTTAACTCTCTGAAATATACAAAAATCAGGCCAAACCGTTTATTACTTCTAAAGATATCGCCCAAAGCGCATATTATTCGTATGCCCATGGAAGGTGAGGTTGAGTAAGAAGTTTTAGACCCTAACTTTGTTTCTGATAAATGGAATTGTTTGAAAGTCACACACAATCACCATCCTTGTTAACTCTCTAACATATACAAAAATCAGGCCAAACCGTTCATTACTTCTAAAGATATCGCCCAAAGCGCATATTATTCGTATGCCCATGGGACGTGAGGTTAAGTAAGACGTTGTTAGACCCTAACTTTGTTTCTGATAGATGGAATTGTTTGAAAGTCTTACACAATTACCATCCTTGTTAACTTTCTAACATATACCAAAATCAGGCCAAACCGTTTATTACTTCTAAAGATATCGCCCAAAGCGCATATTATTTGTATGCCCATGGGAGGTGAGGTTGAGTAAGAAGTTTTTAGACCCTAACTTTGTTTCTGATAGATGGAATTGTTTGAAAGTCCCACACAATTACCATCCTTGTAAACTCTCTAACATATACAAAAATCAGGCCAAACCGTTCATTACTTCTAAAGATATCGCCCAAAGCGCATATTATTCGTATGCCCATGGGAGGTGAGGTTGAGTAAGAAGTTTTTAGACCCTAACTTTGTTTCTGATGAATGGAATTGTTTAAAAGTCACACACAATCACCATCCTTGTTAACTCTCTAACATATACAAAAATCAGGCCAAACCGTTCATTACTTCTGAAGATATCGCCCAAAGCGCATATTATTCGTATGCCCATGGGACGTGAGGTTAAGTAAGAGGTTTTTAGACCCTAACTTTGTTTCTGATAGATGGAATTGTTTGAAAGTCTTACACAATTACCATCCTTGTTAACTTTCTAACATATACCAAAATCAGGCCAAACCGTTCATTACTTCTAAAGATATCGCCCAAAGCGCATATTATTTGTATGCCATGGGAGGTGAGGTTCAGTAAGAAGTTTTTAGACCCTAACTTTGTTTCTGATAGACGGAATTGTTTGAAAGTCCCACACAATTACCATCTTTGTTAACTCTCTAACATATACAAAAATCAGGCCAAACCGTTCATTACTTCTAAAGATATCGCCCAAAGCGCATATTATTCGTATGCCCATGGGAGGTGAGGTTAAGTAAGAAGTTTTTAGACCCTAACTTTGGTTCTGATGAATGGAATTGTTTGAAAATCACACACAATCAACATCCTTGTTAACTCTCTGAAATATACAAAAATCAGGCCAAACCGTTTATTACTTCTAAAGATATCGCCCAAAGCGCATATTATTCGTATGCCCATGGAAGGTGAGGTTGAGTAAGAAGTTTTAGACCCTAACTTTGTTTCTGATAAATGGAATTGTTTGAAAGTCACACACAATCACCATCCTTGTTAACTCTCTAACATATACAAAAATCAGGCCAAACCGTTCATTACTTCTAAAGATATCGCCCAAAGCGCATATTATTCGTATGCCCATGGGACGTGAGGTTAAGTAAGACGTTTTTAGACCCTAACTTTGTTTCTGATAGATGGAATTGTTTGAAAGTCTTACACAATTACCATCCTTGTTAACTTTCTAACATATACCAAAATCAGGCCAAACCGTTTATTACTTCTAAAGATATCGCCCAAAGCGCATATTATTTGTATGCCCATGGGAGGTGAGGTTGAGTAAGAAGTTTTTAGACCCTAACTTTGTTTCTGATAGATGGAATTGTTTGAAAGTCCCACACAATTACCATCCTTGTAAACTCTCTAACATATACAAAAATCAGGCCAAACCGTTCATTACTTCTAAAGATATCGCCCAAAGCGCATATTATTCGTATGCCCATGGGAGGTGAGGTTGAGTAAGAAGTTTTTAGACCCTAACTTTGTTTCTGATGAATGGAATTGTTTGAAAGTCACACACAATCACCATCCTTGTTAACTTTCTAACATATACCAAAATCAGGCCAAACCGTTCATTACTTCTAAAGATATCGCCCAAAGCGCATATTATTTGTATGCCCATGGGAGGTGAGGTTCAGTAAGAAGTTTTTAGACCCTAACTTTGTTTCTGATAGACGGAATTGTTTGAAAGTCCCACACAATTACCATCCTTGTTAACTCTCTAACATATACAAAAATCAGGCCAAACCGTTCATTACTTCTAAAGATATCGCCCAAAGCGCATATTATTCGTATGCCCATGGGAGGTGAGGTTAAGTAAGAAGTTTTAAGACCCTAACTTTGGTTCTGATGAATGGAATTGTTTGAAAATCACACACAATCAACATCCTTGTTAACTCTCTGAAATATACAAAAATCAGGCCAAACCGTTTATTACTTCTAAAGATATCGCCCAAAGCGCATATTATTCGTATGCCCATGGAAGGTGAGGTTGAGTAAGAAGTTTTAGACCCTAACTTTGTTTCTGATAAATGGAATTGTTTGAAAGTCACACACAATCACCATCCTTGTTAACTCTCTAACATATACAAAAATCAGGCCAAACCGTTCATTACTTCTAAAGATATCGCCCAAAGCGCATATTATTCGTATGCCCATGGGACGTGAGGTTAAGTAAGACGTTTTTAGACCCTAACTTTGTTTCTGATAGATGGAATTGTTTGAAAGTCTTACACAATTACCATCCTTGTTAACTTTCTAACATATACCAAAATCAGGCCAAACCGTTTATTACTTCTAAAGATATCGCCCAAAGCGCATATTATTTGTATGCCCATGGGAGGTGAGGTTGAGTAAGAAGTTTTTAGACCCTAACTTTGTTTCTGATAGATGGAATTGTTTGAAAGTCCCACACAATTACCATCCTTGTAAACTCTCTAACATATACAAAAATCAGGCCAAACCGTTCATTACTTCTAAAGATATCGCCCAAAGCGCATATTATTCGTATGCCCATGGGAGGTGAGGTTAAGTAAGAAGTTTTTAGACCCTAACTTTGGTTCTGATGAATGGAATTGTTTGAAAATCACACACAATCAACATCCTTGTTAACTCTCTGAAATATACAAAAATCAGGCCAAACCGTTCATTACTTCTAAAGATATCGCCCAAAGCGCATATTATTCGTATGCCCATGGGAGGTGAGGTTGAGTAAGAAGTTTTAGACCCTAACTTTGTTTCTGATGAATGAAATTGTCTGAAAGTTACAGACAACTACCAAACCTGTTAACTCTCTAACATATACCAAAATCAGGCCAAACCGTTTATTACTTCTGAAGATATCGTCCAAAGCGCATATTATTCGTATGCCCATGGGAGGTGAGGTTGAGTAAGAAGTTTTTAGACCCTAACTTTGTTTCTGATGAATGGAATTGTTTGAAAGTAATACACAATCAACATCCTTGTTAACTCTCTGAAATATACAAAAATCAGGCCAAACCGTTTATTACTTCTAAAGATATCGCCCAAAGCGCATATTATTCGTATGCCCATGGGAGGTGAGGTTGAGTAAGAAGTTTTTAGACCCTAACTTTGTTTCTGATAGATGGAATTGTTTGAAAGTCCCACACAATTACCATCCTTGTAAACTCTCTAACATATACAAAAATCAGGCCAAACCGTTCATTACTTCTAAAGATATCGCCCAAAGCGCATATTATTCGTATGCCCATGGGAGGTGAGGTTAAGTAAGAAGTTTTTAGACCCTAACTTTGGTTCTGATGAATGGAATTGTTTGAAAATCACACACAATCAACATCCTTGTTAACTCTCTGAAATATACAAAAATCAGGCCAAACCGTTCATTACTTCTAAAGATATCGCCCAAAGCGCATATTATTCGTATGCCCTTGGGAGGTGAGGTTGAGTAAGAAGTTTTAGACCCTAACTTTGTTTCTGATGAATGAAATTGTCTGAAAGTTACAGACAACTACCAAACCTGTTAACTCTCTAACATATACCAAAATCAGGCCAAACCGTTTATTACTTCTGAAGATATCGTCCAAAGCGCATATTATTCGTATGCCCATGGGAGGTGAGGTTGAGTAAGAAGTTTTTAGACCCTAACTTTGTTTCTGATGAATGGAATTGTTTGAAAGTAATACACAATCAACATCCTTGTTAACTCTCTGAAATATACAAAAATCAGGCCAAACCGTTTATTACTTCTAAAGATATCGCCCAAAGCGCATATTATTCGTATGCCCATGGGAGGTGAGGTTGAGTAAGAAGTTTTAGACCCTAACTTTGTTTCTGATAAATGGAATTGTTTGAAAGTCACACACAATCACCATCCTTGTTAACTCTCTAACATATACAAAAATCAGGCCAAACCGTTCATTACTTCTAAAGATATCGCCCAAAGCGCATATTATTCGTATGCCCATGGGACGTGAGGTTAAGTAAGACGTTTTTAGACCCTAACTTTGTTTCTGATAGATGGAATTGTTTGAAAGTCTTACACAATTACCATCCTTGTTAACTTTCTAACATATACCAAAATCAGGCCAAACCGTTCATTACTTCTAAAGATATCGCCCAAAGCGCATATTATTTGTATGCCCATGGGAGGTGAGGTTCAGTAAGAAGTTTTTAGACCCTAACTTTGTTTCTGATAGACGGAATTGTTTGAAAGTCCCACACAATTACCATCCTTGTTAACTCTTTAACATATACAAAAATCAGGCCAAACCGTTCATTACTTCTAAAGATATCGCCCAAAGCGCATATTATTCGTATGCCCATGGGAGGTGAGGTTAAGTAAGAAGTTTTTAGACCCTAACTTTGGTTCTGATGAATGGAATTGTTTGAAAATCACACACAATCAACATCCTTGTTAACTCTCTGAAATATACAAAAATCAGGCCAAACCGTTTATTACTTCTAAAGATATCGCCCAAAGCGCATATTATTCGTATGCCCATGGAAGGTGAGGTTGAGTAAGAAGTTTTAGACCCTAACTTTGTTTCTGATAAATGGAATTGTTTGAAAGTCACACACAATCACCATCCTTGTTAACTCTCTAACATATACAAAAATCAGGCCAAACCGTTCATTACTTCTAAAGATATCGCCCAAAGCGCATATTATTCGTATGCCCATGGGACGTGAGGTTAAGTAAGACGTTTTTAGACCCTAACTTTGTTTCTGATAGATGGAATTGTTTGAAAGTCTTACACAATTACCATCCTTGTTAACTTTCTAACATATACCAAAATCAGGCCAAACCGTTTATTACTTCTAAAGATATCGCCCAAAGCGCATATTATTTGTATGCCCATGGGAGGTGAGGTTGAGTAAGAAGTTTTTAGACCCTAACTTTGTTTCTGATAGATGGAATTGTTTGAAAGTCCTACACAATTACCATCCTTGTAAACTCTCTAACATATACAAAAATCAGGCCAAACCGTTCATTACTTCTAAAGATATCGCCCAAAGCGCATATTATTCGTATGCCCATGGGAGGTGAGGTTAAGTAAGAAGTTTTTAGACCCTAACTTTGGTTCTGATGAATGGAATTGTTTGAAAATCACACACAATCAACATCCTTGTTAACTCTCTGAAATATACAAAAATCAGGCCAAACCGTTCATTACTTCTAAAGATATCGCCCAAAGCGCATATTATTCGTATGCCCATGGGAGGTGAGGTTGAGTAAGAAGTTTTAGACCCTAACTTTGTTTCTGATGAATGAAATTGTCTGAAAGTTACAGACAACTACCAAACCTGTTAACTCTCTAACATATACCAAAATCAGGCCAAACCGTTTATTACTTCTGAAGATATCGTCCAAAGCGCATATTATTCGTATGCCCATGGGAGGTGAGGTTGAGTAAGAAGTTTTTAGACCCTAACTTTGTTTCTGATGAATGGAATTGTTTGAAAGTAATACACAATCAACATCCTTGTTAACTCTCTGAAATATACAAAAATCAGGCCAAACCGTTTATTACTTCTAAAGATATCGCCCAAAGCGCATATTATTCGTATGCCCATGGGAGGTGAGGTTGAGTAAGAAGTTTTAGACCCTAACTTTGTTTCTGATAAATGGAATTGTTTGAAAGTCACACACAATCACCATCCTTGTTAACTCTCTAACATATACAAAAATCAGGCCAAACCGTTCATTACTTCTAAAGATATCGCCCAAAGCGCATATTATTCGTATGCCCATGGGACGTGAGGTTAAGTAAGACGTTTTTAGACCCTAACTTTGTTTCTGATAGATGGAATTGTTTGAAAGTCTTACACAATTACCATCCTTGTTAACTTTCTAACATATACCAAAATCAGGCCAAACCGTTCATTACTTCTAAAGATATCGCCCAAAGCGCATATTATTTGTATGCCCATGGGAGGTGAGGTTCAGTAAGAAGTTTTTAGACCCTAACTTTGTTTCTGATAGACGGAATTGTTTGAAAGTCCCACACAATTACCATCCTTGTTAACTCTTTAACATATACAAAAATCAGGCCAAACCGTTCATTACTTCTAAAGATATCGCCCAAAGCGCATATTATTCGTATGCCCATGGGAGGTGAGGTTAAGTAAGAAGTTTTTAGACCCTAACTTTGGTTCTGATGAATGGAATTGTTTGAAAATCACACACAATCAACATCCTTGTTAACTCTCTGAAATATACAAAAATCAGGCCAAACCGTTTATTACTTCTAAAGATATCGCCCAAAGCGCATATTATTCGTATGCCCATGGAAGGTGAGGTTGAGTAAGAAGTTTTAGACCCTAACTTTGTTTCTGATAAATGGAATTGTTTGAAAGTCACACACAATCACCATCCTTGTTAACTCTCTAACATATACAAAAATCAGGCCAAACCGTTCATTACTTCTAAAGATATCGCCCAAAGCGCATATTATTCGTATGCCCATGGGACGTGAGGTTAAGTAAGACGTTTTTAGACCCTAACTTTGTTTCTGATAGATGGAATTGTTTGAAAGTCTTACACAATTACCATCCTTGTTAACTTTCTAACATATACCAAAATCAGGCCAAACCGTTTATTACTTCTAAAGATATCGCCCAAAGCGCATATTATTTGTATGCCCATGGGAGGTGAGGTTGAGTAAGAAGTTTTTAGACCCTAACTTTGTTTCTGATAGATGGAATTGTTTGAAAGTCCTACACAATTACCATCCTTGTAAACTCTCTAACATATACAAAAATCAGGCCAAACCGTTCATTACTTCTAAAGATATCGCCCAAAGCGCATATTATTCGTATGCCCATGGGAGGTGAGGTTAAGTAAGAAGTTTTTAGACCCTAACTTTGGTTCTGATGAATGGAATTGTTTGAAAATCACACACAATCAACATCCTTGTTAACTCTCTGAAATATACAAAAATCAGGCCAAACCGTTCATTACTTCTAAAGATATCGCCCAAAGCGCATATTATTCGTATGCCCATGGGAGGTGAGGTTGAGTAAGAAGTTTTAGACCCTAACTTTGTTTCTGATGAATGAAATTGTCTGAAAGTTACAGACAACTACCAAACCTGTTAACTCTCTAACATATACCAAAATCAGGCCAAACCGTTTATTACTTCTGAAGATATCGTCCAAAGCGCATATTATTCGTATGCCCATGGGAGGTGAGGTTGAGTAAGAAGTTTTTAGACCCTAACTTTGTTTCTGATGAATGGAATTGTTTGAAAGTAATACACAATCAACATCCTTGTTAACTCTCTGAAATATACAAAAATCAGGCCAAACCGTTTATTACTTCTAAAGATATCGCCCAAAGCGCATATTATTCGTATGCCCATGGGAGGTGAGGTTGAGTAAGAAGTTTTAGACCCTAACTTTGTTTCTGATAAATGGAATTGTTTGAAAGTCACACACAATCACCATCCTTGTTAACTCTCTAACATATACAAAAATCAGGCCAAACCGTTCATTACTTCTAAAGATATCGCCCAAAGCGCATATTATTCGTATGCCCATGGGACGTGAGGTTAAGTAAGACGTTTTTAGACCCTAACTTTGTTTCTGATAGATGGAATTGTTTGAAAGTCTTACACAATTACCATCCTTGTTAACTTTCTAACATATACCAAAATCAGGCCAAACCGTTCATTACTTCTAAAGATATCGCCCAAAGCGCATATTATTTGTATGCCCATGGGAGGTGAGGTTCAGTAAGAAGTTTTTAGACCCTAACTTTGTTTCTGATAGACGGAATTGTTTGAAAGTCCCACACAATTACTATCCTTGTTAACTCTCTAACATATACAAAAATCAGGCCAAACCGTTCATTACTTCTAAAGATATCGCCCAAAGCGCATATTATTCGTATGCCCATGGGAGGTGAGGTTAAGTAAGAAGTTTTTAGACCCTAACTTTGGTTCTGATGAATGGAATTGTTTGAAAATCACACACAATCAACATCCTTGTTAACTCTCTGAAATATACAAAAATCAGGCCAAACCGTTCATTACTTCTAAAGATATCGCCCAAAGCGCATATTATTCGTATGCCCATGGGAGGTGAGGTTGAGTAAGAAGTTTTAGACCCTAACTTTGTTTCTGATGAATGAAATTGTCTGAAAGTTACAGACAACTACCAAACCTGTTAACTCTCTAACATATACCAAAATCAGGCCAAACCGTTTATTACTTCTGAAGATATCGTCCAAAGCGCATATTATTCGTATGCCCATGGGAGGTGAGGTTGAGTAAGAAGTTTTTAGACCCTAACTTTGTTTCTGATAAATGGAATTGTTTGAAAGTCACACACAATCAACATCCTTGTTAACTCTCTGAAATATACAAAAATCAGGCCAAACCGTTTATTACTTCTAAAGATATCGCCCAAAGCGCATATTATTCGTATGCCCATGGGAGGTGAGGTTGAGTAAGAAGTTTTTAGACCCTAACTTTGTTTCTGATGAATGGAATTGTTTGGAAGTAACACACAATCAACATCCTTGTTAACTCTCTGAAATATACAAAAATCAGGCCAAACCGTTTATTACTTCTAAAGATATCGCCCAAAGCGCATATTATTCGTATGCCCATGGGAGGTGAGGTTGAGTAAGAAGTTTTAGACCCTAACTTTGTTTCTGATAAATGGAATTGTTTGAAAGTCAAACACAATTACCATCCTTGTTAACTCTCTAACATAAACAAAAATCAGGCCAAACCGTTTATTACTTCTAAAGATATCGCCCAAAGCGCATATTATTCGTATGCCCATGGGACGTGAGGTTAAGTAAGACGTTTTTAGACCCTAACTTTGTTTCTGATAGATGGAATTGTTTGAAAGTCTTACACAATTACCATCCTTGTTAACTTTCTAACATATACCAAAATCAGGCCAAACCGTTTATTACTTCTAAAGATATCGCCCAAAGCGCATGTTATTTGTATGCCCATGGGAGGTGAGGTTGAGTAAGAAGTTTTTAGACCCTAACTTTGTTTCTGATGGATGGAATTGTTTGAAAGTCACACACAATCACCATCCTTGTTAACTCTCTAACATATACAAAAATCAGGCCAAACCGTTCATTACTTCTAAAGATATCGCCCAAAGCGCATATTATTCGTATGCCCATGGGACGTGAGGTTAAGTAAGACGTTTTTAGACCCTAACTTTGTTTCTGATAGATGGAATTGTTTGAAAGTCTTACACAATTACCATCCTTGTTAACTTTCTAACATATACCAAAATCAGGCCAAACCGTTTATTACTTCTAAAGATATCGCCCAAAGCGCATATTATTTGTATGCCCATGGGAGGTGAGGTTGAGTAAGAAGTTTTTAGACCCTAACTTTGTTTCTGATAGATGGAATTGTTTGAAAGTCCCACACAATTACCATCCTTGTAAACTCTCTAACATATACAAAAATCAGGCCAAACCGTTCATTACTTCTAAAGATATCGCCCAAAGCGCATATTATTCGTATGCCCATGGGAGGTGAGGTTAAGTAAGAAGTTTTTAGACCCTAACTTTGGTTCTGATGAATGGAATTGTTTGAAAATCACACACAATCAACATCCTTGTTAACTCTCTGAAATATACAAAAATCAGGCCAAACCGTTCATTACTTCTAAAGATATCGCCCAAAGCGCATATTATTCGTATGCCCATGGGAGGTGAGGTTGAGTAAGAAGTTTTAGACCCTAACTTTGTTTCTGATGAATGAAATTGTCTGAAAGTTACAGACAACTACCAAACCTGTTAACTCTCTAACATATACCAAAATCAGGCCAAACCGTTTATTACTTCTGAAGATATCGTCCAAAGCGCATATTATTCGTATGCCCATGGGAGGTGAGGTTGAGTAAGAAGTTTTTAGACCCTAACTTTGTTTCTGATGAATGGAATTGTTTGAAAGTAATACACAATCAACATCCTTGTTAACTCTCTGAAATATACAAAAATCAGGCCAAACCGTTTATTACTTCTAAAGATATCGCCCAAAGCGCATATTATTCGTATGCCCATGGGAGGTGAGGTTGAGTAAGAAGTTTTAGACCCTAACTTTGTTTCTGATAAATGGAACTGTTTGAAAGTCACACACAATCACCATCCTTGTTAACTCTCTAACATAAACAAAAATCAGGCCAAACCGTTCATTACTTCTAAAGATATCGCCCAAAGCGCATATTATTCGTATGCCCATGGGACGTGAGGTTAAGTAAGACGTTTTTAGACCCTAACTTTGTTTCTGATAGATGGAATTGTTTGAAAGTCTTACACAATTACCATCCTTGTTAACTTTCTAACATATACCAAAATCAGGCCAAACCGTTCATTACTTCTAAAGATATCGCCCAAAGCGCATATTATTTGTATGCCCATGGGAGGTGAGGTTCAGTAAGAAGTTTTTAGACCCTAACTTTGTTTCTGATAGATGGAATTGTTTGAAAGTCTTACACAATTACCATCCTTGTTAACTTTCTAACATATACCAAAATCAGGCCAAACCGTTTATTACTTCTAAAGATATCGCCCAAAGCGCATATTATTTGTATGCCCATGGGAGGTGAGGTTGAGTAAGAAGTTTTTAGACCCTAACTTTGTTTCTGATAGATGGAATTGTTTGAAAGTCCCACACAATTACCATCCTTGTAAACTCTCTAACATATACCAAAATCAGGCCAAACCGTTTATTACTTCTAAAGATATCGCCCAAAGCGCATATTATTCGTATGCCCATGGGACGTGAGGTTAAGTAAGACGTTTTTAGACCCTAACTTTGTTTCTGATAGATGGAATTGTTTGAAAGTCTTACACAATTACCATCCTTGTTAACTTTCTAACATATACCAAAATCAGGCCAAACCGTTTATTACTTCTAAAGATATCGCCCAAAGCGCATATTATTTGTATGCCCATGGGAGGTGAGGTTGAGTAAGAAGTTTTTAGACCCTAACTTTGTTTCTGATAGATGGAATTGTTTGAAAGTCCCACACAATTACCATCCTTGTAAACTCTCTGAAATATACAAAAATCAGGCCAAACCGTTTATTACTTCTAAAGATATCGCCCAAAGCGCATATTATTCGTATGCCCATGGGAGGTGAGGTTGAGTAAGAAGTTTTAGACCCTAACTTTGTTTCTGATAAATGGAATTGTTTGAAAGTCACACACAATCACCATCCTTGTTAACTCTCTAACATATACAAAAATCAGGCCAAACCGTTCATTACTTCTAAAGATATCGCCCAAAGCGCATATTATTCGTATGCCCATGGGACGTGAGGTTAAGTAAGACGTTTTTAGACCCTAACTTTGTTTCTGATAGATGGAATTGTTTGAAAGTCTTACACAATTACCATCCTTGTTAACTTTCTAACATATACCAAAATCAGGCCAAACCGTTCATTACTTCTAAAGATATCGCCCAAAGCGCATATTATTTGTATGCCCATGGGAGGTGAGGTTCAGTAAGAAGTTTTTAGACCCTAACTTTGTTTCTGATAGACGGAATTGTTTGAAAGTCCCACACAATTACCATCCTTGTTAACTCTTTAACATATACAAAAATCAGGCCAAACCGTTCATTACTTCTAAAGATATCGCCCAAAGCGCATATTATTCGTATGCCCATGGGAGGTGAGGTTAAGTAAGAAGTTTTTAGACCCTAACTTTGGTTCTGATGAATGGAATTGTTTGAAAATCACACACAGTCAACATCCTTGTTAACTCTCTGAAATATACAAAAATCAGGCCAAACCGTTTATTACTTCTAAAGATATCGCCCAAAGCGCATATTATTCGTATGCCCATGGAAGGTGAGGTTGAGTAAGAAGTTTTAGACCCTAACTTTGTTTCTGATAAATGGAATTGTTTGAAAGTCACACACAATCACCATCCTTGTTAACTTTCTAACATATACCAAAATCAGGCCAAACCGTTTATTACTTCTAAAGATATCGCCCAAAGCGCATATTATTCGTATGCCCATGGGAGGTGAGGTTAAGTAAGAAGTTTTTAGACCCTAACTTTGGTTCTGATGAATGGAATTGTTTGAAAATCACACACAGTCAACATCCTTGTTAACTCTCTGAAATATACAAAAATCAGGCCAAACCGTTTATTACTTCTAAAGATATCGCCCAAAGCGCATATTATTCGTATGCCCATGGAAGGTGAGGTTGAGTAAGAAGTTTTAGACCCTAACTTTGTTTCTGATAAATGGAATTGTTTGAAAGTCACACACAATCACCATCCTTGTTAACTCTCTAACATATACAAAAATCAGGCCAAACCGTTCATTACTTCTAAAGATATCGCCCAAAGCGCATATTATTCGTATGCCCATGGGACGTGAGGTTAAGTAAGACGTTTTTAGACCCTAACTTTGTTTCTGATAGATGGAATTGTTTGAAAGTCTTACACAATTACCATCCTTGTTAACTTTCTAACATATACCAAAATCAGGCCAAACCGTTTATTACTTCTAAAGATATCGCCCAAAGCGCATATTATTTGTATGCCCATGGGAGGTGAGGTTGAGTAAGAAGTTTTTAGACCCTAACTTTGTTTCTGATAGATGGAATTGTTTGAAAGTCCCACACAATTACCATCCTTGTAAACTCTCTAACATATACAAAAATCAGGCCAAACCGTTCATTACTTCTAAAGATATCGCCCAAAGCGCATATTATTCGTATGCCCATGGGAGGTGAGGTTAAGTAAGAAGTTTTTAGACCCTAACTTTGGTTCTGATGAATGGAATTGTTTGAAAATCACACACAATCAACATCCTTGTTAACTCTCTGAAATATACAAAAATCAGGCCAAACCGTTCATTACTTCTAAAGATATCGCCCAAAGCGCATATTATTCGTATGCCCATGGGACGTGAGGTTAAGTAAGACGTTTTTAGACCCTAACTTTGTTTCTGATAGATGGAATTGTTTGAAAGTCTTACACAATTACCATCCTTGTTAACTTTCTAACATATACCAAAATCAGGCCAAACCGTTCATTACTTCTAAAGATATCGCCCAAAGCGCATATTATTTGTATGCCCATGGGAGGTGAGGTTCAGTAAGAAGTTTTTAGACCCTAACTTTGTTTCTGATAGACGGAATTGTTTGAAAGTCCCACACAATTACCATCCTTGTTAACTCTCTAACATATACAAAAATCAGGCCAAACCGTTCATTACTTCTAAAGATATCGCCCAAAGCGCATATTATTCGTATGCCCATGGGAGGTGAGGTTAAGTAAGAAGTTTTTAGACCCTAACTTTGGTTCTGATGAATGGAATTGTTTGAAAATCACACACAATCAACATCCTTGTTAACTCTCTGAAATATACAAAAATCAGGCCAACCGTTCATTACTTCTAAAGATATCGCCCAAAGCGCATATTATTCGTATGCCCATGGGAGGTGAGGTTGAGTAAGAAGTTTTAGACCCTAACTTTGTTTCTGATGAATGAAATTGTCTGAAAGTTACAGACAACTACCAAACCTGTTAACTCTCTAACATATACCAAAATCAGGCCAAACCGTTTATTACTTCTGAAGATATCGTCCAAAGCGCATATTATTCGTATGCCCATGGGAGGTGAGGTTGAGTAAGAAGTTTTTAGACCCTAACTTTGTTTCTGATAAATGGAATTGTTTGAAAGTCACACACAATCAACATCCTTGTTAACTCTCTGAAATATACAAAAATCAGGCCAAACCGTTCATTACTTCTAAAGATATCGCCCAAAGCGCATATTATTCGTATGCCCATGGGAGGTGAGGTTGAGTAAGAAGTTTTTAGACCCTAACTTTGTTTCTGATGAATGGAATTGTTTGGAAGTAACACACAATCAACATCCTTGTTAACTCTCTGAAATATACAAAAATCAGGCCAAACCGTTTATTACTTCTAAAGATATCGCCCAAAGCGCATATTATTCGTATGCCCATGGGAGGTGAGGTTGAGTAAGAAGTTTTAGACCCTAACTTTGTTTCTGATAAATGGAATTGTTTGAAAGTCAAACACAATTACCATCCTTGTTAACTCTCTAACATAAACAAAAATCAGGCCAAACCGTTTATTACTTCTAAAGATATCGCCCAAAGCGCATATTATTCGTATGCCCATGGGACGTGAGGTTAAGTAAGACGTTTTTAGACCCTAACTTTGTTTCTGATAGATGGAATTGTTTGAAAGTCTTACACAATTACCATCCTTGTTAACTTTCTAACATATACCAAAATCAGGCCAAACCGTTTATTACTTCTAAAGATATCGCCCAAAGCGCATGTTATTCGTATGCCCATGGGAGGTGAGGTTAAGTAAGAAGTTTTTAGACCCTAACTTTGGTTCTGATGAATGGAATTGTTTGAAAATCACACACAATCAACATCCTTGTTAACTCTCTGAAATATACAAAAATCAGGCCAAACCGTTCATTACTTCTAAAGATATCGCCCAAAGCGCATATTATTCGTATGCCCATGGGACGTGAGGTTAAGTAAGACGTTTTTAGACCCTAACTTTGTTTCTGATAGATGGAATTGTTTGAAAGTCTTACACAATTACCATCCTTGTTAACTTTCTAACATATACCAAAATCAGGCCAAACCGTTCATTACTTCTAAAGATATCGCCCAAAGCGCATATTATTTGTATGCCCATGGGAGGTGAGGTTCAGTAAGAAGTTTTTAGACCCTAACTTTGTTTCTGATAGACGGAATTGTTTGAAAGTCCCACACAATTACCATCCTTGTTAACTCTCTAACATATACAAAAATCAGGCCAACCGTTCATTACTTCTAAAGATATCGCCCAAAGCGCATATTATTCGTATGCCCATGGGAGGTGAGGTTGAGTAAGAAGTTTTAGACCCTAACTTTGTTTCTGATGAATGAAATTGTCTGAAAGTTACAGACAACTACCAAACCTGTTAACTCTCTAACATATACCAAAATCAGGCCAAACCGTTTATTACTTCTGAAGATATCGTCCAAAGCGCATATTATTCGTATGCCCATGGGAGGTGAGGTTGAGTAAGAAGTTTTTAGACCCTAACTTTGTTTCTGATAAATGGAATTGTTTGAAAGTCACACACAATCAACATCCTTGTTAACTCTCTGAAATATACAAAAATCAGGCCAAACCGTTCATTACTTCTAAAGATATCGCCCAAAGCGCATATTATTCGTATGCCCATGGGAGGTGAGGTTGAGTAAGAAGTTTTTAGACCCTAACTTTGTTTCTGATGAATGGAATTGTTTGGAAGTAACACACAATCAACATCCTTGTTAACTCTCTGAAATATACAAAAATCAGGCCAAACCGTTTATTACTTCTAAAGATATCGCCCAAAGCGCATATTATTCGTATGCCCATGGGAGGTGAGGTTGAGTAAGAAGTTTTAGACCCTAACTTTGTTTCTGATAAATGGAATTGTTTGAAAGTCAAACACAATTACCATCCTTGTTAACTCTCTAACATAAACAAAAATCAGGCCAAACCGTTTATTACTTCTAAAGATATCGCCCAAAGCGCATATTATTCGTATGCCCATGGGACGTGAGGTTAAGTAAGACGTTTTTAGACCCTAACTTTGTTTCTGATAGATGGAATTGTTTGAAAGTCTTACACAATTACCATCCTTGTTAACTTTCTAACATATACCAAAATCAGGCCAAACCGTTTATTACTTCTAAAGATATCGCCCAAAGCGCATGTTATTCGTATGCCCATGGGAGGTGAGGTTAAGTAAGAAGTTTTTAGACCCTAACTTTGGTTCTGATGAATGGAATTGTTTGAAAATCACACACAATCAACATCCTTGTTAACTCTCTGAAATATACAAAAATCAGGCCAAACCGTTCATTACTTCTAAAGATATCGCCCAAAGCGCATATTATTCGTATGCCCATGGGACGTGAGGTTAAGTAAGACGTTTTTAGACCCTAACTTTGTTTCTGATAGATGGAATTGTTTGAAAGTCTTACACAATTACCATCCTTGTTAACTTTCTAACATATACCAAAATCAGGCCAAACCGTTCATTACTTCTAAAGATATCGCCCAAAGCGCATATTATTTGTATGCCCATGGGAGGTGAGGTTCAGTAAGAAGTTTTTAGACCCTAACTTTGTTTCTGATAGACGGAATTGTTTGAAAGTCCCACACAATTACCATCCTTGTTAACTCTCTAACATATACAAAAATCAGGCCAAACCGTTCATTACTTCTAAAGATATCGCCCAAAGCGCATATTATTCGTATGCCCATGGGAGGTGAGGTTAAGTAAGAAGTTTTTAGACCCTAACTTTGGTTCTGATGAATGGAATTGTTTGAAAATCACACACAATCAACATCCTTGTTAACTCTCTGAAATATACAAAAATCAGGCCAACCGTTCATTACTTCTAAAGATATCGCCCAAAGCGCATATTATTCGTATGCCCATGGGAGGTGAGGTTGAGTAAGAAGTTTTAGACCCTAACTTTGTTTCTGATGAATGAAATTGTCTGAAAGTTACAGACAACTACCAAACCTGTTAACTCTCTAACATATACCAAAATCAGGCCAAACCGTTTATTACTTCTGAAGATATCGTCCAAAGCGCATATTATTCGTATGCCCATGGGAGGTGAGGTTGAGTAAGAAGTTTTTAGACCCTAACTTTGTTTCTGATAAATGGAATTGTTTGAAAGTCACACACAATCAACATCCTTGTTAACTCTCTGAAATATACAAAAATCAGGCCAAACCGTTCATTACTTCTAAAGATATCGCCCAAAGCGCATATTATTCGTATGCCCATGGGAGGTGAGGTTGAGTAAGAAGTTTTTAGACCCTAACTTTGTTTCTGATGAATGGAATTGTTTGGAAGTAACACACAATCAACATCCTTGTTAACTCTCTGAAATATACAAAAATCAGGCCAAACCGTTTATTACTTCTAAAGATATCGCCCAAAGCGCATATTATTCGTATGCCCATGGGAGGTGAGGTTGAGTAAGAAGTTTTAGACCCTAACTTTGTTTCTGATAAATGGAATTGTTTGAAAGTCAAACACAATTACCATCCTTGTTAACTCTCTAACATAAACAAAAATCAGGCCAAACCGTTTATTACTTCTAAAGATATCGCCCAAAGCGCATGTTATTTGTATGCCCATGGGAGGTGAGGTTGAGTAAGAAGTTTTTAGACCCTAACTTTGTTTCTGATGGATGGAATTGTTTGAAAGTCCCACACAATTACCATCCTTGTTAACTCTCTAACATATACAAAAATCAGGCCAAACCGTTCATTACTTCTAAAGATATCGCCCAAAGCGCATATTATTCGTATGCCCATGGGAGGTGAGGTTAAGTAAGAAGTTTTTAGACCCTAACTTTGGTTCTGATGAATGGAATTGTTTGAAAATCACACACAATCAACATCCTTGTTAACTCTCTGAAATATACAAAAATCAGGCCAAACCGTTCATTACTTCTAAAGATATCGCCCAAAGCGCATATTATTCGTATGCCCATGGGAGGTGAGGTTGAGTAAGAAGTTTTAGACCCTAACTTTGTTTCTGATGAATGAAATTGTCTGAAAGTTACAGACAACTACCAAACCTGTTAACTCTCTAACATATACCAAAATCAGGCCAAACCGTTTATTACTTCTGAAGATATCGTCCAAAGCGCATATTATTCGTATGCCCATGGGAGGTGAGGTTGAGTAAGAAGTTTTTAGACCCTAACTTTGTTTCTGATAAATGGAATTGTTTGAAAGTCACACACAATCAACATCCTTGTTAACTCTCTGAAATATACAAAAATCAGGCCAAACCGTTCATTACTTCTAAAGATATCGCCCAAAGCGCATATTATTCGTATGCCCATGGGAGGTGAGGTTGAGTAAGAAGTTTTTAGACCCTAACTTTGTTTCTGATGAATGGAATTGTTTGGAAGTAACACACAATCAACATCCTTGTTAACTCTCTGAAATATACAAAAATCAGGCCAAACCGTTTATTACTTCTAAAGATATCGCCCAAAGCGCATATTATTCGTATGCCCATGGGAGGTGAGGTTGAGTAAGAAGTTTTAGACCCTAACTTTGTTTCTGATAAATGGAATTGTTTGAAAGTCAAACACAATTACCATCCTTGTTAACTCTCTAACATAAACAAAAATCAGGCCAAACCGTTTATTACTTCTAAAGATATCGCCCAAAGCGCATATTATTCGTATGCCCATGGGACGTGAGGTTAAGTAAGACGTTTTTAGACCCTAACTTTGTTTCTGATAGATGGAATTGTTTGAAAGTCTTACACAATTACCATCCTTGTTAACTTTCTAACATATACCAAAATCAGGCCAAACCGTTTATTACTTCTAAAGATATCGCCCAAAGCGCATGTTATTTGTATGCCCATGGGAGGTGAGGTTGAGTAAGAAGTTTTTAGACCCTAACTTTGTTTCTGATGGATGGAATTGTTTGAAAGTCCCACACAATTACCATCCTTGTTAACTTTCTAACATATACCAAAATCAGGCCAAACCGTTCATTACTTCTAAAGATATCGCCCAAAGCGCATATTATTTGTATGCCCATGGGAGGTGAGGTTCAGTAAGAAGTTTTTAGACCCTAACTTTGTTTCTGATAGACGGAATTGTTTGAAAGTCCCACACAATTACCATCCTTGTTAACTCTCTAACATATACAAAAATCAGGCCAAACCGTTCATTACTTCTAAAGATATCGCCCAAAGCGCATATTATTCGTATGCCCATGGGAGGTGAGGTTAAGTAAGAAGTTTTTAGACCCTAACTTTGGTTCTGATGAATGGAATTGTTTGAAAATCACACACAATCAACATCCTTGTTAACTCTCTGAAATATACAAAAATCAGGCCAAACCGTTCATTACTTCTAAAGATATCGCCCAAAGCGCATATTATTCGTATGCCCATGGGAGGTGAGGTTGAGTAAGAAGTTTTAGACCCTAACTTTGTTTCTGATGAATGAAATTGTCTGAAAGTTACAGACAACTACCAAACCTGTTAACTCTCTAACATATACCAAAATCAGGCCAAACCGTTTATTACTTCTGAAGATATCGTCCAAAGCGCATATTATTCGTATGCCCATGGGAGGTGAGGTTGAGTAAGAAGTTTTTAGACCCTAACTTTGTTTCTGATAAATGGAATTGTTTGAAAGTCACACACAATCAACATCCTTGTTAACTCTCTGAAATATACAAAAATCAGGCCAAACCGTTTATTACTTCTAAAGATATCGCCCAAAGCGCATATTATTCGTATGCCCATGGGAGGTGAGGTTGAGTAAGAAGTTTTTAGACCCTAACTTTGTTTCTGATGAATGGAATTGTTTGGAAGTAACACACAATCAACATCCTTGTTAACTCTCTGAAATATACAAAAATCAGGCCAAACCGTTTATTACTTCTAAAGATATCGCCCAAAGCGCATATTATTCGTATGCCCATGGGAGGTGAGGTTGAGTAAGAAGTTTTAGACCCTAACTTTGTTTCTGATAAATGGAATTGTTTGAAAGTCAAACACAATTACCATCCTTGTTAACTCTCTAACATAAACAAAAATCAGGCCAAACCGTTTATTACTTCTAAAGATATCGCCCAAAGCGCATATTATTCGTATGCCCATGGGACGTGAGGTTAAGTAAGACGTTTTTAGACCCTAACTTTGTTTCTGATAGATGGAATTGTTTGAAAGTCTTACACAATTACCATCCTTGTTAACTTTCTAACATATACCAAAATCAGGCCAAACCGTTTATTACTTCTAAAGATATCGCCCAAAGCGCATGTTATTTGTATGCCCATGGGAGGTGAGGTTGAGTAAGAAGTTTTTAGACCCTAACTTTGTTTCTGATGGATGGAATTGTTTGAAAGTCCCACACAATTACCATCCTTGTTAACTCTCTAACATATACAAAAATCAGGCCAAACCGTTCATTACTTCTAAAGATATCGCCCAAAGCGCATATTATTCGTATGCCCATGGGACGTGAGGTTAAGTAAGACGTTTTTAGACCCTAACTTTGTTTCTGATAGATGGAATTGTTTGAAAGTCTTACACAATTACCATCCTTGTTAACTCTCTGAAATATACAAAAATCAGGCCAAACCGTTTATTACTTCTAAAGATATCGCCCAAAGCGCATATTATTCGTATGCCCATGGGAGGTGAGGTTGAGTAAGAAGTTTTTAGACCCTAACTTTGTTTCTGATGAATGGAATTGTTTGGAAGTAACACACAATTAACATCCTTGTTAACTCTCTGAAATATACAAAAATCAGGCCAAACCGTTTATTACTTCTAAAGATATCGCCCAAAGCGCATATTATTCGTATGCCCATGGGAGGTGAGGTTGAGTAAGAAGTTTTAGACCCTAACTTTGTTTCTGATAAATGGAATTGTTTGAAAGTCAAACACAATTACCATCCTTGTTAACTCTCTAACATAAACAAAAATCAGGCCAAACCGTTTATTACTTCTAAAGATATCGCCCAAAGCGCATATTATTCGTATGCCCATGGGACGTGAGGTTAAGTAAGACGTTTTTAGACCCTAACTTTGTTTCTGATAGATGGAATTGTTTGAAAGTCTTACACAATTACCATCCTTGTTAACTTTCTAACATATACCAAAATCAGGCCAAACCGTTTATTACTTCTAAAGATATCGCCCAAAGCGCATGTTATTTGTATGCCCATGGGAGGTGAGGTTGAGTAAGAAGTTTTTAGACCCTAACTTTGTTTCTGATGGATGGAATTGTTTGAAAGTCCCACACAATTACCATCCTTGTTAACTTTCTAACATATACCAAAATCAGGCCAAACCGTTCATTACTTCTAAAGATATCGCCCAAAGCGCATATTATTTGTATGCCCATGGGAGGTGAGGTTCAGTAAGAAGTTTTTAGACCCTAACTTTGTTTCTGATAGACGGAATTGTTTGAAAGTCCCACACAATTACCATCCTTGTTAACTCTCTAACATATACAAAAATCAGGCCAAACCGTTCATTACTTCTAAAGATATCGCCCAAAGCGCATATTATTTGTATGCCCATGGGAGGTGAGGTTCAGTAAGAAGTTTTTAGACCCTAACTTTGTTTCTGATAGACGGAATTGTTTGAAAGTCCCACACAATTACCATCCTTGTTAACTCTCTAACATATACAAAAATCAGGCCAAACCGTTCATTACTTCTAAAGATATCGCCCAAAGCGCATATTATTCGTATGCCCATGGGAGGTGAGGTTAAGTAAGAAGTTTTTAGACCCTAACTTTGGTTCTGATGAATGGAATTGTTTGAAAATCACACACAATCAACATCCTTGTTAACTCTCTGAAATATACAAAAATCAGGCCAAACCGTTCATTACTTCTAAAGATATCGCCCAAAGCGCATATTATTCGTATGCCCATGGGAGGTGAGGTTGAGTAAGAAGTTTTAGACCCTAACTTTGTTTCTGATGAATGAAATTGTCTGAAAGTTACAGACAACTACCAAACCTGTTAACTCTCTAACATATACCAAAATCAGGCCAAACCGTTTATTACTTCTGAAGATATCGTCCAAAGCGCATATTATTCGTATGCCCATGGGAGGTGAGGTTGAGTAAGAAGTTTTTAGACCCTAACTTTGTTTCTGATAAATGGAATTGTTTGAAAGTCACACACAATCAACATCCTTGTTAACTCTCTGAAATATACAAAAATCAGGCCAAACCGTTTATTACTTCTAAAGATATCGCCCAAAGCGCATATTATTCGTATGCCCATGGGAGGTGAGGTTGAGTAAGAAGTTTTTAGACCCTAACTTTGTTTCTGATGAATGGAATTGTTTGGAAGTAACACACAATCAACATCCTTGTTAACTCTCTGAAATATACAAAAATCAGGCCAAACCGTTTATTACTTCTAAAGATATCGCCCAAAGCGCATATTATTCGTATGCCCATGGGAGGTGAGGTTGAGTAAGAAGTTTTAGACCCTAACTTTGTTTCTGATAAATGGAATTGTTTGAAAGTCAAACACAATTACCATCCTTGTTAACTCTCTAACATAAACAAAAATCAGGCCAAACCGTTTATTACTTCTAAAGATATCGCCCAAAGCGCATATTATTCGTATGCCCATGGGACGTGAGGTTAAGTAAGACGTTTTTAGACCCTAACTTTGTTTCTGATAGATGGAATTGTTTGAGAGTCTTACACAATTACCATCCTTGTTAACTTTCTAACATATACCAAAATCAGGCCAAACCGTTTATTACTTCTAAAGATATCGCCCAAAGCGCATGTTATTTGTATGCCCATGGGAGGTGAGGTTGAGTAAGAAGTTTTTAGACCCTAACTTTGTTTCTGATGGATGGAATTGTTTGAAAGTCCCACACAATTACCATCCTTGTTAACTCTCTAACATATACAAAAATCAGGCCAAACCGTTCATTACTTCTAAAGATATCGCCCAAAGCGCATATTATTCGTATGCCCATGGGACGTGAGGTTAAGTAAGACGTTTTTAGACCCTAACTTTGTTTCTGATAGATGGAATTGTTTGAAAGTCTTACAAAATTACCATCCTTGTTAACTCTCTGAAATATACAAAAATCAGGCCAAACCGTTTATTACTTCTAAAGATATCGCCCAAAGCGCATATTATTCGTATGCCCATGGGAGGTGAGGTTGAGTAAGAAGTTTTTAGACCCTAACTTTGTTTCTGATGAATGGAATTGTTTGGAAGTAACACACAATCAACATCCTTGTTAACTCTCTGAAATATACAAAAATCAGGCCAAACCGTTTATTACTTCTAAAGATATCGCCCAAAGCGCATATTATTCGTATGCCCATGGGAGGTGAGGTTGAGTAAGAAGTTTTAGACCCTAACTTTGTTTCTGATAAATGGAATTGTTTGAAAGTCAAACACAATTACCATCCTTGTTAACTCTCTAACATAAACAAAAATCAGGCCAAACCGTTTATTACTTCTAAAGATATCGCCCAAAGCGCATATTATTCGTATGCCCATGGGACGTGAGGTTAAGTAAGACGTTTTTAGACCCTAACTTTGTTTCTGATAGATGGAATTGTTTGAAAGTCTTACACAATTACCATCCTTGTTAACTTTCTAACATATACCAAAATCAGGCCAAACCGTTTATTACTTCTAAAGATATCGCCCAAAGCGCATGTTATTTGTATGCCCATGGGAGGTGAGGTTGAGTAAGAAGTTTTTAGACCCTAACTTTGTTTCTGATGGATGGAATTGTTTGAAAGTCCCACACAATTACCATCCTTGTTAACTTTCTAACATATACCAAAATCAGGCCAAACCGTTCATTACTTCTAAAGATATCGCCCAAAGCGCATATTATTTGTATGCCCATGGGAGGTGAGGTTCAGTAAGAAGTTTTTAGACCCTAACTTTGTTTCTGATAGACGGAATTGTTTGAAAGTCCCACACAATTACCATCCTTGTTAACTCTCTAACATATACAAAAATCAGGCCAAACCGTTCATTACTTCTAAAGATATCGCCCAAAGCGCATATTATTCGTATGCCCATGGGAGGTGAGGTTAAGTAAGAAGTTTTTAGACCCTAACTTTGGTTCTGATGAATGGAATTGTTTGAAAATCACACACAATCAACATCCTTGTTAACTCTCTGAAATATACAAAAATCAGGCCAAACCGTTCATTACTTCTAAAGATATCGCCCAAAGCGCATATTATTCGTATGCCCATGGGAGGTGAGGTTGAGTAAGAAGTTTTAGACCCTAACTTTGTTTCTGATGAATGAAATTGTCTGAAAGTTACAGACAACTACCAAACCTGTTAACTCTCTAACATATACCAAAATCAGGCCAAACCGTTTATTACTTCTGAAGATATCGTCCAAAGCGCATATTATTCGTATGCCCATGGGAGGTGAGGTTGAGTAAGAAGTTTTTAGACCCTAACTTTGTTTCTGATAAATGGAATTGTTTGAAAGTCACACACAATCAACATCCTTGTTAACTCTCTGAAATATACAAAAATCAGGCCAAACCGTTTATTACTTCTAAAGATATCGCCCAAAGCGCATATTATTCGTATGCCCATGGGAGGTGAGGTTGAGTAAGAAGTTTTTAGACCCTAACTTTGTTTCTGATGAATGGAATTGTTTGGAAGTAACACACAATCAACATCCTTGTTAACTCTCTGAAATATACAAAAATCAGGCCAAACCGTTTATTACTTCTAAAGATATTGCCCAAAGCGCATATTATTCGTATGCCCATGGGAGGTGAGGTTGAGTAAGAAGTTTTAGACCCTAACTTTGTTTCTGATAAATGGAATTGTTTGAAAGTCAAACACAATTACCATCCTTGTTAACTCTCTAACATAAACAAAAATCAGGCCAAACCGTTTATTACTTCTAAAGATATCGCCCAAAGCGCATATTATTCGTATGCCCATGGGACGTGAGGTTAAGTAAGACGTTTTTAGACCCTAACTTTGTTTCTGATAGATGGAATTGTTTGAAAGTCTTACACAATTACCATCCTTGTTAACTTTCTAACATATACCAAAATCAGGCCAAACCGTTTATTACTTCTAAAGATATCGCCCAAAGCGCATGTTATTTGTATGCCCATGGGAGGTGAGGTTGAGTAAGAAGTTTTTAGACCCTAACTTTGTTTCTGATGGATGGAATTGTTTGAAAGTCCCACACAATTACCATCCTTGTTAACTCTCTAACATATACAAAAATCAGGCCAAACCGTTAATTACTTCTAAAGATATCGCCCAAAGCGCATATTATTCGTATGCCCATGGGACGTGAGGTTAAGTAAGACGTTTTTAGACCCTAACTTTGTTTCTGATAGATGGAATTGTTTGAAAGTCTTACACAATTACCATCCTTGTTAACTTTCTAACATATACCAAAATCAGGCCAAACCGTTTATTACTTCTAAAGATATCGCCCAAAGCGCATATTATTTGTATGCCCATAGGAGGTGAGGTTGAGTAAGAAGTTTTTAGACCCTAACTTTGTTTCTGATAAATGGAATTGTTCGAAATTCACACACAATCAACATCCTTGTTAACTCTCTAACATATACAAAAATCAGGCCAAACCGTTTATTACTTCTAAAGATATCGCCCAAAGCGCATATTATTCGTATGCCTATGGGACGTGAAGTTAAGTAAGACGTTTTTAGACCCTAACTTTGTTTCTGATGAATGAAATTGTCTGAAAATTACAGAAAACTACCAAACCTGTTAACTCTCTACCATATACCAAAATCAGGCCAAACCGTTTATTACTTCTGAAGATATCGCCCAAAGCGCATATTATTTGTATGCCCATGAGAGGTGAGGTTAAGTAAGAAGTTTTTAGACCCTAACTTTGTTTCTGATAAATGGAATTGTTTGAAAGTAACAGACAACTACCAAACTCTCTAACATATACCAAAATCAGGCCAAACCGTTTATTACTTCTGAAGATATCGTCCAAAGCGCATATTATTCGTATGCCCATGGGAGGTGAGGTTAAGTAAGAAGTTTTTAGACCCTAACTTTGTTTCTGATAAATGGAATTGTTTGAAAGTAACAGACAACTACCAAACTCTCTAACATATACCAAAATCAGGCCAAACCGTTTATTACTTCTGAAGATATCGTCCAAAGCGCATATTATTCGTATGCCCATGGGAGGTGAGGTTGAGTAAGAAGTTTTTAGACCCTAACTTTGTTTCTGATGAATGGAATTGTTTGGAAGTAACACACAATCAACATCCTTGTTAACTCTCTGAAATATACAAAAATCAGGCCAAACCGTTTATTACTTCTAAAGATATCGCCCAAAGCGCATATTATTCGTATGCCCATGGGAGGTGAGGTTGAGTAAGAAGTTTTAGACCCTAACTTTGTTTCTGATAAATGGAATTGTTTGAAAGTCAAACACAATTACCATCCTTGTTAACTCTCTAACATATACAAAAATCAGGCCAAACCGTTCATTACTTCTAAAGATATCGCCCAAAGCGCATATTATTCGTATGCCTATGGGACGTGAAGTTAAGTAAGACGTTTTTAGACCCTAACTTTGTTTCTGATGAATGAAATTGTCTGAAAATTACAGAAAACTACCAAACCTGTTAACTCTCTACCATATACCAAAATCAGGCCAAACCGTTTATTACTTCTGAAGATATCGCCCAAAGCGCATATTATTTGTATGCCCATGAGAGGTGAGGTTAAGTAAGAAGTTTTTAGACCCTAACTTTGTTTCTGATAAATGGAATTGTTTGAAAGTAACAGACAACTACCAAACTCTCTAACATATACCAAAATCAGGCCAAACCGTTTATTACTTCTGAAGATATCGTCCAAAGCGCATATTATTCGTATGCCCATGGGAGGTGAGGTTAAGTAAGAAGTTTTTAGACCCTAACTTTGTTTCTGATAAATGGAATTGTTTGAAAGTAACAGACAACTACCAAACTCTCTAACATATACCAAAATCAGGCCAAACCGTTTATTACTTCTGAAGATATCGTCCAAAGCGCATATTATTCGTATGCCCATGGGAGGTGAGGTTGAGTAAGAAGTTTTTAGACCCTAACTTTGTTTCTGATGAATGGAATTGTTTGGAAGTAACACACAATCAACATCCTTGTTAACTCTCTGAAATATACAAAAATCAGGCCAAACCGTTTATTACTTCTAAAGATATCGCCCAAAGCGCATATTATTCGTATGCCCATGGGAGGTGAGGTTGAGTAAGAAGTTTTAGACCCTAACTTTGTTTCTGATAAATGGAATTGTTTGAAAGTCAAACACAATTACCATCCTTGTTAACTCTCTAACATATACAAAAATCAGGCCAAACCGTTCATTACTTCTAAAGATATCGCCCAAAGCGCATATTATTCGTATGCCTATGGGACGTGAAGTTAAGTAAGACGTTTTTAGACCCTAACTTTGTTTCTGATGAATGAAATTGTCTGAAAATTACAGAAAACTACCAAACCTGTTAACTCTCTACCATATACCAAAATCAGGCCAAACCGTTTATTACTTCTGAAGATATCGCCCAAAGCGCATATTATTTGTATGCCCATGAGAGGTGAGGTTAAGTAAGAAGTTTTTAGACCCTAACTTTGTTTCTGATAAATGGAATTGTTTGAAAGTAACAGACAACTACCAAACTCTCTAACATATACCAAAATCAGGCCAAACCGTTTATTACTTCTGAAGATATCGTCCAAAGCGCATATTATTCGTATGCCCATGGGAGGTGAGGTTAAGTAAGAAGTTTTTAGACCCTAACTTTGTTTCTGATAAATGGAATTGTTTGAAAGTAACAGACAACTACCAAACTCTCTAACATATACCAAAATCAGGCCAAACCGTTTATTACTTCTGAAGATATCGTCCAAAGCGCATATTATTCGTATGCCCATGGGAGGTGAGGTTGAGTAAGAAGTTTTTAGACCCTAACTTTGTTTCTGATGAATGGAATTGTTTGGAAGTAACACACAATCAACATCCTTGTTAACTCTCTGAAATATACAAAAATCAGGCCAAACCGTTTATTACTTCTAAAGATATCGCCCAAAGCGCATATTATTCGTATGCCCATGGGAGGTGAGGTTGAGTAAGAAGTTTTAGACCCTAACTTTGTTTCTGATAGATGGAATTGTTTGAAAGTCAAACACAATTACCATCCTTGTTAACTCTCTAACATAAACAAAAATCAGGCCAAACCGTTTATTACTTCTAAAGATATCGCCCAAAGCGCATATTATTCGTATGCCCATGGGACGTGAGGTTAAGTAAGACGTTTTTAGACCCTAACTTTGTTTCTGATAGATGGAATTGTTTGAAAGTCTTACACAATTACCATCCTTGTTAACTTTCTAACATATACCAAAATCAGGCCAAACCGTTTATTACTTCTAAAGATATCGCCCAAAGCGCATGTTATTTGTATGCCCATGGGAGGTGAGGTTGAGTAAGAAGTTTTTAGACCCTAACTTTGTTTCTGATGGATGGAATTGTTTGAAAGTCCCACACAATTACCATCCTTGTTAACTCTCTAACATATACAAAAATCAGGCCAAACCGTTAATTACTTCTAAAGATATCGCCCAAAGCGCATATTATTCGTATGCCCATGGGACGTGAGGTTAAGTAAGACGTTTTTAGACCCTAACTTTGTTTCTGATAGATGGAATTGTTTGAAAGTCTTACACAATTACCATCCTTGTTAACTTTCTAACATATACCAAAATCAGGCCAAACCGTTTATTACTTCTAAAGATATCGCCCAAAGCGCATATTATTTGTATGCCCATAGGAGGTGAGGTTGAGTAAGAAGTTTTTAGACCCTAACTTTGTTTCTGATAAATGGAATTGTTCGAAATTCACACACAATCAACATCCTTGTTAACTCTCTAACATATACAAAAATCAGGCCAAACCGTTTATTACTTCTAAAGATATCGCCCAAAGCGCATATTATTCGTATGCCTATGGGACGTGAAGTTAAGTAAGACGTTTTTAGACCCTAACTTTGTTTCTGATGAATGAAATTGTCTGAAAATTACAGAAAACTACCAAACCTGTTAACTCTCTACCATATACCAAAATCAGGCCAAACCGTTTATTACTTCTGAAGATATCGCCCAAAGCGCATATTATTTGTATGCCCATGAGAGGTGAGGTTAAGTAAGAAGTTTTTAGACCCTAACTTTGTTTCTGATAAATGGAATTGTTTGAAAGTAACAGACAACTACCAAACTCTCTAACATATACCAAAATCAGGCCAAACCGTTTATTACTTCTGAAGATATCGTCCAAAGCGCATATTATTCGTATGCCCATGGGAGGTGAGGTTAAGTAAGAAGTTTTTAGACCCTAACTTTGTTTCTGATGAATGGAATTGTTTGAAAGTAACAGACAACTACCAAACTCTCTAACATATACCAAAATCAGGCCAAACCGTTTATTACTTCTGAAGATATCGTCCAAAGCGCATATTATTCGTATGCCCATGGGAGGTGAGGTTGAGTAAGAAGTTTTTAGACCCTAACTTTGTTTCTGATGAATGGAATTGTTTGGAAGTAACACACAATCAACATCCTTGTTAACTCTCTGAAATATACAAAAATCAGGCCAAACCGTTTATTACTTCTAAAGATATCGCCCAAAGCGCATATTATTCGTATGCCCATGGGAGGTGAGGTTGAGTAAGAAGTTTTAGACCCTAACTTTGTTTCTGATAAATGGAATTGTTTGAAAGTCAAACACAATTACCATCCTTGTTAACTCTCTAACATATACAAAAATCAGGCCAAACCGTTCATTACTTCTAAAGATATCGCCCAAAGCGCATATTATTCGTATGCCTATGGGACGTGAAGTTAAGTAAGACGTTTTTAGACCCTAACTTTGTTTCTGATGAATGAAATTGTCTGAAAATTACAGAAAACTACCAAACCTGTTAACTCTCTACCATATACCAAAATCAGGCCAAACCGTTTATTACTTCTGAAGATATCGCCCAAAGCGCATATTATTTGTATGCCCATGAGAGGTGAGGTTAAGTAAGAAGTTTTTAGACCCTAACTTTGTTTCTGATAAATGGAATTGTTTGAAAGTAACAGACAACTACCAAACTCTCTAACATATACCAAAATCAGGCCAAACCGTTTATTACTTCTGAAGATATCGTCCAAAGCGCATATTATTCGTATGCCCATGGGAGGTGAGGTTAAGTAAGAAGTTTTTAGACCCTAACTTTGTTTCTGATAAATGGAATTGTTTGAAAGTAACAGACAACTACCAAACTCTCTAACATATACCAAAATCAGGCCAAACCGTTTATTACTTCTGAAGATATCGTCCAAAGCGCATATTATTCGTATGCCCATGGGAGGTGAGGTTGAGTAAGAAGTTTTTAGACCCTAACTTTGTTTCTGATGAATGGAATTGTTTGGAAGTAACACACAATCAACATCCTTGTTAACTCTCTGAAATATACAAAAATCAGGCCAAACCGTTTATTACTTCTAAAGATATCGCCCAAAGCGCATATTATTCGTATGCCCATGGGAGGTGAGGTTGAGTAAGAAGTTTTAGACCCTAACTTTGTTTCTGATAAATGGAATTGTTTGGAAGTAACACACAATCAACATCCTTGTTAACTCTCTGAAATATACAAAAATCAGGCCAAACCGTTTATTACTTCTAAAGATATCGCCCAAAGCGCATATTATTCGTATGCCCATGGGAGGTGAGGTTGAGTAAGAAGTTTTAGACCCTAACTTTGTTTCTGATAAATGGAATTGTTTGAAAGTCAAACACAATTACCATCCTTGTTAACTCTCTAACATATACAAAAATCAGGCCAAACCGTTCATTACTTCTAAAGATATCGCCCAAAGCGCATATTATTCGTATGCCTATGGGACGTGAAGTTAAGTAAGACGTTTTTAGACCCTAACTTTGTTTCTGATGAATGAAATTGTCTGAAAATTACAGAAAACTACCAAACCTGTTAACTCTCTACCATATACCAAAATCAGGCCAAACCGTTTATTACTTCTGAAGATATCGCCCAAAGCGCATATTATTTGTATGCCCATGAGAGGTGAGGTTAAGTAAGAAGTTTTTAGACCCTAACTTTGTTTCTGATAAATGGAATTGTTTGAAAGTAACAGACAACTACCAAACTCTCTAACATATACCAAAATCAGGCCAAACCGTTTATTACTTCTGAAGATATCGTCCAAAGCGCATATTATTCGTATGCCCATGGGAGGTGAGGTTAAGTAAGAAGTTTTTAGACCCTAACTTTGTTTCTGATAAATGGAATTGTTTGAAAGTAACAGACAACTACCAAACTCTCTAACATATACCAAAATCAGGCCAAACCGTTTATTACTTCTGAAGATATCGTCCAAAGCGCATATTATTCGTATGCCCATGGGAGGTGAGGTTGAGTAAGAAGTTTTTAGACCCTAACTTTGTTTCTGATGAATGGAATTGTTTGGAAGTAACACACAATCAACATCCTTGTTAACTCTCTGAAATATACAAAAATCAGGCCAAACCGTTCATTACTTCTAAAGATATCGCCCAAAGCGCATATTATTCGTATGCCCATGGGAGGTGAGGTTGAGTAAGAAGTTTTAGACCCTAACTTTGTTTCTGATAAATGGAATTGTTTGAAAGTCAAACACAATTACCATCCTTGTTAACTCTCTAACATATACAAAAATCAGGCCAAACCGTTCATTACTTCTAAAGATATCGCCCAAAGCGCATATTATTCGTATGCCCATGGGAGGTGAGGTTAAGTAAGAAGTTTTTAGACCCTAACTTTGTTTCTGATGGATGGAATTGTTTGAAAGTCCCACACAATTACCATCCTTGTTAACTCTCTAACATAGACAAAAATCAGGCCAAACCGTTCATTACTTCTAAAGATATCGCCCAAAGCGCATATTATTCGTATGCCCATGGGACGTGAGGTTAAGTAAGACGTTTTTAGACCCTAACTTTGTTTCTGATAGATGGAATTGTTTGAAAGTCTTACACAATTACCATCCTTGTTAACTTTCTAACATATACCAAAATCAGGCCAAACCGTTTATTACTTCTAAAGATATCGCCCAAAGCGCATATTATTTGTATGCCCATAGGAGGTGAGGTTGAGTAAGAAGTTTTTAGACCCTAACTTTGTTTCTGATAAATGGAATTGTTCGAAAGTCACACACAATCAACATCCTTGTTAACTCTCTAACATATACAAAAATCAGGCCAAACCGTTTATTACTTCTAAAGATATCGCCCAAAGCGCATATTATTCGTATGCCTATGGGACGTGAAGTTAAGTAAGACGTTTTTAGACCCTAACTTTGTTTCTGATGAATGAAATTGTCTGAAAATTACAGAAAACTACCAAACCTGTTAACTCTCTACCATATACCAAAATCAGGCCAAACCGTTTATTACTTCTGAAGATATCGCCCAAAGCGCATATTATTTGTATGCCCATGAGAGGTGAGGTTAAGTAAGAAGTTTTTAGACCCTAACTTTGTTTCTGATAAATGGAATTGTTTGAAAGTAACAGACAACTACCAAACTCTCTAACATATACCAAAATCAGGCCAAACCGTTTATTACTTCTGAAGATATCGTCCAAAGCGCATATTATTCGTATGCCCATGGGAGGTGAGGTTAAGTAAGAAGTTTTTAGACCCTAACTTTGTTTCTGATAAATGGAATTGTTTGAAAGTAACAGACAACTACCAAACTCTCTAACATATACCAAAATCAGGCCAAACCGTTTATTACTTCTGAAGATATCGTCCAAAGCGCATATTATTCGTATGCCCATGGGAGGTGAGGTTGAGTAAGAAGTTTTTAGACCCTAACTTTGTTTCTGATGAATGGAATTGTTTGGAAGTAACACACAATCAACATCCTTGTTAACTCTCTGAAATATACAAAAATCAGGCCAAACCGTTTATTACTTCTAAAGATATCGCCCAAAGCGCATATTATTCGTATGCCCATGGGAGGTGAGGTTGAGTAAGAAGTTTTAGACCCTAACTTTGTTTCTGATAAATGGAATTGTTTGAAAGTCAAACACAATTACCATCCTTGTTAACTCTCTAACATATACAAAAATCAGGCCAAACCGTTCATTACTTCTAAAGATATCGCCCAAAGCGCATATTATTCGTATGCCCATGGGAGGTGAGGTTGAGTAAGAAGTTTTAGACCCTAACTTTGTTTCTGATGAATGAAATTGTCTGAAAGTTGCAGACAACTACCAAACCTGTTAACTCTCTAACATATACCAAAATCAGGCCAAACCGTTCATTACTTCTGAAGATATCGTCCAAAGCGCATATTATTCGTATGCCCATGGGAGGTGAGGTTGAGTAAGAAGTTTTTAGACCCTGACTTTGGTTCTGATAAATGGAATTGTTTGAAAGTAACACACAATCAACATCCTTGTTAACTCTCTAACATATACAAAAATCAAATCAAACCGTTTATTACTTCTAAAGATATCGCCCAAAGCGCATATTATTCGTATGCCCATGGGACGTAAGGTTAAGTGAGACGTTTTTAGACCCTAACTTTGTTTCTGATAGATGAAATTGTCTGAAAGTTACAAGACAACTACCAAACCTGATCACTCTCTAACATATACCAAAATCAGGCCAAACCGTGTATTACTTCTGAAGATATCGCCCAAAGCGCATATTATTTGTATGCCCATGGGAGGTGAAGTTGAGTAAGAAGTTTTTAGACCCTAACTTTGTTTCTGATGAATGAAATTGTTTAAAAATCACATACAATCACCATCCTTGTTAACTCTCTAACATATACAAAAATCAGGCCAAACCGTTTATTACTTCTAAAGATATCGCCCAAAGCGCATATTTTTCGTATGCCCATGGGACGTGAGGTTAAGTAAGACGTTTTTGGACCCTAACTTTGTTTCTGATGAATGAAATTGTCTGAAAGTTACAGACAACTACTAAACCTGTTAACTCTCTAACATATATTAAAATCAGGCCGAACCGTTTATTACTTTTGAAGATATCGTCCAAAGCGCATATTATTCGTATGCCCATGGGAGGTGAGGTTAAGTAAGAAGTTTTTAGACCCTAACTTTGGTTCTGATAAATGGAATTGTTTGAAAGTAACAGACAACTACCAAACTCTCTAACATATACCAAAATCAGGCCAAACCGTTTATTACTTCTGAAGATATCGTCCAAAGCGCATATTATTCGTATGCCCATGGGAGGTGAGGTTAAGTAAGAAGTTTTTAGACCCTAACTTTGTTTCTGATAAATGGAATTGTTTGAAAGTAACAGACAACTACCAAACTCTCTAACATATACCAAAATCAGGCCAAACCGTTTATTACTTCTGAAGATATCGTCCAAAGCGCATATTATTCGTATGCCCATGGGAGGTGAGGTTGAGTAAGAAGTTTTTAGACCCTAACTTTGTTTCTGATGAATGGAATTGTTTGGAAGTAACACACAATCAACATCCTTGTTAACTCTCTGAAATATACAAAAATCAGGCCAAACCGTTTATTACTTCTAAAGATATCGCCCAAAGCGCATATTATTCGTATGCCCATGGGAGGTGAGGTTGAGTAAGAAGTTTTAGACCCTAACTTTGTTTCTGATAAATGGAATTGTTTGAAAGTCAAACACAATTACCATCCTTGTTAACTCTCTAACATATACAAAAATCAGGCCAAACCGTTCATTACTTCTAAAGATATCGCCCAAAGCGCATATTATTCGTATGCCCATGGGAGGTGAGGTTGAGTAAGAAGTTTTAGACCCTAACTTTGTTTCTGATGAATGAAATTGTCTGAAAGTTGCAGACAACTACCAAACCTGTTAACTCTCTAACATATACCAAAATCAGGCCAAACCGTTCATTACTTCTGAAGATATCGTCCAAAGCGCATATTATTCGTATGCCCATGGGAGGTGAGGTTGAGTAAGAAGTTTTTAGACCCTAACTTTGGTTCTGATAAATGGAATTGTTTGAAAGTAACACACAATCAACATCCTTGTTAACTCTCTAACATATACAAAAATCAAATCAAACCGTTTATTACTTCTAAAGATATCGCCCAAAGCGCATATTATTCGTATGCCCATGGGACGTAAGGTTAAGTGAGACGTTTTTAGACCCTAACTTTGTTTCTGATAGATGAAATTGTCTGAAAGTTACAAGACAACTACCAAACCTGTTCACTCTCTAACATATACCAAAATCAGGCCAAACCGTGTATTACTTCTGAAGATATCGCCCAAAGCGCATATTATTTGTATGCCCATGGGAGGTGAAGTTGAGTAAGAAGTTTTTAGACCCTAACTTTGTTTCTGATGAATGAAATTGTTTAAAAATCACATACAATCACCATCCTTGTTAACTCTCTAACATATACAAAAATCAGGCCAAACCGTTTATTACTTCTAAAGATATCGCCCAAAGCGCATATTTTTCGTATGCCCATGGGACGTGAGGTTAAGTAAGACGTTTTTGGACCCTAACTTTGTTTCTGATGAATGAAATTGTCTGAAAGTTACAGACAACTACTAAACCTGTTAACTCTCTAACATATATTAAAATCAGGCCGAACCGTTTATTACTTTTGAAGATATCGTCCAAAGCGCATATTATTCGTATGCCCATGGGAGGTGAGGTTAAGTAAGAAGTTTTTAGACCCTAACTTTGGTTCTGATAAATGGAATTGTTTGAAAGTCACACACAATCACCATCCTTGGTAACTCTCTAATATATACAAAAAACAGGCCAAACCGTTCATTACTTCTAAAGATATCGCCCAAAGCGCATATTATTCGTATGCCCATGGGAGGTGAGGTTGAGTAAGATTTTTTAGACCCTAACCTTGTTTCTGATAAATGAAATTGTCTGAAAGTTACAGATAACTACCAAACCTGTTAAATCTCTAACATATGCCAAAATCAGGCCAAACCGTGTATTACTTCTGAAGATATCGCCCAAAGCGCATATTATTTGTATGCCCATGGAAGGTGAGGTTGAGTAAGACGTTTTTAGACCCTTACTTTGTTTCTGATGAATGAAATTGTCTGAATATTACAGACAACTACCAAACCTGTTAACTCTCTACCATATACGAAAATCAGGCCAAACCGTTTATTACTTCTGAAGATATCGCCCAAAGCGCATATTATTTGTATGCCCATGGGAGGTGAGGTTGAGTAAGAAGTTTTTAGACCCTAACTTTGTTTCTGATGAATGGAATTGTTTGAAAGTAACACACAATCAACATCCTTGTTAACTCTCTGAAATATACAAAAATCAGGCCAAACCGTTTATTACTTCTAAAGATATCGCCCAAAGCGCATATTATTCGTATGCCCATGGGAGGTGAGGTTGAGTAAGAAGTTTTAGACCCTAACTTTGTTTCTGATCAATGGAATTGTTTGAAAGTCACACACAATCAACATCCTTGTTAACTCTCTACCATATACGAAAATCAGGCCAAACCGTTTATTACTTCTGAAGATATCGCCCAAAGCGCATATTATTTGTATGCCCATGGGAGGTGAGGTTGAGTAAGAAGTTTTTAGACCCTAACTTTGTTTTTGATAAATGGAATTGTTTGAAAGTCACACACAATTACCATCCTTGTTAACTTTCTAACATATACCAAAATCAGGCCAAACCGTTTATTACTTCTAAAGATATCGCCCAAAGCGCATGTTATTTGTATGCCCATGGGAGGTGAGGTTGAGTAAGAAGTTTTTAGACCCTAACTTTGTTTCTGATGGATGGAATTGTTTGAAAGTCCCACACAATTACCATCCTTGTTAACTCTCTAACATATACAAAAATCAGGCCAAACCGTTCATTACTTCTAAAGATATCGCCCAAAGCGCATATTATTCGTATGCCCATGGGACGTGAGGTTAAGTAAGACGTTTTTAGACCCTAACTTTGTTTCTGATAGATGGAATTGTTTGAAAGTCTTACACAATTACCATCCTTGTTAACTTTCTAACATATACCAAAATCAGGCCAAACCGTTTATTACTTCTAAAGATATCGCCCAAAGCGCATATTATTTGTATGCCCATAGGAGGTGAGGTTGAGTAAGAAGTTTTTAGACCATAACTTTGTTTCTGATAAATGGAATTGTTCGAAAGTCACACACAATCAACATCCTTGTTAACTCTCTAACATATACAAAAATCAGGCCAAACCGTTTATTACTTCTAAAGATATCGCCCAAAGCGCATATTATTCGTATGCCTATGGGACGTGAAGTTAAGTAAGACGTTTTTAGACCCTAACTTTGTTTCTGATGAATGAAATTGTCTGAAAATTACAGAAAACTACCAAACCTGTTAACTCTCTACCATATACCAAAATCAGGCCAAACCGTTTATTACTTCTGAAGATATCGCCCAAAGCGCATATTATTTGTATGCCCATGAGAGGTGAGGTTAAGTAAGAAGTTTTTAGACCCTAACTTTGTTTCTGATAAATGGAATTGTTTGAAAGTAACAGACAACTACCAAACTCTCTAACATATACCAAAATCAGGCCAAACCGTTTATTACTTCTGAAGATATCGTCCAAAGCGCATATTATTCGTATGCCCATGGGAGGTGAGGTTAAGTAAGAAGTTTTTAGACCCTAACTTTGTTTCTGATAAATGGAATTGTTTGAAAGTAACAGACAACTACCAAACTCTCTAACATATACCAAAATCAGGCCAAACCGTTTATTACTTCTGAAGATATCGTCCAAAGCGCATATTATTCGTATGCCCATGGGAGGTGAGGTTGAGTAAGAAGTTTTTAGACCCTAACTTTGTTTCTGATGAATGGAATTGTTTGGAAGTAACACACAATCAACATCCTTGTTAACTCTCTGAAATATACAAAAATCAGGCCAAACCGTTTATTACTTCTAAAGATATCGCCCAAAGCGCATATTATTCGTATGCCCATGGGAGGTGAGGTTGAGTAAGAAGTTTTAGACCCTAACTTTGTTTCTGACAAATGGAATTGTTTGAAAGTCACACACAATTACCATCCTTGTCAACTCTCTAACATATACAAAAATCAGGCCAAACCGTTCATTACTTCTGAAGATATCGCCCAAAGCGCATATTATTCGTATGCCCATGGCAGGTGAGGTTAAGTAAGATGTTTTTAGACCCTAACTTTTTTTCTGATAAATGAAATTGTCTGAAAGTTACAGACAACTACCAAACCTGTTGATTCTCTAACATATACCAAAATCAGGCCAAACCGTTTATTACTTCTGAAGATATCGTCCAAAGCGCATATTATTCGTATGCCCATGGGAGGTGAGGTTAAGTAAGAAGTTTTTAGACCCTTACTTTGGTTCTGATGAATGGAATTGTTTGAAAGTCACACACAATCAACATCCTTGTTAACTCTCTGAAATATACAAAAATCAGGCCAAACCGTTCATTACTTCTAAAGATATCGCCCAAAGCGCATATTATTCGTATGCCCATGGGAGGTGAGGTTGAGTAAGAAGTTTTAGACCCTAACTTTGTTTCTGATGAATGAAATTGTCTGAAAATTACAGACAACTACCAAACCTGTTAACTATCTAACATATACCAAAATCAGGCCAAACCGTTTATTACTTCTGAAGATATCGTCCAAAGCGCATATTATTCGTATGCCCATGGGAGGTGAGGTTGAGTAAGAAGTTTTTAGACCCTAACTTTGTTTCTGATGAATGGAATTGTTTGGAAGTAACACACAATCAACATCCTTGTTAACTCTCTGAAATATACAAAAATCAGGCCAAACCGTTTATTACTTCTAAAGATATCGCCCAAAGCGCATATTATTCGTATGCCCATGGGAGGTGAGGTTGAGTAAGAAGTTTTAGACCCTAACTTTGTTTCTGATAAATGGAATTGTTTGAAAGTCACACACAATTACCATCCTTGTCAACTCTCTAACATATACAAAAATCAGGCCAAACCGTTCATTACTTCTGAAGATATCGCCCAAAGCGCATATTATTCGTATGCCCATGGCAGGTGAGGTTAAGTAAGAAGTTTTTAGACCCTAACTTTTTTTCTGATAAATGAAATTGTCTGAAAGTTACAGACAACTACCAAACCTGTTGATTCTCTAACATATACCAAAATCAGGCCAAACCGTTTATTACTTCTGAAGATATCGTCCAAAGCGCATATTATTCGTATGCCCATGGGAGGTGAGGTTGAGTAAGAAGTTTTAGACCCTAACTTTGTTTCTGATGAATGAAATTGTCTGAAAGTTACAGACAACTACCAAACCTGGTAACTCTCTACCATATACGAAAATAAGGCCAAACCGTTCATTACTTCTAAAGATATCGCCCAAAGCGCATATTATTCGTATGCCCATGGGAGGTGAGGTTGAGTAAGAAGTTTTAGACCCTAACTTTGTTTCTGATAAATGGAATTGTTTGAAAGTCACACACAATCACCATCCTTGTTAACTCTCTAACATATACAAAAATCAGGCCAAACCGTTCATTACTTCTAAAGATATCGCCTAAAGCGCATATTATTCGTATGCCCATGGGAGGTGAGGTTGAGTAAGAAGTTTTAGACCCTAACTTTGTTTCTGATAAATGGAATTGTTTGAAAGTCACACACAATTACCATCCTTGTCAACTCTCTAACATATACAAAAATCAGGCCAAACCGTTCATTACTTCTGAAGATATCGCCCAAAGCGCACATTATTCGTATGCCCATGGCAGGTGAGGTTAAGTAAGAAGTTTTTAGACCCTAACTTTTTTTCTGATAAATGAAATTGTCTGAAAGTTACAGACAACTACCAAACCTGTTGATTCTCTAACATATACCAAAATCAGGCCAAACCGTTTATTACTTCTGAAGATATCGTCCAAAGCGCATATTATTCGTATGCCCATGGGAGGTGAGGTTGAGTAAGAAGTTTTAGACCCTAACTTTGTTTCTGATGAATGAAATTGTCTGAAAGTTACAGACAACTACCAAACCTGGTAACTCTCTACCATATACGAAAATCAGGCCAAACCGTTCATTACTTCTAAAGATATCGCCCAAAGCGCATATTATTCGTATGCCCATGGGAGGTGAGGTTGAGTAAGAAGTTTTAGACCCTAACTTTGTTTCTGATAAATGGAATTGTTTGAAAGTCACACACAATTACCATCCTTGTCAACTCTCTAACATATACAAAAATCAGGCCAAACCGTTCATTACTTCTGAAGATATCGCCCAAAGCGCATATTATTCGTATGCCCATGGCAGGTGAGGTTAAGTAAGAAGTTTTTAGACCCTAACTTTTTTTCTGATAAATGAAATTGTCTGAAAGTTACAGACAACTACCAAACCTGTTGATTCTCTAACATATACCAAAATCAGGCCAAACCGTTTATTACTTCTGAAGATATCGTCCAAAGCGCATATTATTCGTATGCCCATGGGAGGTGAGGTTGAGTAAGAAGTTTTAGACCCTAACTTTGTTTCTGATGAATGAAATTGTCTGAAAGTTACAGACAACTACCAAACCTGGTAACTCTCTACCATATACGAAAATCAGGCCAAACCGTTCATTACTTCTAAAGATATCGCCCAAAGCGCATATTATTCGTATGCCCATGGGAGGTGAGGTTGAGTAAGAAGTTTTAGACCCTAACTTTGTTTCTGATAAATGGAATTGTTTGAAAGTCACACACAATCACCATCCTTCTTAACTCTCCAACATATACAAAAATCAGGCCAAACCGTTCATTACTTCTAAAGATATCGCCCAAAGCGCATATTATTCGTATGCCCATGGGAGGTGAGGTTGAGTAAGAAGTTTTAGACCCTAACTTTGTTTCTGATAAATGGAATTGTTTGAAAGTCACACACAATTACCATCCTTGTCAACTCTCTAACCAATACAAAAATCAGGCCAAACCGTTCATTACTTCTGAAGATATCGCCCAAAGCGCATATTATTCGTATGCCCATGGCAGGTGAGGTTAAGTAAGAAGTTTTTAGACCCTAACTTTTTTTTCTGATAAATGAAATTGTCTGAAAGTTACAGACAACTACCAAACCTGTTGATTCTCTAACATATACCAAAATCAGGCCAAACCGTTTATTACTTCTGAAGATATCGTCCAAAGCGCATATTATTCGTATGCCCATGGGAGGTGAGGTTGAGTAAGAAGTTTTAGACCCTAACTTTGTTTCTGATAAATGGAATTGTTTGAAAGTCACACACAATTACCATCCTTGTCAACTCTCTAACATATACAAAAATCAGGCCAAACCGTTCATTACTTCTAAAGATATCGCCCAAAGCGCATATTATTCGTATGCCCATGGGAGGTGAGGTTGAGTAAAAAGTTTTAGACCCTAACTTTGTTTCTGATGAATGAAATTGTCTGAAAGTTACAGACAACTACCAAACCTGTTAACTCTCTAACATATACCAAAATCAGGCCAAACCGTTTATTACTTCTAAAGATATCGCCCAAAGCGCATATTATTCGTATGCCCATGGGAGGTGAGGTTGAGTAAGAAGTTTTAGACCCTAACTTTGTTTCTGATGAGTAAAATTGTCTGAAAGTTACAGACAACTACCAAACCTGGTAACTCTCTACCATATACGAAAATCAGGCCAAACCGTTCATTACTTCTAAAGATATCGCCCAAAGCGCATATTATTCGTATGCCCATGGGAGGTGAGGTTGAGTAAGAAGTTTTAGACCCTAACTTTGTTTCTGATAAATGGAATTGTTTGAAAGTCACACACAATCACCATCCTTGTTAACTCTCTAACATATACAAAAATCAGGCCAAACCGTTCATTACTTCTAGAGATATCGCCCAAAGCGCATATTATTCGTATGCCCATGGGACGTGAGGTTAAGTAAGACGTTTTTAGACCCTAACTTTGTTTCTGATAGATGGAATTGTTTGAAAGTCTTACACAATTACCATCCTTGTTAACTTTCTAACATATACCAAAATCAGGCCAAACCGTTTATTACTTCTAAAGATATCGCCCAAAGCGCATGTTATTTGTATGCCCATGGGAGGTGAGGTTGAGTAAGAAGTTTTTAGACCCTAACTTTGTTTCTGATAGATGGAATTGTTTGAAAGTCTTACACAATTACCATCCTTGTTAACTTTCTAACATATACCAAAATCAGGCCAAACCGTTTATTACTTCTAAAGATATCGCCCAAAGCGCATATTATTTGTATGCCCATAGGAGGTGAGGTTGAGTAAGAAGTTTTTAGACCCTAACTTTGTTTCTGATAAATGGAATTGTTCGAAAGTCACACACAATCAACATCCTTGTTAACTCTCTAACATATACAAAAATCAGGCCAAACCGTTTATTACTTCTAAAGATATCGCCCAAAGCGCATATTATTCGTATGCCTATGGGACGTGAAGTTAAGTAAGACGTTTTTAGACCCTAACTTTGTTTCTGATGAATGAAATTGTCTGAAAATTACAGAAAACTACCAAACCTGTTAACTCTCTACCATATACCAAAATCAGGCCAAACCGTTTATTACTTCTGAAGATATCGCCCAAAGCGCATATTATTTGTATGCCCATGAGAGGTGAGGTTAAGTAAGAAGTTTTTAGACCCTAACTTTGTTTCTGATAAATGGAATTGTTTGAAAGTAACAGACAACTACCAAACTCTCTAACATATACCAAAATCAGGCCAAACCGTTTATTACTTCTAAAGATATCGCCCAAAGCGCATATTATTTGTATGCCCATAGGAGGTGAGGTTGAGTAAGAAGTTTTTAGACCCTAACTTTGTTTCTGATAAATGGAATTGTTCGAAAGTCACACACAATCAACATCCTTGTTAACTCTCTAACATATACAAAAATCAGGCCAAACCGTTTATTACTTCTAAAGATATCGCCCAAAGCGCATATTATTCGTATGCCTATGGGACGTGAAGTTAAGTAAGACGTTTTTAGACCCTAACTTTGTTTCTGATGAATGAAATTGTCTGAAAATTACAGAAAACTACCAAACCTGTTAACTCTCTACCATATACCAAAATCAGGCCAAACCGTTTATTACTTCTGAAGATATCGCCCAAAGCGCATATTATTTGTATGCCCATGAGAGGTGAGGTTAAGTAAGAAGTTTTTAGACCCTAACTTTGTTTCTGATAAATGGAATTGTTTGAAAGTAACAGACAACTACCAAACTCTCTAACATATACCAAAATCAGGCCAAACCGTTTATTACTTCTGAAGATATCGTCCAAAGCGCATATTATTCGTATGCCCATGGGAGGTGAGGTTAAGTAAGAAGTTTTTAGACCCTAACTTTGTTTCTGATAAATGGAATTGTTTGAAAGTAACAGACAACTACCAAACTCTCTAACATATACCAAAATCAGGCCAAACCGTTTATTACTTCTGAAGATATCGTCCAAAGCGCATATTATTCGTATGCCCATGGGAGGTGAGGTTGAGTAAGAAGTTTTTAGACCCTAACTTTGTTTCTGATAGATGGAATTGTTTGAAAGTCTTACACAATTACCATCCTTGTTAACTTTCTAACATATACCAAAATCAGGCCAAACCGTTTATTACTTCTAAAGATATCGTCCAAAGCGCATATTATTCGTATGCCCATGGGAGGTGAGGTTGAGTAAGAAGTTTTAGACCCTAACTTCGTTTCTGATAAATGGAATTGTTTGAAAGTCTTACACAATTACCATCCTTGTTAACTTTCTAACATATACAAAAATCAGGCCAAACCGTTCATTACTTCTGAAGATATCGTCCAAAGCGCATATTATTCGTATGCCCATGGGAGGTGAGGTTGAGTAAGAAGTTTTTAGACCCTAACTTTGTTTCTGATAGATGGAATTGTTTGAAAGTCTTACACAATTACCATCCTTGTTAACTTTCTAACATATACAAAAATCAGGCCAAACCGTTCATTACTTCTGAAGATATCGCCCAAAGCGCATATTATTCGTATGCCCATGGCAGGTGAGGTTAAGTAAGAAGTTTTTAGACCCTAACTTTTTTTCTGATAAATGAAATTGTCTGAAAGTTACAGACAACTACCAAACCTGTTGATTCTCTAACATATACCAAAATCAGGCCAAACCGTTTATTACTTCTAAAGATATCGCCCAAAGCGCATGTTATTTGTATGCCCATGGGAGGTGAGGTTGAGTAAGAAGTTTTTAGACCCTAACTTTGTTTCTGATAGATGGAATTGTTTGAAAGTCTTACACAATTACCATCCTTGTTAACTTTCTAACATATACCAAAATCAGGCCAAACCGTTTATTACTTCTAAAGATATCGCCCAAAGCGCATATTATTTGTATGCCCATAGGAGGTGAGGTTGAGTAAGAAGTTTTTAGACCCTAACTTTGTTTCTGATAAATGGAATTGTTCGAAAGTCACACACAATCAACATCCTTGTTAACTCTCTAACATATACAAAAATCAGGCCAAACCGTTTATTACTTCTAAAGATATCGCCCAAAGCGCATATTATTCGTATGCCTATGGGACGTGAAGTTAAGTAAGACGTTTTTAGACCCTAACTTTGTTTCTGATGAATGAAATTGTCTGAAAATTACAGAAAACTACCAAACCTGTTAACTCTCTACCATATACCAAAATCAGGCCAAACCGTTTATTAATTCTGAAGATATCGCCCAAAGCGCATATTATTTGTATGCCCATGAGAGGTGAGGTTAAGTAAGAAGTTTTTAGACCCTAACTTTGTTTCTGATAAATGGAATTGTTTGAAAGTAACAGACAACTACCAAACTCTCTAACATATACCAAAATCAGGCCAAACCGTTTATTACTTCTGAAGATATCGTCCAAAGCGCATATTATTCGTATGCCCATGGGAGGTGAGGTTAAGTAAGAAGTTTTTAGACCCTAACTTTGTTTCTGATAAATGGAATTGTTTGAAAGTAACAGACAACTACCAAACTCTCTAACATATACCAAAATCAGGCCAAACCGTTTATTACTTCTGAAGATATCGTCCAAAGCGCATATTATTCGTATGCCCATGGGAGGTGAGGTTGAGTAAGAAGTTTTTAGACCCTAACTTTGTTTCTGATGAATGGAATTGTTTGGAAGTAACACACAATCAACATCCTTGTTAACTCTCTGAAATATACAAAAATCAGGCCAAACCGTTTATTACTTCTAAAGATATCGCCCAAAGCGCATATTATTCGTATGCCCATGGGAGGTGAGGTTGAGTAAGAAGTTTTAGACCCTAACTTTGTTTCTGATAAATGGAATTGTTTGAAAGTCACACACAATTACCATCCTTGTCAACTCTCTAACATATACAAAAATCAGGCCAAACCGTTCATTACTTCTGAAGATATCGCCCAAAGCGCATATTATTCGTATGCCCATGGCAGGTGAGGTTAAGTAAGAAGTTTTTAGACCCTAACTTTTTTTCTGATAAATGAAATTGTCTGAAAGTTACAGACAACTACCAAACCTGTTGATTCTCTAACATATACCAAAATCAGGCCAAACCGTTTATTACTTCTGAAGATATCGTCCAAAGCGCATATTATTCGTATGCCCATGGGAGGTGAGGTTAAGTAAGAAGTTTTTAGACCCTTACTTTGGTTCTGATGAATGGAATTGTTTGAAAGTCACACACAATCAACATCCTTGTTAACTCTCTGAAATATACAAAAATCAGGCCAAACCGTTCATTACTTCTAAAGATATCGCCCAAAGCGCATATTATTCGTATGCCCATGGGAGGTGAGGTTGAGTAAGAAGTTTTAAACCCTAACTTTGTTTCTGATGAATGAAATTGTCTGAAAGTTACAGACAACTACCAAACCTGTTAACTCTCTAACATATACCAAAATCAGGCCGAACCGTTTATTACTTCTGAAGATATCGTCCAAAGCGCATATTATTCGTATGCCCATGGGAGGTGAGGTTGAGTAAGAAGTTTTCAGACCCTAACTTTGTTTCTGATGAATGGAATTGTTTGGAAGTAACACACAATCAACATCCTTGTTAACTCTCTGAAATATACAAAAATCAGGCCAAACCGTTTATTACTTCTGAAGATATCGCCCAAAGCGCATATTATTCGTATGCCCATGGGAGGTGAGGTTGAGTAAGAAGTTTTAGACCCTAACTTTGTTTCTGATAAATGGAATTGTTTGAAAGTCACACACAATTACCATCCTTGTCAACTCTCTAACATATACAAAAATCAGGCCAAACCGTTCATTACTTCTGAAGATATCGCCCAAAGCGCATATTATTCGTATGCCCATGGCAGGTGAGGTTAAGTAAGAAGTTTTTAGACCCTAACTTTTTTTCTGATAAATGAAATTGTCTGAAAGTTACAGACAACTACCAAACCTGTTGATTCTCTAACATATACCAAAATCAGGCCAAACCGTTTATTACTTCTGAAGATATCGTCCAAAGCGCATATTATTCGTATGCCCATGGGAGGTGAGGTTAAGTAAGAAGTTTTCTGACCCTTACTTTGGTTCTGATGAATGGAATTGTTTGAAAGTCACACACAATCAACATCCTTGTTAACTCTCTGAAATATACAAAAATCAGGCCAAACCGTTCATTACTTCTAAAGATATCGCCCAAAGCGCATATTATTTGTATGCCCATGGGAGGTGAGGTTGAGTAAGAAGTTTTAGACCCTAACTTTGTTTCTGATGAATGAAATTGTCTGAAAGTTACAGACAACTACCAAACCTGTTAACTCTCTAACATATACCAAAATCAGGCCAAACCGTTTATTACTTCTGAAGATATCGTCCAAAGCGCATATTATTCGTATGCCCATGGGAGGTGAGGTTGAGTAAGAAGTTTTCTGACCCTTACTTTGGTTCTGATGAATGGAATTGTTTGAAAGTCACACACAATCAACATCCTTGTTAACTCTCTGAAATATACAAAAATCAGGCCAAAACGTTTATTACTTCTAAAGATAACGTCCAATGCGCTTATTATTCGTATGCCCATGGGAGGTGAGGTTAAGTAAGAAGTTTTCTGACCCTTACTTTGGTTCTGATGAATGGAATTGTTTGAAAGTCACACACAATCAACATCCTTGTTAACTCTCTGAAATATACAAAAATCAGGCCAAACCGTTCATTACTTCTAAAGATATTGCCCAAAGCGCATATTATTCGTATGCCCATGGGAGGTGAGGTTGAGTAAGAAGTTTTAGACCCTAACTTTGTTTCTGATGAATGAAATTGTCTGAAAGTTACAGACAACTACCAAACCTGTTAACTCTCTAACATATACCAAAATCAGGCCAAACCGTTTATTACTTCTGAAGATATCGTCCAAAGCGCATATTATTCGTATGCCCATGGGAGGTGAGGTTAAGTAAGAAGTTTTCTGACCCTTACTTTGGTTCTGATGAATGGAATTGTTTGAAAGTCACACACAATCAACATCCTTGTTAACTCTCTGAAATATACAAAAATCAGGCCAAACCGTTCATTACTTCTAAAGATATCGCCCAAAGCGCATATTATTCGTATGCCCATGGGAGGTGAGGTTGAGTAAGAAGTTTTAGACCCTAACTTTGTTTCTGATGAATGAAATTGTCTGAAAGTTACAGACAACTACCAAACCTGTTAACTCTCTAACATATACCAAAATCAGGCCAAACCGTTTATTACTTCTGAAGATATCGTCCAAAGCGCATATTATTCGTATGCCCATGGGAGGTGAGGTTGAGTAAGAAGTTTTCTGACCCTTACTTTGGTTCTGATGAATGGAATTGTTTGAAAGTCACACACAATCAACATCCTTGTTAACTCTCTGGAATATACAAAAATCAGGCCAAAACGTTTATTACTTCTAAAGATAACGTCCAATGCGCATATTATTCGTATGCCCATGGGAGGTGAGGTTAAGTAAGAAGTTTTCTGACCCTTACTTTGGTTCTGATGAATGGAATTGTTTGAAAGTCACACACAATCAACATCCTTGTTAACTCTCTGAAATATACAAAAATCAGGCCAAACCGTTCATTACTTCTAAAGATATTGCCCAAAGCGCATATTATTCGTATGCCCATGGGAGGTGAGGTTGAGTAAGAAGTTTTAGACCCTAACTTTGTTTCTGATGAATGAAATTGTCTGAAAGTTACAGACAACTACCAAACCTGTTAACTCTCTAACATATACCAAAATCAGGCCAAACCGTTTATTACTTCTGAAGATATCGTCCAAAGCGCATATTATTCGTATGCCCATGGGAGGTGAGGTTAAGTAAGAAGTTTTCTGACCCTTACTTTGGTTCTGATGAATGGAATTGTTTGAAAGTCACACACAATCAACATCCTTGTTAACTCTCTGAAATATACAAAAATCAGGCCAAACCGTTCATTACTTCTAAAGATATCGCCCAAAGCGCATATTATTCGTATGCCCATGGGAGGTGAGGTTGAGTAAGAAGTTTTAGACCCTAACTTTGTTTCTGATGAATGAAATTGTCTGAAAGTTACAGACAACTACCAAACCTGTTAACTCTCTAACATATACCAAAATCAGGCCAAACCGTTTATTACTTCTGAAGATATCGTCCAAAGCGCATATTATTCGTATGCCCATGGGAGGTGAGGTTGAGTAAGAAGTTTTTAGACCCTAACTTTGTTTCTGATGAATGGAATTGTTTGGAAGTAACACACAATCAACATCCTTGTTAACTCTCTGAAATGTACAAAAATCAGGCCAAACCGTTTATTACTTCTAAAGATATCGTCCAAAGCGCATATTATTCGTATGCCCATGGGAGGTGAGGTTAAGTAAGAAGTTTTCTGACCCTTACTTTGGTTCTGATGAATGGAATTGTTTGAAAGTCACACACAATCAACATCCTTGTTAACTCTCTGAAATATACAAAAATCAGGCCAAACCGTTTATTACTTCTAAAGATATTGCCCAAAGCGCATATTATTCGTATGCCCATGGGAGGTGAGGTTGAGTAAGAAGTTTTAGACCCTAACTTTGTTTCTGATGAATGAAATTGTCTGAAAGTTACAGACAACTACCAAACCTGTTAACTCTCTAACATATACCAAAATCAGGCCAAACCGTTTATTACTTCTGAAGATATCGTCCAAAGCGCATATTATTCGTATGCCCATGGGAGGTGAGGTTGAGTAAGAAGTTTTTAGACCCTAACTTTGTTTCTGATGAATGGAATTGTTTGGAAGTAACACACAATCAACATCCTTGTTAACTCTCTGAAATATACAAAAATCAGGCCAAACCGTTTATTACTTCTACAGATATCGCCCAAAGCGCATATTATTCGTATGCCCATGGGAGGTGAGGTTGAGTAAGAAGTTTTAGACCCTAACTTTGTTTCTGATGAATGGAATTGTTCGAAAGTCTTACACAATTACCATCCTTGTTAACTCTCTAACATATACCAAAATCAGGCCAAACCGTTTATTACTTCTAAAGATATCGCCCAAAGCGCATATTATTTGTATGCCCATGGGAGGTGAGGTTGAGTAAGAAGTTTTTAGACCCTAACTTTGTTTCTGATAGATGGAATTGTTTGAAAGTCTCACACAATTACCATCCTTGTTAACTCTCTAACATATACAAAAATCAGGCCAAACCGTTCATTACTTCTAAAGATATCGCCCAAAGCGCATATTATTCGTATGCCCATGGGACGTGAGGTTAAGTAAGAAGTTTTTAGACCCTAACTTTGTTTCTGATGAATGAAATTGTTTAAAAGTCACATACAATCACCATCCTTGTTAACTCTCTAACATATACAAAAATCAGGCCAAACCGTTTATTACTTCTAAAGATATCGCCCAAAGCGCATATTATTCGTATGCCCATGGGACGTGAGGTTAAGTAAGACGTTTTTGGACCCTAACTTTGTTTCTGATGAATGAAATTGTCTGAAAGTTACAGACAGCTACTAAACCTGTTAACTCTCTAATATATACCAAAATCAGGCCAAACCGTTTATTACTTCTGAAGATATCGTCCAAAGCGCATATTATTCGTATGCCCATGGGAGGTGAGGTTGAGTAAGAAGTTTTTAGACCCTAACTTTGTTTCTGATGAATGGAATTGTTTGGAAGTAACAAACAATCAACATCCTTGTTAACTCTCTGAAATATACAAAAATCAGGCCAAACCGTTTATTACTTCTACAGATATCGCCCAAAGCGCATATTATTCGTATGCCCATGGGAGGTGAGGTTGAGTAAGAAGTTTTAGACCCTAACTTTGTTTCTGATAAATGGAATTGTTTGAAAGTCACACACAATTACCATCCTTGTCAACTCTCTAACATATACAAAAATCAGGCCAAACCGTTCATTACTTCTGAAGATATCGCCCAAAGCGCATATTATTCGTATGCCCATGGCAGGTGAGGTTAAGTAAGAAGTTTTTAGACCCTAACTTTTTTTCTGATAAATGAAATTGTCTGAAAGTTACAGACAACTACCAAACCTGTTGATTCTCTAACATATACCAAAATCAGGCCAAACCGTTTATTACTTCTGAAGATATCGTCCAAAGCGCATATTATTCGTATGCCCATGGGAGGTGAGGTTAAGTAAGAAGTTTTCTGACCCTTACTTTGGTTCTGATGAATGGAATTGTTTGAAAGTCACACACAATCAACATCCTTGTTAACTCTCTGAAATATACAAAAATCAGGCCAAACCGTTCATTACTTCTAAAGATATCGCCCAAAGCGCATATTATTTGTATGCCCATGGGAGGTGAGGTTGAGTAAGAAGTTTTAGACCCTAACTTTGTTTCTGATGAATGAAATTGTCTGAAAGTTACAGACAACTACCAAACCTGTTAACTCTCTAACATATACCAAAATCAGGCCAAACCGTTTATTACTTCTGAAGATATCGTCCAAAGCGCATATTATTCGTATGCCCATGGGAGGTGAGGTTGAGTAAAAAGTTTTCTGACCCTTACTTTGGTTCTGATGAATGGAATTGTTTGAAAGTCACACACAATCAACATCCTTGTTAACTCTCTGAAATATACAAAAATCAGGCCAAAACGTTTATTACTTCTAAAGATAACGTCCAATGCGCATATTATTCGTATGCCCATGGGAGGTGAGGTTAAGTAAGAAGTTTTCTGACCCTTACTTTGGTTCTGATGAATGGAATTGTTTGAAAGTCACACACAATCAACATCCTTGTTAACTCTCTGAAATATACAAAAATCAGGCCAAACCGTTCATTACTTCTAAAGATATTGCCCAAAGCGCATATTATTCGTATGCCCATGGGAGGTGAGGTTGAGTAAGAAGTTTTAGACCCTAACTTTGTTTCTGATGAATGAAATTGTCTGAAAGTTACAGACAACTACCAAACCTGTTAACTCTCTAACATATACCAAAATCAGGCCAAACCGTTTATTACTTCTGAAGATATCGTCCAAAGCGCATATTATTCGTATGCCCATGGGAGGTGAGGTTAAGTAAGAAGTTTTCTGACCCTTACTTTGGTTCTGATGAATGGAATTGTTTGAAAGTCACACACAATCAACATCCTTGTTAACTCTCTGAAATATACAAAAATCAGGCCAAACCGTTCATTACTTCTAAAGATATCGCCCAAAGCGCATATTATTCGTATGCCCATGGGAGGTGAGGTTGAGTAAGAAGTTTTAGACCCTAACTTTGTTTCTGATGAATGAAATTGTCTGAAAGTTACAGACAACTACCAAACCTGTTAACTCTCTAACATATACCAAAATCAGGCCAAACCGTTTATTACTTCTGAAGATATCGTCCAAAGCGCATATTATTCGTATGCCCATGGGAGGTGAGGTTGAGTAAGAAGTTTTTAGACCCTAACTTTGTTTCTGATGAATGGAATTGTTTGGAAGTAACACACAATCAACATCCTTGTTAACTCTCTGAAATATACAAAAATCAGGCCAAACCGTTTATTACTTCTAAAGATATCGTCCAAAGCGCATATTATTCGTATGCCCATGGGAGGTGAGGTTAAGTAAGAAGTTTTCTGACCCTTACTTTGGTTCTGATGAATGGAATTGTTTGAAAGTCACACACAATCAACATCCTTGTTAACTCTCTGAAATATACAAAAATCAGGCCAAACCGTTTATTACTTCTAAAGATATTGCCCAAAGCGCATATTATTCGTATGCCCATGGGAGGTGAGGTTGAGTAAGAAGTTTTAGACCCTAACTTTGTTTCTGATGAATGAAATTGTCTGAAAGTTACAGACAACTACCAAACCTGTTAACTCTCTAACATATACCAAAATCAGGCCAAACCGTTTATTACTTCTGAAGATATCGTCCAAAGCGCATATTATTCGTATGCCCATGGGAGGTGAGGTTGAGTAAGAAGTTTTTAGACCCTAACTTTGTTTCTGATGAATGGAATTGTTTGGAAGTAACACACAATCAACATCCTTGTTAACTCTCTGAAATATACAAAAATCAGGCCAAACCGTTTATTACTTCTACAGATATCGCCCAAAGCGCATATTATTCGTATGCCCATGGGAGGTGAGGTTGAGTAAGAAGTTTTAGACCCTAACTTTGTTTCTGATGAATGGAATTGTTCGAAAGTCTTACACAATTACCATCCTTGTTAACTCTCTAACATATACCAAAATCAGGCCAAACCGTTTATTACTTCTAAAGATATCGCCCAAAGCGCATATTATTTGTATGCCCATGGGAGGTGAGGTTGAGTAAGAAGTTTTTAGACCCTAACTTTGTTTCTGATAGATGGAATTGTTTGAAAGTCTCACACAATTACCATCCTTGTTAACTCTCTAACATATACAAAAATCAGGCCAAACCGTTCATTACTTCTAAAGATATCGCCCAAAGCGCATATTATTCGTATGCCCATGGGACGTGAGGTTAAGTAAGAAGTTTTTAGACCCTAACTTTGTTTCTGATGAATGAAATTGTTTAAAAGTCACATACAATCACCATCCTTGTTAACTCTCTAACATATACAAAAATCAGGCCAAACCGTTTATTACTTCTAAAGATATCGCCCAAAGCGCATATTATTCGTATGCCCATGGGACGTGAGGTTAAGTAAGACGTTTTTGGACCCTAACTTTGTTTCTGATGAATGAAATTGTCTGAAAGTTACAGACAGCTACTAAACCTGTTAACTCTCTAATATATACCAAAATCAGGCCAAACCGTTTATTACTTCTGAAGATATCGTCCAAAGCGCATATTATTCGTATGCCCATGGGAGGTGAGGTTGAGTAAGAAGTTTTTAGACCCTAACTTTGTTTCTGATGAATGGAATTGTTTGGAAGTAACAAACAATCAACATCCTTGTTAACTCTCTGAAATATACAAAAATCAGGCCAAACCGTTTATTACTTCTACAGATATCGCCCAAAGCGCATATTATTCGTATGCCCATGGGAGGTGAGGTTGAGTAAGAAGTTTTAGACCCTAACTTTGTTTCTGATAAATGGAATTGTTCGAAAGTCTTACACAATTACCATCCTTGTTAACTTTCTAACATATACCAAAATCAGGCCAAACCGTTTATTACTTCTAAAGATATCGCCCAAAGCGCATATTATTTGTATGCCCATGGGACGTGAGGTTAAGTAAGACGTTTTTGGACCCTAACTTTGTTTCTGATGAATGAAATTGTCTGAAAGTTACAGACAGCTACTAAACCTGTTAACTCTCTAATATATACCAAAATCAGGCCAAACCGTTTATTACTTCTGAAGATATCGTCCAAAGCGCATATTATTCGTATGCCCATGGGAGGTGAGGTTGAGTAAGAAGTTTTTAGACCCTAACTTTGTTTCTGATGAATGGAATTGTTTGGAAGTAACAAACAATCAACATCCTTGTTAACTCTCTGAAATATACGAAAATCAGGCCAAACCGTTTATTACTTCTACAGATATCGCCCAAAGCGCATATTATTCGTATGCCCATGGGAGGTGAGGTTGAGTAAGAAGTTTTAGACCCTAACTTTGTTTCTGATAAATGGAATTGTTCGAAAGTCTTACACAATTACCATCCTTGTTAACTTTCTAACATATACCAAAATCAGGCCAAACCGTTTATTACTTCTAAAGATATCGCCCAAAGCGCATATTATTTGTATGCCCATGGGAGGTGAGGTTGAGTAAGAAGTTTTTAGACCCTAACTTTGTTTCTGATAGATGGAATTGTTTGAAAGTCTCACACAATTACCATCCTTGTTAACTCTCTAACATATACAAAAATCAGGCCAAACCGTTCATTACTTCTAAAGATATCGCCCAAAGCGCATATTATTCGTATGCCCATGAGAGGTGAGGTTAAGTAAGAAGTTTTTAGACCCTAACTTTGGTTCTGATGAATGGAATTCTTTGAAAATCACACACAATCAACATCCTTGTTAACTCTCTGAAATATACAAAAATCAGGCCAAACCGTTCATTACTTCTAAAGATATCGCCCAAAGCGCATATTATTCGTATGCCCATGGGAGGTGAGGTTGAGTAAGAAGTTTTAGACCCTAACTTTGTTTCTGATGAATGAAATTGTCTTAAAGTTACAGACAACTACCAAACCTGTTAACTCTCTAACATATACCAAAATCAGGCCAAACCGTTCATTACTTCTGAAGATATCGTCCAAAGCGCATATTATTCGTATGCCCATGGGAGGTGAGGTTGAGTAAGAAGTTTTAGACCCTAACTTTGTTTCTGATAAATGGAATTGTTTGAAAGTCACACACAATCACCATCCCTGTTAACTCTCTAACATATTCAAAAATCAGGCCAAACCGTTTATTACTTCTAAAGATATCGCCCAAAGCGCATATTATTCGTATGCCCATGGGACGTGAGGTTAAGTAAGAAGTTTTTAGACCCTAACTTTGTTTCTGATGAATGAAATTGTTTAAAAGTCACATACAATCACCATCCTTGTTAACTCTCTAACATATACAAAAATCAGGCCAAACCGTTTATTACTTCTAAAGATATCGCCCAAAGCGCATATTATTCGTATGCCCATGGGACGTGAGGTTAAGTAAGACGTTTTTGGACCCTAACTTTGTTTCTGATGAATGAAATTGTCTGAAAGTTACAGACAACTACTAAACCTGTTAACTCTCTAACATATACCAAAATCAGGCCAAACCGTTTATTACTTCTAAAGATATCGCCCAAAGCGCATATTATTCGTATGCCCATGGGAGGTGAGGTTAAGTAAGAAGTTTTTAGACCCTAACTTTGGTTCTGATAAATGGAATTGTTTGAAAGTCACATACAATCACCATCCTTGGTAACTCTCTAACATATACAAAAATCAGGCCAAACCGTTTATTACTTCTGAAGATATCGTCCAAAGCGCATATTATTCGTATGCCCATGGGAGGTGAGGTTAAGTAAGACGTTTTTGGACCCTAACTTTGTTTCTGATGAATGAAATTGTCTGAAAGTTACAGACAACTACTAAACCTGTTAACTCTCTAACATATACCAAAATCAGGCCAAACCGTGTATTACTTCTGAAGATATCGCCCAAAGCGCATATTATTTGTATGCCCATGGAAGGTGAGGTTGAGTAAGACGTTTTTAGACCCTAACTTTGTTTCTGATGAATGAAATTGTCTGAATATTACAGACAACTACCAAACCTGTTAACTCTCTACCATATACGAAAATCAGGCCAAACCGTTTATTACTTCTGAAGATATCGCCCAAAGCGCATATTATTTGTATGCCCATGGAAGGTGAGGTTGAGTAAGACGTTTTTAGACCCTAACTTTGTTTCTGATGAATGAAATTGTTTAAAAGTCACATACAATCACCATCCTTGTTAACTCTCTAACATATACAAAAATCAGGCCAAACCGTTTATTACTTCTAAAGATATCGCCCAAAGCGCATATTATTCGTATGCCCATGGGACGTGAGGTTAAGTAAGACGTTTTTGGACCCTAACTTTGTTTCTGATGAATGAAATTGTCTGAAAGTTACAGACAACTACTAAACCTGTTAACTCTCTAACATATACCAAAATCAGGCCAAACCGTTTATTACTTCTAAAGATATCGCCCAAAGCGCATATTATTCGTATGCCCATGGGAGGTGAGGTTAAGTAAGAAGTTTTTAGACCCTAACTTTGGTTCTGATAAATGGAATTGTTTGAAAGTCACATACAATCACCATCCTTGGTAACTCTCTAACATATACAAAAATCAGGCCAAACCGTTTATTACTTCTGAAGATATCGTCCAAAGCGCATATTATTCGTATGCCCATGGGAGGTGAGGTTAAGTAAGACGTTTTTGGACCCTAACTTTGTTTCTGATGAATGAAATTGTCTGAAAGTTACAGACAACTACTAAACCTGTTAACTCTCTAACATATACCAAAATCAGGCCAAACCGTGTATTACTTCTGAAGATATCGCCCAAAGCGCATATTATTTGTATGCCCATGGAAGGTGAGGTTGAGTAAGACGTTTTTAGACCCTAACTTTGTTTCTGATGAATGAAATTGTCTGAATATTACAGACAACTACCAAACCTGTTAACTCTCTACCATATACGAAAATCAGGCCAAACCGTTTATTACTTCTGAAGATATCGCCCAAAGCGCATATTATTTGTATGCCCATGGAAGGTGAGGTTGAGTAAGACGTTTTTAGACCCTAACTTTGTTTCTGATGAATGAAATTGTCTGAATATTACAGACAACTACCAAACCTGTTAACTCTCTACCATATACGAAAATCAGGCCAAACCGTTTATTACTTCTGAAGATATCGCCCAAAGCGCATATTATTTGTATGCCCATGGGAGGTGAGGTTGAGTAAGAAGTTTTTAGACTCTAACTTTGGTTCTGATAAATGGAATTGTTAGAAAGTAACACACAATCAACATCCTTGTTAACTCTCTAACATATACCAAAATCAGGCCAAACCGTTCATTACTTCTGAAGATATCGTCCAAAGCGCATATTATTCGTATGCCCATGGGAGGTGAGGTTGAGTAAGAAGTTTTAGACCCTAACTTTGTTTCTGATAAATGGAATTGTTTGAAAGTCACACACAATCACCATCCCTGTTAACTCTCTAACATATTCAAAAATCAGGCCAAACCGTTTATTACTTCTAAAGATATCGCCCAAAGCGCATATTATTCGTATGCCCATGGGACGTGAGGTTAAGTAAGAAGTTTTTAGACCCTAACTTTGTTTCTGATGAATGAAATTGTTTAAAAGTCACATACAATCACCATCCTTGTTAACTCTCTAACATATACAAAAATCAGGCCAAACCGTTTATTACTTCTAAAGATATCGCCCAAAGCGCATATTATTCGTATGCCCATGGGACGTGAGGTTAAGTAAGACGTTTTTGGACCCTAACTTTGTTTCTGATGAATGAAATTGTCTGAAAGTTACAGACAACTACTAAACCTGTTAACTCTCTAACATATACCAAAATCAGGCCAAACCGTTTATTACTTCTAAAGATATCGCCCAAAGCGCATATTATTCGTATGCCCATGGGAGGTGAGGTTAAGTAAGAAGTTTTTAGACCCTAACTTTGGTTCTGATAAATGGAATTGTTTGAAAGTCACATACAATCACCATCCTTGGTAACTCTCTAACATATACAAAAATCAGGCCAAACCGTTTATTACTTCTGAAGATATCGTCCAAAGCGCATATTATTCGTATGCCCATGGGAGGTGAGGTTAAGTAAGACGTTTTTGGACCCTAACTTTGTTTCTGATGAATGAAATTGTCTGAAAGTTACAGACAACTACTAAACCTGTTAACTCTCTAACATATACCAAAATCAGGCCAAACCGTGTATTACTTCTGAAGATATCGCCCAAAGCGCATATTATTTGTATGCCCATGGAAGGTGAGGTTGAGTAAGACGTTTTTAGACCCTAACTTTGTTTCTGATGAATGAAATTGTCTGAATATTACAGACAACTACCAAACCTGTTAACTCTCTACCATATACGAAAATCAGGCCAAACCGTTTATTACTTCTGAAGATATCGCCCAAAGCGCATATTATTTGTATGCCCATGGGAGGTGAGGTTGAGTAAGAAGTTTTTAGACCCTAACTTTGGTTCTGATAAATGGAATTGTTAGAAAGTAACACACAATCAACATCCTTGTTAACTCTCTAACATATACAAAAATCAAATCAAACCGTTTATTACTTCTAAAGATATCGCCCAAAGCGCATATTATTCGTATGCCCATGGGACGTAAGGTTAAGTGAGACGTTTTTAGACCCTAACTTTGTTTCTGATGAATGAAATTGTTTAAAAGTCACACACAATCACCATCCTTGTTAACTCTCTAACATATACAAAAATCAGGCCAAACCGTTTATTACTTCTAAAGATATCGCCCAAAGCGCATATTATTCGTATGCCCATGGGACGTGAGGTTAAGTAAGAGGTTTTTGGACCCTAACTTTGTTTCTGATGAATGAAATTGTCTGAAAGTTACAGACAACTACTAAACCTGTTAACTCTCTAACATATACCAAAATCAGGCCAAACCGTTCATTACTTCTAAAGATATCGCCCAAAGCGCATATTATTCGTATGCCCATGGGATGTGAGGTTGAGTAAGAAGTTTTAGACCCTAACTTTGTTTCTGATGAATGAAATTGTCTTAAAGTTACAGACAACTACCAAACCTGTTAACTCTCTAACATATACCAAAATCAGGCCAAACCGTTCATTACTTCTGAAGATATCGTCCAAAGCGCATATTATTCGTATGCCCATGGGAGGTGAGGTTGAGTAAGAAGTTTTAAACCCTAACTTTGTTTCTGATAAATGGAATTGTTTGAAAGTCACACACAATCACCATCCCTGTTAACTCTCTAACATATTCAAAAATCAGGCCAAACCGTTTATTACTTCTAAAGATATCGCCCAAAGCGCATATTATTCGTATGCCCATGGGACGTGAGGTTAAGTAAGAAGTTTTTAGACCCTAACTTTGTTTCTGATGAATGAAATTGTTTAAAAGTCACATACAATCACCATCCTTGTTAACTCTCTAACATATACAAAAATCAGGCCAAACCGTTTATTACTTCTAAAGATATCGCCCAAAGCGCATATTATTCGTATGCCCATGGGACGTGAGGTTAAGTAAGACGTTTTTGGACCCTAACTTTGTTTCTGATGAATGAAATTGTCTGAAAGTTACAGACAACTACTAAACCTGTTAACTCTCTAACATATACCAAAATCAGGCCAAACCGTTTATTACTTCTAAAGATATCGCCCAAAGCGCATATTATTCGTATGCCCATGGGAGGTGAGGTTAAGTAAGAAGTTTTTAGACCCTAACTTTGGTTCTGATAAATGGAATTGTTTGAAAGTCACATACAATCACCATCCTTGGTAACTCTCTAACATATACAAAAATCAGGCCAAACCGTTCATTACTTCTGAAGATATCGTCCAAAGCGCATATTATTCGTATGCCCATGGGAGGTGAGGTTAAGTAAGACGTTTTTGGACCCTAACTTTGTTTCTGATGAATGAAATTGTCTGAAAGTTACAGACAACTACTAAACCTGTTAACTCTCTAACATATACCAAAATCAGGCCAAACCGTGTATTACTTCTGAAGATATCGCCCAAAGCGCATATTATTTGTATGCCCATGGAAGGTGAGGTTGAGTAAGACGTTTTTAGACCCTAACTTTGTTTCTGATGAATGAAATTGTCTGAATATTACAGACATCTACCAAACCTGTTAACTCTCTACCATATACGAAAATCAGGCCAAACCGTTTATTACTTCTGAAGATATCGCCCAAAGCGCATATTATTTGTATGCCCATGGGAGGTGAGGTTGAGTAAGAAGTTTTTAGACCCTAACTTTGGTTCTGATAAATGGAATTGTTAGAAAGTAACACACAATCAACATCCTTGTTAACTCTCTAACATATACAAAAATCAAATCAAACCGTTTATTACTTCTAAAGATATCGCCCAAAGCGCATATTATTCGTATGCCCATGGGACGTAAGGTTAAGTGAGACGTTTTTAGACCCTAACTTTGTTTCTGATGAATGAAATTGTTTAAAAGTCACACACAATCACCATCCTTGTTAACTCTCTAACATATACAAAAATCAGGCCAAACCGTTTATTACTTCTAAAGATATCGCCCAAAGCGCATATTATTTGTATGCCCATGGGACGTGAGGTTAAGTAAGACGTTTTTGGACCCTAACTTTGTTTCTGATGAATGAAATTGTCTGAAAGTTACAGACAGCTACTAAACCTGTTAACTCTCTAATATATACCAAAATCAGGCCAAACCGTTTATTACTTCTGAAGATATCGTCCAAAGCGCATATTATTCGTATGCCCATGGGAGGTGAGGTTGAGTAAGAAGTTTTTAGACCCTAACTTTGTTTCTGATGAATGGAATTGTTTGGAAGTAACAAACAATCAACATCCTTGTTAACTCTCTGAAATATACAAAAATCAGGCCAAACCGTTTATTACTTCTACAGATATCGCCCAAAGCGCATATTATTCGTATGCCCATGGGAGGTGAGGTTGAGTAAGAAGTTTTAGACCCTAACTTTGTTTCTGATAAATGGAATTGTTCGAAAGTCTTACACAATTACCATCCTTGTTAACTTTCTAACATATACCAAAATCAGGCCAAACCGTTTATTACTTCTAAAGATATCGCCCAAAGCGCATATTATTTGTATGCCCATGGGAGGTGAGGTTGAGTAAGAAGTTTTTAGACCCTAACTTTGTTTCTGATAGATGGAATTGTTTGAAAGTCTCACACAATTACCATCCTTGTTAACTCTCTAACATATACAAAAATCAGGCCAAACCGTTCATTACTTCTAAAGATATCGCCCAAAGCGCATATTATTCGTATGCCCATGAGAGGTGAGGTTAAGTAAGAAGTTTTTAGACCCTAACTTTGGTTCTGATGAATGGAATTCTTTGAAAATCACACACAATCAACATCCTTGTTAACTCTCTGAAATATACAAAAATCAGGCCAAACCGTTCATTACTTCTAAAGATATCGCCCAAAGCGCATATTATTCGTATGCCCATGGGAGGTGAGGTTGAGTAAGAAGTTTTAGACCCTAACTTTGTTTCTGATGAATGAAATTGTCTTAAAGTTACAGACAACTACCAAACCTGTTAACTCTCTAACATATACCAAAATCAGGCCAAACCGTTCATTACTTCTGAAGATATCGTCCAAAGCGCATATTATTCGTATGCCCATGGGAGGTGAGGTTGAGTAAGAAGTTTTAGACCCTAACTTTGTTTCTGATAAATGGAATTGTTTGAAAGTCACACACAATCACCATCCCTGTTAACTCTCTAACATATACAAAAATCAGGCCAAACCGTTTATTACTTCTGAAGATATCGTCCAAAGCGCATATTATTCGTATGCCCATGGGAGGTGAGGTTAAGTAAGACGTTTTTGGACCCTAACTTTGTTTCTGATGAATGAAATTGTCTGAAAGTTACAGACAACTACTAAACCTGTTAACTCTCTAACATATACCAAAATCAGGCCAAACCGTGTATTACTTCTGAAGATATCGCCCAAAGCGCATATTATTTGTATGCCCATGGAAGGTGAGGTTGAGTAAGACGTTTTTAGACCCTAACTTTGTTTCTGATGAATGAAATTGTCTGAATATTACAGACATCTACCAAACCTGTTAACTCTCTACCATATACGAAAATCAGGCCAAACCGTTTATTACTTCTGAAGATATCGCCCAAAGCGCATATTATTTGTATGCCCATGGGAGGTGAGGTTGAGTAAGAAGTTTTTAGACCCTAACTTTGGTTCTGATAAATGGAATTGTTAGAAAGTAACACACAATCAACATCCTTGTTAACTCTCTAACATATACAAAAATCAAATCAAACCGTTTATTACTTCTAAAGATATCGCCCAAAGCGCATATTATTCGTATGCCCATGGGACGTAAGGTTAAGTGAGACGTTTTTAGACCCTAACTTTGTTTCTGATGAATGAAATTGTTTAAAAGTCACACACAATCACCATCCTTGTTAACTCTCTAACATATACAAAAATCAGGCCAAACCGTTTATTACTTCTAAAGATATCGCCCAAAGCGCATATTATTCGTATGCCCATGGGACGTGAGGTTAAGTAAGACGTTTTTGGACCCTAACTTTGTTTCTGATGAATGAAATTGTCTGAAAGTTACAGACAGCTACTAAACCTGTTAACTCTCTAATATATACCAAAATCAGGCCAAACCGTTTATTACTTCTGAAGATATCGTCCAAAGCGCATATTATTCGTATGCCCATGGGAGGTGAGGTTGAGTAAGAAGTTTTTAGACCCTAACTTTGTTTCTGATGAATGGAATTGTTTGGAAGTAACAAACAATCAACATCCTTGTTAACTCTCTGAAATATACAAAAATCAGGCCAAACCGTTTATTACTTCTACAGATATCGCCCAAAGCGCATATTATTCGTATGCCCATGGGAGGTGAGGTTGAGTAAGAAGTTTTAGACCCTAACTTTGTTTCTGATAAATGGAATTGTTCGAAAGTCTTACACAATTACCATCCTTGTTAACTTTCTAACATATACCAAAATCAGGCCAAACCGTTTATTACTTCTAAAGATATCGCCCAAAGCGCATATTATTTGTATGCCCATGGGACGTGAGGTTAAGTAAGACGTTTTTGGACCCTAACTTTGTTTCTGATGAATGAAATTGTCTGAAAGTTACAGACAGCTACTAAACCTGTTAACTCTCTAATATATACCAAAATCAGGCCAAACCGTTTATTACTTCTGAAGATATCGTCCAAAGCGCATATTATTCGTATGCCCATGGGAGGTGAGGTTGAGTAAGAAGTTTTTAGACCCTAACTTTGTTTCTGATGAATGGAGTTGTTTGGAAGTAACAAACAATCAACATCCTTGTTAACTCTCTGAAATATACAAAAATCAGGCCAAACCGTTTATTACTTCTACAGATATCGCCCAAAGCGCATATTATTCGTATGCCCATGGGAGGTGAGGTTGAGTAAGAAGTTTTAGACCCTAACTTTGTTTCTGATAAATGGAATTGTTCGAAAGTCTTACACAATTACCATCCTTGTTAACTTTCTAACATATACCAAAATCAGGCCAAACCGTTTATTACTTCTAAAGATATCGCCCAAAGCGCATATTATTTGTATGCCCATGGGAGGTGAGGTTGAGTAAGAAGTTTTTAGACCCTAACTTTGTTTCTGATAGATGGAATTGTTTGAAAGTCTCACACAATTACCATCCTTGTTAACTCTCTAACATATACAAAAATCAGGCCAAACCGTTCATTACTTCTAAAGATATCGCCCAAAGCGCATATTATTCGTATGCCCATGAGAGGTGAGGTTAAGTAAGAAGTTTTTAGACCCTAACTTTGGTTCCTATGAATGGAATTCTTTGAAAATCACACACAATCAACATCCTTGTTAACTCTCTGCAATATACAAAAATCAGGCCAAACCGTTCATTACTTCTAAAGATATCGCCCAAAGCGCATATTATTCGTATGCCCATGGGAGGTGAGGTTGAGTAAGAAGTTTTAGACCCTAACTTTGTTTCTGATGAATGAAATTGTCTTAAAGTTACAGACAACTACCAAACCTGTTAACTCTCTAACATATACCAAAATCAGGCCAAACCGTTCATTACTTCTGAAGATATCGTCCAAAGCGCATATTATTCGTATGCCCATGGGAGGTGAGGTTGAGTAAGAAGTTTTAGACCCTAACTTTGTTTCTGATAAATGGAATTGTTTGAAAGTCACACACAATCACCATCCCTGTTAACTCTCTAACATATTCAAAAATCAGGCCAAACCGTTTATTACTTCTAAAGATATCGCCCAAAGCGCATATTATTCGTATGCCCATGGGACGTGAGGTTAAGTAAGAAGTTTTTAGACCCTAACTTTGTTTCTGATGAATGAAATTGTTTAAAAGTCACATACAATCACCATCCTTGTTAACTCTCTAACATATACAAAAATCAGGCCAAACCGTTTATTACTTCTAAAGATATCGCCCAAAGCGCATATTATTCGTATGCCCATGGGACGTGAGGTTAAGTAAGACGTTTTTGGACCCTAACTTTGTTTCTGATGAATGAAATTGTCTGAAAGTTACAGACAACTACTAAACCTGTTAACTCTCTAACATATACCAAAATCAGGCCAAACCGTTTATTACTTCTAAAGATATCGCCCAAAGCGCATATTATTCGTATGCCCATGGGAGGTGAGGTTAAGTAAGAAGTTTTTAGACCCTAACTTTGGTTCTGATAAATGGAATTGTTTGAAAGTCACATACAATCACCATCCTTGGTAACTCTCTAACATATACAAAAATCAGGCCAAACCGTTTATTACTTCTGAAGATATCGTCCAAAGCGCATATTATTCGTATGCCCATGGGAGGTGAGGTTAAGTAAGACGTTTTTGGACCCTAACTTTGTTTCTGATGAATGAAATTGTCTGAAAGTTACAGACAACTACTAAACCTGTTAACTCTCTAACATATACCAAAATCAGGCCAAACCGTGTATTACTTCTGAAGATATCGCCCAAAGCGCATATTATTTGTATGCCCATGGAAGGTGAGGTTGAGTAAGACGTTTTTAGACCCTAACTTTGTTTCTGATGAATGAAATTGTCTGAATATTACAGACAACTACCAAACCTGTTAACTCTCTACCATATACGAAAATCAGGCCAAACCGTTTATTACTTCTGAAGATATCGCCCAAAGCGCATATTATTTGTATGCCCATGGGAGGTGAGGTTGAGTAAGAAGTTTTTAGACCCTAACTTTGGTTCTGATAAATGGAATTGTTAGAAAGTAACACACAATCAACATCCTTGTTAACTCTCTAACATATACAAAAATCAGGCCAAACCGTTTATTACTTCCAAAGATATCGCCCAAAGCGCATATTATTCGTATGCCCATGGGACGTGAGGTTAAGTAAGAGGTTTTTGGACCCTAACTTTGTTTCTGATGAATGAAATTGTCTGAAAGTTACAGACAACTACTAAACCTGTTAACTCTCTAACATATACCAAAATCAGGCCAAACCGTTCATTACTTCTAAAGATATCGCCCAAAGCGCATATTATTCGTATGCCCATGGGAGGTGAGGTTGAGTAAGAAGTTTTAGACCCTAACTTTGTTTCTGATGAATGAAATTGTCTTAAAGTTACAGACAACTACCAAACCTGTTAACTCTCTAACATATACCAAAATCAGGCCAAACCGTTCATTACTTCTGAAGATATCGTCCAAAGCGCATATTATTCGTATGCCCATGGGAGGTGAGGTTGAGTAAGAAGTTTTAGACCCTAACTTTGTTTCTGATAAATGGAATTGTTTGAAAGTAACACACAATCACCATCCCTGTTAACTCTCTAACATATTCAAAAATCAGGCCAAACCGTTTATTACTTCTAAAGATATCGCCCAAAGCGCATATTATTCGTATGCCCATGGGACGTGAGGTTAAGTAAGAAGTTTTTAGACCCTAACTTTGTTTCTGATGAATGAAATTGTTTAAAAGTCACATACAATCACCATCCTTGTTAACTCTCTAACATATACAAAAATCAGGCCAAACCGTTTATTACTTCTAAAGATATCGCCCAAAGCGCATATTATTCGTATGCCCATGGGACGTGAGGTTAAGTAAGACGTTTTTGGACCCTAACTTTGTTTCTGATGAATGAAATTGTCTGAAAGTTACAGACAACTACTAAACCTGTTAACTCTCTAACATATACCAAAATCAGGCCAAACCGTTTATTACTTCTAAAGATATCGCCCAAAGCGCATATTATTCGTATGCCCATGGGAGGTGAGGTTAAGTAAGAAGTTTTTAGACCCTAACTTTGGTTCTGATAAATGGAATTGTTTGAAAGTCACATACAATCACCATCCTTGGTAACTCTCTAACATATACAAAAATCAGGCCAAACCGTTCATTACTTCTGAAGATATCGTCCAAAGCGCATATTATTCGTATGCCCATGGGAGGTGAGGTTAAGTAAGACGTTTTTGGACCCTAACTTTGTTTCTGATGAATGAAATTGTCTGAAAGTTACAGACAACTACTAAACCTGTTAACTCTCTAACATATACCAAAATCAGGCCAAACCGTGTATTACTTCTGAAGATATCGCCCAAAGCGCATATTATTCGTATGCCCATGGGAGGTGAGGTTAAGTAAGAAGTTTTTAGACCCTAACTTTGGTTCTGATAAATGGAATTGTTTGAAAGTCACATACAATCACCATCCTTGGTAACTCTCTAACATATACAAAAATCAGGCCAAACCGTTTATTACTTCTGAAGATATCGTCCAAAGCGCATATTATTCGTATGCCCATGGGAGGTGAGGTTAAGTAAGACGTTTTTGGACCCTAACTTTGTTTCTGATGAATGAAATTGTCTGAAAGTTACAGACAACTACTAAACCTGTTAACTCTCTAACATATACCAAAATCAGGCCAAACCGTGTATTACTTCTGAATATATCGCCCAAAGCGCATATTATTTGTATGCCCATGGAAGGTGAGGTTGAGTAAGACGTTTTTAGACCCTAACTTTGTTTCTGATGAATGAAATTGTCTGAATATTACAGACAACTACCAAACCTGTTAACTCTCTAACACATACCAAAATCAGGCCAAACCGTTTATTACTTCTGAAGATATCGTCCAAAGCGCATAATATTCGTATGCCCATGGGAGGTGAGGTTAAGTAAGAAGTTTCTAGACCCTAACTTTGGTTCTTATGAATGGAATTGTTTGAAAGTCACACACAATCACCATCCTTGTCAACTCTCTAACATATACAAAAATCAGGCCAAACCGTTCATTACTTCTGAAGATATCGCCCAAAGCGCGTATTATTCGTATGCCCATGGGACGTGAGGTTAAGTAAGACGTTTTTAGACCCTAACTTTGTTTCTGATGAATGAAATTGTCTGAAAGTTACAGACAACTACTAAACCTGTTAATTCTCTAACACATACCAAAATCAGGCCAAACCGTTTATTACTTCTGAAGATATCGTCCAAAGCGCATAATATTCGTATGCCCATGGGAGGTGAGGTTAAGTAAGAAGTTTTTAGACCCTAACTTTGGTTCTGATAAATGGAATTGTTTGAAAGTCACACACAATCACCATCCTTGGTAACTCTCTAAAATATACAAAAAAACAGGCCAAACCGTCCATTACTTCTAAAGATATCGCCCAAAGCGCATATTATTCGTATGCCCATGGGAGGTGAGGTTGAGTAAGATTTTTTGGACCCTAACTTTGTTTCTGATAAATGAAATTGTCTGAAAGTTACAGATAACTACCAAACCTGTTAAATCTCTAACATATGCCAAAATCAGGCCAAACCGTGTATTACTTCTAAAGATATCGCCCAAAGCGCATATTATTTGTATGCCCATGGAAGGTGAGGTTGAGTAAGACGTTTTTAGACCCTAACTTTGTTTCTGATGAATGAAATTGTCTGAATATTACAGACAACTACCAAACCTGGTAACTCTCTACCATATACGAAAATCAGGCCAAACCGTTTATTACTTCTGAAGATATCGCCCAAAGCGCATATTATTTGTATGCCCATGGGAGGTGAGGTTGAGTAAGAAGTTTTTAGACCCTAACTTTGTTTTTGATAAATGGAATTGTTTGAAAGTCACACACAATCACCATCCTTGTCAACTCTCTAACATATACAAAAATCAGGCCAAACCGTTCATTACTTCTAAAGATATCGCCCAAAGCGCATATTATTCGTATGCCCATGGGACGTGAGGTTAAGTAGGACGTTTTTAGACCCTAACTTTGTTTCTGATAAATGAAATTGTCTGAAAGTTACAGACAACTACCGAACCTGTTAACTCTCTAACATATATCAAAATCAGGCCAAACCGTTTATTACTTCTGAAGATATCGTCCAAAGCGCATATTATTCGTATGCCCATGGGAGGTGAGGTTAAGTAAGAAGTTTTTAGACCCTAACTTTGGTTCTGATAAATGGAATTGTTTGAAAGTCACATACAATCACCATCCTTGGTAACTCTCTAACATATACAAAAATCAGGCCAAACCGTTTATTACTTCTGAAGATATCGTCCAAAGCGCATATTATTCGTATGCCCATGGGAGGTGAGGTTAAGTAAGACGTTTTTGGACCCTAACTTTGTTTCTGATGAATGAAATTGTCTGAAAGTTACAGACAACTACTAAACCTGTTAACTCTCTAACATATACCAAAATCAGGCCAAACCGTGTATTACTTCTGAAGATATCGCCCAAAGCGCATATTATTTGTATGCCCATGGAAGGTGAGGTTGAGTAAGACGTTTTTAGACCCTAACTTTGTTTCTGATGAATGAAATTGTCTGAATATTACAGACAACTACCAAACCTGTTAACTCTCTACCATATACGAAAATCAGGCCAAACCGTTTATTACTTCTGAAGATATCGCCCAAAGCGCATATTATTTGTATGCCCATGGGAGGTGAGGTTGAGTAAGAAGTTTTTAGACCCTAACTTTGGTTCTGATAAATGGAATTGTTTGAAAGTAACACACAATCAACATCCTTGTTAACTCTCTAACATATACAAAAATCAAATCAAACCGTTTATTACTTCTAAAGATATCGCCCAAAGCGCATATTATTCGTATGCCCATGGGACGTAAGGTTAAGTGAGACGTTTTTAGACCCTAACTTTGTTTCTGATAGATGAAATTGTCTGAAAGTTACAAGACAACTACCAAACCTGTTCACTCTCTAACATAGACCAAAATCAGGCCAAACCGTGTATTACTTCTGAAGATATCGCCCAAAGCGCATATTATTTGTATGCCCATGGGAGGTGAAGTTGAGTAAGAAGTTTTTAGACCCTAACTTTGTTTCTGATGAATGAAATTGTTTAAAAATCACATACAATCACCATCCTTGTTAACTCTCTAACATATACAAAAATCAGGCCAAACCGTTTATTACTTCTAAAGATATCGCCCAAAGCGCATATTATTCGTATGCCCATGGGACGTGAGGTTAAGTAAGACGTTTTTGGACCCTAACTTTGTTTCTGATGAATGAAATTGTCTTAAAGTTACAGACAACTACTAAACCTGTTAACTCTCTAACATATATTAAAATCAGGCCGAACCGTTTATTACTTCTGAAGATATCGTCCAAAGCGCATATTATTCGTATGCCCATGGGAGGTGAGGTTAAGTAAGAAGTTTTTAGACCCTAACTTTGGTTCTGATAAATGGAATTGTTTGAAAGTCACACACAATCACCATCCTTGGTAACTCTCTAATATATACAAAAAACAGGCCAAACCGTTCATTACTTCTAAAGATATCGCCCAAAGCGCATATTATTCGTATGCCCATGGGAGGTGAGGTTGAGTAAGATTTTTTAGACCCTAACTTTGTTTCTGATAAATGAAATTGTCTGAAAGTTACAGATAACTACCAAACCTGTTAAATCTCTAACATATGCCAGAATCAGGCACAACCGTGTATTACTTCTGAAGATATCGCCCAAAGCGCATATTATTTGTATGCCCATGGAAGGTGAGGTTGAGTAAGACGTTTTTAGACCCTAACTTTGTTTCTGATGAATGAAATTGTCTGATAATTACAGACAACTACCAAACCTGTTAACTCTCTACCATATACGAAAATCAGGCCAAACCGTTTATTACTTCTGAAGATATCGCCCAAAGCGCATATTATTTGTATGCCCATGGGAGGTGAGGTTGAGTAAGAAGTTTTTAGACCCTAACTTTGTTTCTGATGAATGGAATTGTTTGAAAGTAACACACAATCAACATCCTTGTTAACTCTCTGAAATATACAAAAATCAGGCCAAACCGTTTATTACTTCTAAAGATATCGCCCAAAGCGCATATTATTCGTATGCCGATGGGAGGTGAGGTTGAGTAAGAAGTTTTAGACCCTAACTTTGTTTCTGATCAATGGAATTGTTTGAAAGTCACACACAATCACCATCCTTGTCAACTCTCTAACATATACAAAAATCAGGCCAAACCGTTCATTACTTCTGAAGATATCGCCCAAAGCGCATATTATTTGTATGCCCATGGGAGGTGAGGTTGAGTAAGAAGTTTTTAGACCCTAACTTTGTTTTTGATAAATGGAATTGTTTGAAAGTCACACACAATCACCATCCTTGTCAACTCTCTAACATATACAAAAATCAGGCCAAACCGTTCATTACTTCTGAAGATATCGCCCAAAGCGCGTATTATTCGTATGCCCATGGGACGTGAGGTTAAGTAAGACGTTTTCAGACCCTAACTTTGTTTCTGATGAATGAAATTGTCTGAAAGTTACAGACAACTACTAAACTTGTTAATTCTCTAACACATACCAAAATCAGGCCAAACCGTTTATTACTTCTGAAGATATCGTCCAAAGCGCATAATATTCGTATGCCCATGGGAGGTGAGGTTAAGTAAGAAGTTTTTAGACCCTAACTTTGGTTCTGATGAATGGAATTGTTTGAAAGTCACACACAATCACCATCCTTGTCAACTCTCTAACATATACAAAAATCAGGCCAAACCGTTCATTACTTCTGAAGATATCGCCCAAAGCGCATATTATTTGTATGCCCATGGGAGGTGAAGTTGAGTAAGAAGTTTTTAGACCCTAACTTTGTTTCTGATGAATGAAATTGTTTAAAAATCACATACAATCACCATCCTTGTTAACTCTCTAACATATACAAAAATCAGGCCAAACCGTTTATTACTTCTAAAGATATCGCCCAAAGCGCATATTATTCGTATGCCAACGGGACGTGAGGTTAAGTAAGACGTTTTTGGACCCTAACTTTGTTTCTGATGAATGAAATTGTCTTAAAGTTACAGACAACTACTAAACCTGTTAACTCTCTAACATATATTAAAATCAGGCCGAACCGTTTATTACTTCTGAAGATATCGTCCAAAGCGCATATTATTCGTATGCCCATGGGAGGTGAGGTTAAGTAAGAAGTTTTTAGACCCTAACTTTGGTTCTGATAAATGGAATTGTTTGAAAGTCACACACAATCACCATCCTTGGTAACTCTCTAATATATACAAAAAACAGGCCAAACCGTTCATTACTTCTAAAGATATCGCCCAAAGCGCATATTATTCGTATGCCCATGGGAGGTGAGGTTGAGTAAGACGTTTTTAGACCCTAACTTTGTTTCTGATGAATGAAATTGTCTGAATATTACAGACAACTACCAAACCTGTTAACTCTCTACCATATACGAAAATCAGGCCAAACCGTTTATTACTTCTGAAGATATCTTCCAAAGCGCATATTATTTGTATGCCCATGGGAGGTGAGGTTGAGTAAGAAGTTTTTAGACCCTAACTTTGTTTTTGATAAATGGAATTGTTTGAAAGTCACACACAATCACCATCCTTGTCAACTCTCTAACATATACAAAAATCAGGCCAAACCGTTCATTACTTCTAAAGATATCGCCCAAAGCGCATATTATTCGTATGCCCATGGGACGTGAGGTTAAGTAGGACGTTTTTAGACCCTAACTTTGTTTCTGATAAATGAAATTGTCTGAAAGTTACAGACAACTACCAAACCTGTTAACTCTCTAACATATATCAAAATCAGGCCAAACCGTTTATTACTTCTGAAGATATCGTCCAAAGCGCATATTATTCGTATGCCCATGGGAGGTGAGGTTAAGTAAGAAGTTTTTAGACCCTAACTTTGGTTCTGATAAATGGAATTGTTTGAAAGTCACATACAATCACCATCCTTGGTAACTCTCTAACATATACAAAAATCAGGCCAAACCGTTTATTACTTCTGAAGATATCGTCCAAAGCGCATATTATTCGTATGCCCATGGGAGGTGAGGTTAAGTAAGACGTTTTTGGACCCTAACTTTGTTTCTGATGAATGAAATTGTCTGAAAGTTACAGACAACTACTAAACCTGTTAACTCTCTAACATATACCAAAATCAGGCCAAACCGTGTATTACTTCTGAAGATATCGCCCAAAGCGCATATTATTTGTATGCCCATGGAAGGTGAGGTTGAGTAAGACGTTTTTAGACCCTAACTTTGTTTCTGATGAATGAAATTGTCTGAATATTACAGACAACTACCAAACCTGTTAACTCTCTACCATATACGAAAATCAGGCCAAACCGTTTATTACTTCTGAAGATATCGCCCAAAGCGCATATTATTTGTATGCCCATGGGAGGTGAGGTTGAGTAAGAAGTTTTTAGACCCTAACTTTGGTTCTGATAAATGGAATTGTTTGAAAGTAACACACAATCAACATCCTTGTTAACTCTCTAACATATACAAAAATCAAATCAAACCGTTTATTACTTCTAAAGATATCGCCCAAAGCGCATATTATTCGTATGCCCATGGGACGTAAGGTTAAGTGAGACGTTTTTAGACCCTAACTTTGTTTCTGATAGATGAAATTGTCTGAAAGTTACAAGACAACTACCAAACCTGTTCACTCTCTAACATAGACCAAAATCAGGCCAAACCGTGTATTACTTCTGAAGATATCGCCCAAAGCGCATATTATTTGTATGCCCATGGGAGGTGAAGTTGAGTAAGAAGTTTTTAGACCCTAACTTTGTTTCTGATGAATGAAATTGTTTAAAAATCACATACAATCACCATCCTTGTTAACTCTCTAACATATACAAAAATCAGGCCAAACCGTTTATTACTTCTAAAGATATCGCCCAAAGCGCATATTATTCGTATGCCCATGGGACGTGAGGTTAAGTAAGACGTTTTTGGACCCTAACTTTGTTTCTGATGAATGAAATTGTCTTAAAGTTACAGACAACTACTAAACCTGTTAACTCTCTAACATATATTAAAATCAGGCCGAACCGTTTATTACTTCTGAAGATATCGTCCAAAGCGCATATTATTCGTATGCCCATCGGAGGTGAGGTTAAGTAAGAAGTTTTTAGACCCTAACTTTGGTTCTGATAAATGGAATTGTTTGAAAGTCACACACAATCACCATCCTTGGTAACTCTCTAATATATACAAAAAACAGGCCAAACCGTTCATTACTTCTAAAGATATCGCCCAAAGCGCATATTATTCGTATGCCCATGGGAGGTGAGGTTGAGTAAGATTTTTTAGACCCTAACTTTGTTTCTGATAAATGAAATTGTCTGAAAGTTACAGATAACTACCAAACCTGTTAAATCTCTAACATATGCCAAAATCAGGCCAAACCGTGTATTACTTCTGAAGATATCGCCCAAAGCGCATATTATTTGTATGCCCATGGAAGGTGAGGTTGAGTAAGACGTTTTTAGACCCTAACTTTGTTTCTGATGAATGAAATTGTCTGATAATTACAGACAACTACCAAACCTGTTAACTCTCTACCATATACGAAAATCAGGCCAAACCGTTTATTACTTCTGAAGATATCGCCCAAAGCGCATATTATTTGTATGCCCATGGGAGGTGAGGTTGAGTAAGAAGTTTTTAGACCCTAACTTTGTTTCTGATGAATGGAATTGTTTGAAAGTAACACACAATCAACATCCTTGTTAACTCTCTGAAATATACAAAAATCAGGCCAAACCGTTTATTACTTCTAAAGATATCGCCCAAAGCGCATATTATTCGTATGCCGATGGGAGGTGAGGTTGAGTAAGAAGTTTTAGACCCTAACTTTGTTTCTGATCAATGGAATTGTTTGAAAGTCACACACAATCACCATCCTTGTCAACTCTCTAACATATACAAAAATCAGGCCAAACCGTTTATTACTTCTGAAGATATCGCCCAAAGCGCATATTATTTGTATGCCCATGGAAGGTGAGGTTGAGTAAGACGTTTTTAGACCCTAACTTTGTTTCTGATGAATGAAATTGTCTGATAATTACAGACAACTACCAAACCTGTTAACTCTCTACCATATACGAAAATCAGGCCAAACCGTTTATTACTTCTGAAGATATCGCCCAAAGCGCATATTATTTGTATGCCCATGGGAGGTGAGGTTGAGTAAGAAGTTTTTAGACCCTAACTTTGTTTCTGATGAATGGAATTGTTTGAAAGTAACACACAATCAACATCCTTGTTAACTCTCTGAAATATACAAAAATCAGGCCAAACCGTTTATTACTTCTAAAGATATCGCCCAAAGCGCATATTATTCGTATGCCGATGGGAGGTGAGGTTGAGTAAGAAGTTTTAGACCCTAACTTTGTTTCTGATCAATGGAATTGTTTGAAAGTCACACACAATCACCATCCTTGTCAACTCTCTAACATATACAAAAATCAGGCCAAACCGTTCATTACTTCTGAAGATATCGCCCAAAGCGCATATTATTTGTATGCCCATGGGAGGTGAGGTTGAGTAAGAAGTTTTTAGACCCTAACTTTGTTTTTGATAAATGGAATTGTTTGAAAGTCACACACAATCACCATCCTTGTCAACTCTCTAACATATACAAAAATCAGGCCAAACCGTTCATTACTTCTGAAGATATCGCCCAAAGCGCATATTATTCGTATGCCCATGGGAGGTGAGGTTAAGTAAGACGTTTTTGGACCCTAACTTTGTTTCTGATGAATGAAATTGTCTGAAAGTTACAGACAACTACTAAACCTGTTAACTCTCTAACATATACCAAAATCAGGCCAAACCGTGTATTACTTCTGAAGATATCGCCCAAAGCGCATATTATTTGTATGCCCATGGAAGGTGAGGTTGAGTAAGACGTTTTTAGACCCTAACTTTGTTTCTGATGAATGAAATTGTCTGAATATTACAGACAACTACCAAACCTGTTAACTCTCTACCATATACGAAAATCAGGCCAAACCGTTTATTACTTCTGAAGATATCGCCCAAAGCGCATATTATTTGTATGCCCATGGGAGGTGAGGTTGAGTAAGAAGTTTTTAGACCCTAACTTTGGTTCTGATAAATGGAATTGTTTGAAAGTAACACACAATCAACATCCTTGTTAACTCTCTAACATATACAAAAATCAAATCAAACCGTTTATTACTTCTAAAGATATCGCCCAAAGCGCATATTATTCGTATGCCCATGGGACGTAAGGTTAAGTGAGACGTTTTTAGACCCTAACTTTGTTTCTGATAGATGAAATTGTCTGAAAGTTACAAGACAACTACCAAACCTGTTCACTCTCTAACATAGACCAAAATCAGGCCAAACCGTGTATTACTTCTGAAGATATCGCCCAAAGCGCATATTATTTGTATGCCCATGGGAGGTGAAGTTGAGTAAGAAGTTTTTAGACCCTAACTTTGTTTCTGATGAATGAAATTGTTTAAAAATCACATACAATCACCATCCTTGTTAACTCTCTAACATATACAAAAATCAGGCCAAACCGTTTATTACTTCTAAAGATATCGCCCAAAGCGCATATTATTCGTATGCCCATGGGACGTGAGGTTAAGTAAGACGTTTTTGGACCCTAACTTTGTTTCTGATGAATGAAATTGTCTTAAAGTTACAGACAACTACTAAACCTGTTAACTCTCTAACATATATTAAAATCAGGCCGAACCGTTTATTACTTCTGAAGATATCGTCCAAAGCGCATATTATTCGTATGCCCATGGGAGGTGAGGTTAAGTAAGAAGTTTTTAGACCCTAACTTTGGTTCTGATAAATGGAATTGTTTGAAAGTCACACACAATCACCATCCTTGGTAACTCTCTAATATATACAAAAAACAGGCCAAACCGTTCATTACTTCTAAAGATATCGCCCAAAGCGCATATTATTCGTATGCCCATGGGAGGTGAGGTTGAGTAAGATTTTTTAGACCCTAACTTTGTTTCTGATAAATGAAATTGTCTGAAAGTTACAGATAACTACCAAACCTGTTAAATCTCTAACATATGCCAAAATCAGGCCAAACCGTGTATTACTTCTGAAGATATCGCCCAAAGCGCATATTATTTGTATGCCCATGGAAGGTGAGGTTGAGTAAGACGTTTTTAGACCCTAACTTTGTTTCTGATGAATGAAATTGTCTGATAATTACAGACAACTACCAAACCTGTTAACTCTCTACCATATACGAAAATCAGGCCAAACCGTTTATTACTTCTGAAGATATCGCCCAAAGCGCATATTATTTGTATGCCCATGGGAGGTGAGGTTGAGTAAGAAGTTTTTAGACCCTAACTTTGTTTCTGATGAATGGAATTGTTTGAAAGTAACACACAATCAACATCCTTGTTAACTCTCTGAAATATACAAAAATCAGGCCAAACCGTTTATTACTTCTAAAGATATCGCCCAAAGCGCATATTATTCGTATGCCGATGGGAGGTGAGGTTGAGTAAGAAGTTTTAGACCCTAACTTTGTTTCTGATCAATGGAATTGTTTGAAAGTCACACACAATCACCATCCTTGTCAACTCTCTAACATATACAAAAATCAGGCCAAACCGTTCATTACTTCTGAAGATATCGCCCAAAGCGCATATTATTTGTATGCCCATGGGAGGTGAGGTTGAGTAAGAAGTTTTTAGACCCTAACTTTGTTTTTGATAAATGGAATTGTTTGAAAGTCACACACAATCACCATCCTTGTCAACTCTCTAACATATACAAAAATCAGGCCAAACCGTTCATTACTTCTGAAGATATCGCCCAAAGCGCGTATTATTCGTATGCCCATGGGACGTGAGGTTAAGTAAGACGTTTTCAGACCCTAACTTTGTTTCTGATGAATGAAATTGTCTGAAAGTTACAGACAACTACTAAACTTGTTAATTCTCTAACACATACCAAAATCAGGCCAAACCGTTTATTACTTCTGAAGATATCGTCCAAAGCGCATAATATTCGTATGCCCATGGGAGGTGAGGTTAAGTAAGAAGTTTTTAGACCCTAACTTTGGTTCTGATGAATGGAATTGTTTGAAAGTCACACACAATCACCATCCTTGTCAACTCTCTAACATATACAAAAATCAGGCCAAACCGTTCATTACTTCTGAAGATATCGCCCAAAGCGCGTATTATTCGTATGCCCATGGGACGTGAGGTTAAGTAAGACGTTTTTAGACCCTAACTTTGTTTCTGATGAATGAAATTGTCTGAAAGTTACAGACAACTACTAAACCTGTTAATTCTCTAACACATACCAAAATCAGGCCAAACCGTTTATTACTTCTGAAGATATCGTCCAAAGCGCATAATATTCGTATGCCCATGGGAGGTGAGGTTAAGTAAGAAGTTTTTAGACCCTAACTTTGGTTCTGATAAATGGAATTGTTTGAAAGTCACACACAATCACCATCCTTGGTAACTCTCTAACATATACAAAAAAACAGGCCAAACCGTCCATTACTTCTAAAGATATCGCCCAAAGCGCATATTATTCGTATGCCCATGGGAGGTGAGGTTGAGTAAGATTTTTTGGACCCTAACTTTGTTTCTGATAAATGAAATTGTCTGAAAGTTACAGATAACTACCAAACCTGTTAAATCTCTAACATATGCCAAAATCAGGCCAAACCGTGTATTACTTCTAAAGATATCGCCCAAAGCGCATATTATTTGTATGCCCATGGAAGGTGAGGTTGAGTAAGACGTTTTTAGACCCTAACTTTGTTTCTGATGAATGAAATTGTCTGAATATTACAGACAACTACCAAACCTGGTAACTCTCTACCATATACGAAAATCAGGCCAAACCGTTTATTACTTCTGAAGATATCGCCCAAAGCGCATATTATTTGTATGCCCATGAGAGGTGAGGTTGAGTAAGAAGTTTTTAGACCCTAACTTTGTTTTTGATAAATGGAATTGTTTGAAAGTCACACACAATCACCATCCTTGTCAACTCTCTAACATATACGAAAATCAGGCCAAACCGTTCATTACTTCTGAAGATATCGCCCAAAGCGCGTATTATTCGTATGCCCATGGGACGTGAGGTTAAGTAAGACGTTTTTAGACCCTAACTTTGTTTCTGATGAATGAAATTGTCTGAAAGTTACAGACAACTACTAAACCTGTTAATTCTCTAACACTTACCAAAATCAGGCCAAACCGTTTATTACTTCTGAATATATCGTCCAAAGCGCATAATATTCGTATGCCCATGGGAGGTGAGGTTAAGTAAGAAGTTTTTAGACCCTAACTTTGGTTCTGATAAATGGAATTGTTTGAAAGTCACACACAATCACCATCCTTGGTAACTCTCTAACATATACAAAAAAACAGGCCAAACCGTCCATTACTTCTAAAGATATCGCCCAAAGCGCATATTATTCGTATGCCCATGGGAGGTGAGATTGAGTAAGATTTTTTGGACCCTAACTTTGTTTCTGATAAATGAAATTGTCTGAAAGTTACAGATAACTACCAAACCTGTTAAATCTCTAACATATGCCAAAATCAGGCCAAACCGTGTATTACTTCTAAAGATATCGCCCAAAGCGCATATTATTTGTATGCCCATGGAAGGTGAGGTTGAGTAAGACGTTTTTAGACCCTAACTTTGTTTCTGATGAATGAAATTGTCTGAATATTACAGACAACTACCAAACCTGGTAACTCTCACCATATACGAAAATCAGGCCAAACCGTTTATTACTTCTGAAGATATCGCCCAAAGCGCATATTATTCGTATGCCCATGGGAGGTGAGATTGAGTAAGATTTTTTGGACCCTAACTTTGTTTCTGATAAATGAAATTGTCTGAAAGTCACACACAATCACCATCCTTGTTAATTCTCTAACATATGCCAAAATCAGGCCAAACCGTTTATTACTTCTGAAGATATCGTCCAAAGCGCATAATATTCGTATGCCCATGGGAGGTGAGGTTAAGTAAGAAGTTTTTAGACCCTAACTTTGGTTCTGATGAATGGAATTGTTTGAAAGTCACACACAATCACCATCCTTGTCAACTCTCTAACATATGCCAAAATCAGGCCAAACCGTGTATTACTTCTAAAGATATCGCCCAAAGCGCGTATTATTCGTATGCCCATGGAAGGTGAGGTTGAGTAAGACGTTTTTAGACCCTAACTTTGTTTCTGATGAATGAAATTGTCTGAAAGTTACAGACAACTACTAAACCTGTTAATTCTCTAACACATACCAAAATCAGGCCAAACCGTTTATTACTTCTGAAGATATCGCCCAAAGCGCATAATATTCGTATGCCCATGAGAGGTGAGGTTGAGTAAGAAGTTTTTAGACCCTAACTTTGTTTTTGATAAATGGAATTGTTTGAAAGTCACACACAATCACCATCCTTGTCAACTCTCTAACATATACGAAAATCAGGCCAAACCGTCCATTACTTCTGAAGATATCGCCCAAAGCGCGTATTATTCGTATGCCCATGGGACGTGAGGTTAAGTAAGACGTTTTTAGACCCTAACTTTGTTTCTGATGAATGAAATTGTCTGAAAGTTACAGACAACTACTAAACCTGTTAATTCTCTAACACTTACCAAAATCAGGCCAAACCGTTTATTACTTCTGAATATATCGTCCAAAGCGCATAATATTCGTATGCCCATGGGAGGTGAGGTTAAGTAAGAAGTTTTTAGACCCTAACTTTGGTTCTGATAAATGGAATTGTTTGAAAGTCACACACAATCACCATCCTTGGTAACTCTCTAACATATACAAAAAAACAGGCCAAACCGTCCATTACTTCTAAAGATATCGCCCAAAGCGCATATTATTCGTATGCCCATGGGAGGTGAGATTGAGTAAGATTTTTTGGACCCTAACTTTGTTTCTGATAAATGAAATTGTCTGAAAGTTACAGATAACTACCAAACCTGTTAAATCTCTAACATATGCCAAAATCAGGCCAAACCGTGTATTACTTCTAAAGATATCGCCCAAAGCGCATATTATTTGTATGCCCATGGAAGGTGAGGTTGAGTAAGACGTTTTTAGACCCTAACTTTGTTTCTGATGAATGAAATTGTCTGAATATTACAGACAACTACCAAACCTGGTAACTCTCACCATATACGAAAATCAGGCCAAACCGTTTATTACTTCTGAAGATATCGCCCAAAGCGCATATTATTTGTATGCCCATGGGAGGTGAGGTTGAGTAAGAAGTTTTTAGACCCTAACTTTGTTTTTGATAAATGGAATTGTTTGAAAGTCACACACAATCACCATCCTTGTCAACTCTCTAACATATACAAAAATCAGGCCAAACCGTTCATTACTTCTAAAGATATCGCCCAAAGCGCATATTATTCGTATGCCCATGGGACGTGAGGTTAAGTAGGACGTTTTTAGACCCTAACTTTGTTTCTGATCAATGGAATTGTTTGAAAGTCACACACAATCACCATCCTTGTTAACTCTCTAAAATATACAAAAATCAGGCCAAACCGTTTATTACTTCTAAAGATATCGCCCAAAGCGCATATTTTTCGTATGCCCATGGGACGTGAGGTTAAGTAAGACGTTTTTAGACCCTAACTTTGTTTCTGATAGATGGAATTGTTTGAAAGTCACACACAATTACCATCCTTGTTAACTTTCTAACATATACCAAAATCAGGTCAAACCGTTTATTACTTCTGAAGATATCGCCCAAAGCGCATATTATTTGTATGCCCATGGGAGGTGAGGTTGAGTAAGAAGTTTTTAGACCCTAACTTTGTTTTTGATAAATGGAATTGTTTGAAAGTCACACACTATCACCATCCTTGTCAACTCTCTAACATATACAAAAATCAGGCCAAACCGTTCATTACTTCTGAAGATATCGCCCAAAGCGCGTATTATTCGTATGCCCATGGGACGTGAGGTTAAGTAAGATGTTTTTAGACCCTAACTTTGTTTCTGATGAATGAAATTGTCTGAAAGTTACAGACAACTACTAAACCTGTTAATTCTCTAACACATACCAAAATCAGGCCAAACCGTTTATTACTTCTGAAGATATCGTTCAAAGCGCATAATATTCGTATGCCCATGGGAGGTGAGGTTAAGTAAGAAGTTTTTAGACCCTAACTTTGGTTCTGATAAATGGAATTGTTTTAAAGTCACACACAATCACCATCCTTGGTAACTCTCTAACATATACAAAAAAACAGGCCAAACCGTCCATTACTTCTAAAGATATCGCCCAAAGCGCATATTATTCGTATGCCCATGGGAGGTGAGGTTGAGTAAGATTTTTTTGGACCCTAACTTTGTTTCTGATAAATGAAATTGTCTGAAAGTCACAGATAACTACCAAACCTGTTAAATCTCTAACATATGCCAAAATCAGGCCAAACCGTGTATTACTTCTAAAGATATCGCCCAAAGCGCATATTATTTGTATGCCCATGGAAGGTGAGGTTGAGTAAGACGTTTTTAGACCCTAACTTTGTTTCTGATGAATGAAATTGTCTGAATATTACAGACAACTACCAAACCTGTTAACTCTCTACCATATACGAAAATCAGGCCAAACCGTTTATTACTTCTGAAGATATCGCCCAAAGCGCATATTATTTGTATGCCCATGGGAGGTGAGGTTGAGTAAGAAGTTTTTAGACCCTAACTTTGTTTCTGATGAATGGAATTGTTTGAAAGTAACACACAATCAACATCCTTGTTAACTCTCTGAAATATACAAAAATCAGGCCAAACCGTTTATTACTTCTAAACATATCGCCCAAAGCGCATATTATTCGTATACCGATGGGAGGTGAGGTTGAGTAAGAAGTTTTAGACCCTAACTTTGTTTCTGATCAATGGAATTGTTTGAAAGTCACACACAATCACCATCCTTGTTAACTCTCTAAAATATACAAAAATCAGGCCAAACCGTTTATTACTTCTAAAGATATCGCCCAAAGCGCATATTATTCGTATGCCCATGGGACGTGAGGTTAAGTAAGACGTTTTTAGACTCTAACTTTGTTTCTGATAGATGGAATTGTTTGAAAGTCACACACAATCACCATCCTTGTCAACTCTCTAACATATACAAAAATCAGGCCAAACCGTTCATTACTTCTGAAGATATCGCCCAAAGCGCATATTATTTGTATGCCCATGGGAGATGAGGTTGAGTAAGAAGTTTTTAGACCCTAACTTTGTTTTTGATAAATGGAATTGTTTGAAAGTCACACACAATCACCATCCTTGTCAACTCTCTAACATATACAAAAATCAGGCCAAACCGTTCATTACTTCTGAAGATATCGCCCAAAGCGCGTATTATTCGTATGCCCATGGGACGTGAGGTTAAGTAAGACGTTTTCAGACCCTAACTTTGTTTCTGATGAATGAAATTGTCTGAAAGTTACAGACAACTACTAAACTTGTTAATTCTCTAACACATACCAAAATCAGGCCAAACCGTTTATTACTTCTGAAGATATCGTCCAAAGCGCATAATATTCGTATGCCCATGGGAGGTGAGGTTAAGTAAGAAGTTTTTAGACCCTAACTTTGGTTCTGATGAATGGAATTGTTTGAAAGTCACACACAATCACCATCCTTGTCAACTCTCTAACATATACAAAAATCAGGCCAAACCGTTCATTACTTCTGAAGATATCGCCCAAAGCGCGTATTATTCGTATGCCCATGGGACGTGAGGTTAAGTAAGACGTTTTTAGACCCTAACTTTGTTTCTGATGAATGAAATTGTCTGAAAGTTACAGACAACTACTAAACCTGTTAATTCTCTAACACATACCAAAATCAGGCCAAACCGTTTATTACTTCTGAAGATATCGTCCAAAGCGCATAATATTCGTATGCCCATGGGAGGTGAGGTTAAGTAAGAAGTTTTTAGACCCTAACTTTGGTTCTGATAAATGGAATTGTTTGAAAGTCACACACAATCACCATCCTTGGTAACTCTCTAACATATACAAAAAAACAGGCCAAACCGTCCATTACTGCTAAAGATATCGCCCAAAGCGCATATTATTCGTATGCCCATGGGAGGTGAGGTTGAGTAAGATTTTTTGGACCCTAACTTTGTTTCTGATAAATGAAATTGTCTGAAAGTTACAGATAACTACCAAACCTGTTAAATCTCTAACATATGCCAAAATCAGGCCAAACCGTGTATTACTTCTAAAGATATCGCCCAAAGCGCATATTATTTGTATGCCCATGGAAGGTGAGGTTGAGTAAGACGTTTTTAGACCCTAACTTTGTTTCTGATGAATGAAATTGTCTGAATATTACAGACAACTACCAAACCTGGTAACTCTCTACCATATACGAAAATCAGGCCAAACCGTTTATTACTTCTGAAGATATCGCCCAAAGCGCATATTATTTGTATGCCCATGGGAGGTGAGGTTGAGTAAGAAGTTTTTAGACCCTAACTTTGTTTTTGATAAATGGAATTGTTTGAAAGTCACACACAATCACCATCCTTGTCAACTCTCTAACATATACAAAAATCAGGCCAAACCGTTCATTACTTCTGAAGATATCGCCCAAAGCGCGTATTATTCGTATGCCCATGGGACGTGAGGTTAAGTAAGATGTTTTTAGACCCTAACTTTGTTTCTGATGAATGAAATTGTCTGAAAGTTACAGACAACTACTAAACCTGTTAATTCTCTAACACATACCAAAATCAGGCCAAACCGTTTATTACTTCTGAAGATATCGTTCAAAGCGCATAATATTCGTATGCCCATGGGAGGTGAGGTTAAGTAAGAAGTTTTTAGACCCTAACTTTGGTTCTGATAAATGGAATTGTTTTAAAGTCACACACAATCACCATCCTTGGTAACTCTCTAACATATACAAAAAAACAGGCCAAACCGTCCATTACTTCTAAAGATATCGCCCAAAGCGCATATTATTCGTATGCCCATGGGAGGTGAGGTTGAGTAAGATTTTTTTGGACCCTAACTTTGTTTCTGATAAATGAAATTGTCTGAAAGTCACAGATAACTACCAAACCTGTTAAATCTCTAACATATGCCAAAATCAGGCCAAACCGTGTATTACTTCTAAAGATATCGCCCAAAGCGCATATTATTTGTATGCCCATGGAAGGTGAGGTTGAGTAAGACGTTTTTAGACCCTAACTTTGTTTCTGATGAATGAAATTGTCTGAATATTACAGACAACTACCAAACCTGTTAACTCTCTACCATATACGAAAATCAGGCCAAACCGTTTATTACTTCTGAAGATATCGCCCAAAGCGCATATTATTTGTATGCCCATGGGAGGTGAGGTTGAGTAAGAAGTTTTTAGACCCTAACTTTGTTTCTGATGAATGGAATTGTTTGAAAGTAACACACAATCAACATCCTTGTTAACTCTCTGAAATATACAAAAATCAGGCCAAACCGTTTATTACTTCTAAACATATCGCCCAAAGCGCATATTATTCGTATGCCGATGGGAGGTGAGGTTGAGTAAGAAGTTTTAGACCCTAACTTTGTTTCTGATCAATGGAATTGTTTGAAAGTCACACACAATCACCATCCTTGTTAACTCTCTAAAATATACAAAAATCAGGCCAAACCGTTTATTACTTCTAAAGATATCGCCCAAAGCGCATATTATTCGTATGCCCATGGGACGTGAGGTTAAGTAAGACGTTTTTAGACTCTAACTTTGTTTCTGATAGATGGAATTGTTTGAAAGTCACACACAATCACCATCCTTGTCAACTCTCTAACATATACAAAAATCAGGCCAAACCGTTCATTACTTCTGAAGATATCGCCCAAAGCGCATATTATTTGTATGCCCATGGGAGATGAGGTTGAGTAAGAAGTTTTTAGACCCTAACTTTGTTTTTGATAAATGGAATTGTTTGAAAGTCACACACAATCACCATCCTTGTCAACTCTCTAACATATACAAAAATCAGGCCAAACCGTTCATTACTTCTGAAGATATCGCCCAAAGCGCGTATTATTCGTATGCCCATGGGACGTGAGGTTAAGTAAGACGTTTTCAGACCCTAACTTTGTTTCTGATGAATGAAATTGTCTGAAAGTTACAGACAACTACTAAACTTGTTGATTCTCTAACCCATACCAAAATCAGGCCAAACCGTTTATTACTTCTGAAGATATCGTCCAAAGCGCATAATATTCGTATGCCCATGGGAGGTGAGGTTAAGTAAGAAGTTTTTAGACCCTAACTTTGGTTCTGATGAATGGAATTGTTTGAAAGTCACACACAATCACCATCCTTGTCAACTCTCTAACATATACAAAAATCAGGCCAAACCGTTCATTACTTCTGAAGATATCGCCCAAAGCGCGTATTATTCGTATGCCCATGGGACGTGAGGTTAAGTAAGACGTTTTTAGACCCTAACTTTGTTTCTGATGAATGAAATTGTCTGAAAGTTACAGACAACTACTAAACCTGTTAATTCTCTAACACATACCAAAATCAGGCCAAACCGTTTATTACTTCTGAAGATATCGTCCAAAGCGCATAATATTCGTATGCCCATGGGAGGTGAGGTTAAGTAAGAAGTTTTTAGACCCTAACTTTGGTTCTGATAAATGGAATTGTTTGAAAGTCACACACAATCACCATCCTTGGTAACTCTCTAACATATACAAAAAAACAGGCCAAACCGTCCATTACTGCTAAAGATATCGCCCAAAGCGCATATTATTCGTATGCCCATGGGAGGTGAGGTTGAGTAAGATTTTTTGGACCCTAACTTTGTTTCTGATAAATGAAATTGTCTGAAAGTTACAGATAACTACCAAACCTGTTAAATCTCTAACATATGCCAAAATCAGGCCAAACCGTGTATTACTTCTAAAGATATCGCCCAAAGCGCATATTATTTGTATGCCCATGGAAGGTGAGGTTGAGTAAGACGTTTTTAGACCCTAACTTTGTTTCTGATGAATGAAATTGTCTGAATATTACAGACAACTACCAAACCTGGTAACTCTCTACCATATACGAAAATCAGGCCAAACCGTTTATTACTTCTGAAGATATCGCCCAAAGCGCATATTATTTGTATGCCCATGGGAGGTGAGGTTGAGTAAGAAGTTTTTAGACCCTAACTTTGTTTTTGATAAATGGAATTGTTTGAAAGTCACACACAATCACCATCCTTGTCAACTCTCTAACATATACGAAAATCAGGCCAAACCGTTCATTACTTCTGAAGATATCGCCCAAAGCGCGTATTATTCGTATGCCCATGGGACGTGAGGTTAAGTAAGACGTTTTTAGACCCTAACTTTGTTTCTGATGAATGAAATTGTCTGAAAGTTACAGACAACTACTAAACCTGTTAATTCTCTAACACATACCAAAATCAGGCCAAACCGTGTATTACTTCTAAAGATATCGCCCAAAGCGCATATTATTTGTATGCCCATGGAAGGTGAGGTTGAGTAAGACGTTTTTAGACCCTAACTTTGTTTCTGATGAATGAAATTGTCTGAATATTACAGACAACTACCAAACCTGGTAACTCTCTACCATATACGAAAATCAGGCCAAACCGTTTATTACTTCTGAAGATATCGCCCAAAGCGCATATTATTTGTATGCCCATGGGAGGTGAGGTTGAGTAAGAAGTTTTTAGACCCTAACTTTGTTTTTGATAAATGGAATTGTTTGAAAGTCACACACAATCACCATCCTTGTCAACTCTCTAACATATACGAAAATCAGGCCAAACCGTTCATTACTTCTGAAGATATCGCCCAAAGCGCGTATTATTCGTATGCCCATGGGACGTGAGGTTAAGTAAGACGTTTTTAGACCCTAACTTTGTTTCTGATGAATGAAATTGTCTGAAAGTTACAGACAACTACTAAACCTGTTAATTCTCTAACACATACCAAAATCAGGCCAAACCGTTTATTACTTCTGAAGATATCGTCCAAAGCGCATAATATTCGTATGCCCATGGGAGGTGAGGTTAAGTAAGAAGTTTTTAGACCCTAACTTTGGTTCTGATAAATGGAATTGTTTGAAAGTCACACACAATCACCATCCTTGGTAACTCTCTAACATATACAAAAAAACAGGCCAAACCGTCCATTACTTCTAAAGATATCGCCCAAAGCGCATATTATTCGTTTGCCCATGGGAGGTGAGGTTGAGTAAGATTTTTTGGACCCTAACTTTGTTTCTGATAAATGAAATTGTCTGAAAGTTACAGTTAATTACCAAACCTGTTAAATCTCTAACATATGCCAAAATCAGGCCAAACCGTGTATTACTTCTAAAGATATCGCCCAAAGCGCATATTATTTGTATGCCCATGGAAGGTGAGGTTGAGTAAGACGTTTTTAGACCCTAACTTTGTTTCTGATGAATGAAATTGTCTGAATATTACAGACAACTACCAAACCTGGTAACTCTCTACCATATACGAAAATCAGGCCAAACCGTTTATTACTTCTGGAGATATCGCCCAAAGCGCATATTATTTGTATGCCCATGGGAGGTGAGGTTGAGTAAGAAGTTTTTAGACCCTAACTTTGTTTTTGATAAATGGAATTGTTTGAAAGTCACACACAATCATTATCCTTGTCAACTCTCTAACATATACAAAAATCAGGCCAAACCGTTCATTACTTCTAAAGATATCGCCCAAAGCGCATATTATTCGTATGCCCATGGGACGTGAGGTTAAGTAGGACGTTTTTAGACCCTAACTTTGTTTCTGATAAATGAAATTGTCTGAAAGTTACAGACAACTACCAAACCTGTTAACTCTCTAACATATATCAAAATCAGGCCAAACCGTTCATTACTTCTGAAGATATCGCACGAAGCGCATATTATTTGTATGCCCATAGGAGGTGAGGTTGAGTAAGAAGATTTTAGACCCTAACTTTGTTTCTGATAGATGGAATTGTTTGAAAGTCACACACAATTACCATCCTTGTTAACTTTCTAACATATACCAAAATCAGGTCAAACCGTTTATTACTTCTGAAGATATTGCCCAAAGCGCATACTATTCGTATGCCCATGGGACGTGAGGTTAAGTAGGATGTTTTTAGACCCTAACTTTGTTTCTGATCAATGGAATTGTTTGAAAGTCACACACAATCACCATCCTTGTTAAGTCTCTAAAGTATACAAAAATCAGGCCAAACCGTTTATTACTTCTAAAGATATCGCCCAAAGCGCATATTATTCGTATGCCCATGGGACGTGAGGTTAAGTAAGACGTTTTTAGACCCTAACTTTGTTTCTGATAGATGGAATTGTTTGAAAGTCACACACAATTACCATCCTTGTTAACTTTCTAACATATACCAAAATCAGGTCAAACCGTTTATTACTTCTGAAGATATCGCCCAAAGCGCATATTATTTGTATGCCCATGGGAGGTGAGGTTGAGTAAGAAGTTTTTAGACCCTAACTTTGTTTTTGATAAATGGAATTGTTTGAAAGTCACACACAATCACCATCCTTGTCAACTCTCTAACATATACAAAAATCAGGCCAAACCGTTCATTACTTCTGAAGATATCGCCCAAAGCGCGTATTATTCGTATGCCCATGGGACGTGAGGTTAAGTAAGATGTTTTTAGACCCTAACTTTGTTTCTGATGAATGAAATTGTCTGAAAGTTACAGACAACTACTAAACCTGTTAATTCTCTAACACATACCAAAATCAGGCCAAACCGTTTATTACTTCTGAAGATATCGTTCAAAGCGCATAATATTCGTATGCCCATGGGAGGTGAGGTTAAGTAAGAAGTTTTTAGACCCTAACTTTGGTTCTGATAAATGGAATTGTTTTAAAGTCACACACAATCACCATCCTTGGTAACTCTCTAACATATACAAAAAAACAGGCCAAACCGTCCATTACTTCTAAAGATATCGCCCAAAGCGCATATTATTCGTATGCCCATGGGAGGTGAGGTTGAGTAAGATTTTTTTGGACCCTAACTTTGTTTCTGATAAATAAAATTGTCTGAAAGTTACAGATAACTACCAAACCTGTTAAATCTCTAACATATGCCAAAATCAGGCCAAACCGTGTATTACTTCTAAAGATATCGCCCAAAGCGCATATTATTTGTATGCCCATGGAAGGTGAGGTTGAGTAAGACGTTTTTAGACCCTAACTTTGTTTCTGATAAATGAAATTGTCTGAATATTACAGACAACTACCAAACCTGGTAACTCTCTACCATATACGAAAATCAGGCCAAACCGTTTATTACTTCTGAAGATATCGCCCAAAGCGCATATTATTTGTATGCCCATGGGAGGTGAGGTTGAGTAAGAAGTTTTTAGACCCTAACTTTGTTTTTGATAAATGGAATTGTTTGAAAGTCACACACAATCACCATCCTTGTCAACTCTCTAACATATACGAAAATCAGGCCAAACCGTTCATTACTTCTAAAGATATCGCCCAAAGCGCATATTATTCGTATGCCCATGGGACGTGAGGTTAAGTAAGACGTTTTTAGACCCTAACTTTGTTTCTAATAAATGAAATTGTCTGAAAGTTACAGACAACTACTAAACCTGTTAACTCTCTAACATATACGAAAATCAGGCCAAACTGTTTATTACTTCTGAAGATATCGCACAAAGCGCATATTATTTGTATGCCCATAGGAGGTGAGGTTGAGTAAGAAGTTTTTAGACCCTAACTTTGTTTCTGATGAATGGAATTGTTTGAAAGTCACATACAATCAACATCCTTGTCAACTCTCTAACATATACGAAAATCAGGCCAAACCGTTCATTACTTCTGAAGATATCGCCCAAAGCGCGTATTATTCGTATGCCCATGGGACGTGAGGTTAAGTAAGACGTTTTTAGACCCTAACTTTGTTTCTGATGAATGAAATTGTCTGAAAGTTACAGACAACTACTAAACCTGTTAATTCTCTAACACATACCAAAATCAGGCCAAACCGTTTATTACTTCTGAAGATATCGTCCAAAGCGCATAATATTCGTATGCCCATGGGAGGTGAGGTTAAGTAAGAAGTTTTTAGACCCTAACTTTGGTTCTGATAAATGGAATTGTTTTAAAGTCACACACAATCACCATCCTTGGTAACTCTCTAACATATACAAAAAAACAGGCCAAACAGTTTATTACTTCTGAAGATATCGCCCAAAGCGCATATTATTTGTATGCCCATGGGAGGTGAGGTTGAGTAAGAAGTTTTTAGACCCTAACTTTGTTTTTGATAAATGGAATTGTTTGAAAGTCACACACAATCACCATCCTTGTCAACTCTCTAACATATACAAAAATCAGGCCAAACCGTTCATTACTTCTAAAGATATCGCCCAAAGCGCATATTATTCGTATGCCCATGGGACGTGAGGTTAAGTAAGACGTTTTTAGACCCTAACTTTGTTTCTAATAAATGAAATTGTCTGAAAGTTACAGACAACTACTAAACCTGTTAACTCTCTAACATATACGAAAATCAGGCCAAACTGTTTATTACTTCTGAAGATATCGCACAAAGCGCATATTATTTGTATGCCCATAGGAGGTGAGGTTGAGTAAGAAGTTTTTAGACCCTAACTTTGTTTCTGATAAATGGAATTGTTTGAAAGTCACATACAATCAACATCCTTGTCAACTCTCTAACATATACGAAAATCAGGCCAAACCGTTCATTACTTCTGAAGATATCGCCCAAAGCGCGTATTATTCGTATGCCCATGGGACGTGAGGTTAAGTAAGACGTTTTTAGACCCTAACTTTGTTTCTGATGAATGAAATTGTCTGAAAGTTACAGACAACTACTAAACCTGTTAATTCTCTAACACATACCAAAATCAGGCCAAACCGTTTATTACTTCTGAAGATATCGTCCAAAGCGCATAATATTCGTATGCCCATGGGAGGTGAGGTTAAGTAAGAAGTTTTTAGACCCTAACTTTGGTTCTGATAAATGGAATTGTTTTAAAGTCACACACAATCACCATCCTTGGTAACTCTCTAACATATACAAAAAAACAGGCCAAACAGTTTATTACTTCTGAAGATATCGCCCAAAGCGCATATTATTTGTATGCCCATGGGAGGTGAGGTTGAGTAAGAAGTTTTTAGACCCTAACTTTGTTTTTGATAAATGGAATTGTTTGAAAGTCACACACAATCACCATCCTTGTCAACTCTCTAACATATACAAAAATCAGGCCAAACCGTTCATTACTTCTAAAGATATCGCCCAAAGCGCATATTATTCGTATGCCCATGGGACGTGAGGTTAAGTAAGACGTTTTTAGACCCTAACTTTGTTTCTAATAAATGAAATTGTCTGAAAGTTACAGACAACTACTAAACCTGTTAACTCTCTAACATATACGAAAATCAGGCCAAACTGTTTATTACTTCTGAAGATATCGCACAAAGCGCATATTATTTGTATGCCCATAGGAGGTGAGGTTGAGTAAGAAGTTTTTAGACCCTAACTTTGTTTCTGATAAATGGAATTGTTTGAAAGTCACATACAATCAACATCCTTGTCAACTCTCTAACATATACGAAAATCAGGCCAAACCGTTCATTACTTCTGAAGATATCGCCCAAAGCGCGTATTATTCGTATGCCCATGGGACGTGAGGTTAAGTAAGACGTTTTTAGACCCTAACTTTGTTTCTGATGAATGAAATTGTCTGAAAGTTACAGACAACTACTAAACCTGTTAATTCTCTAACACATACCAAAATCAGGCCAAACCGTTTATTACTTCTGAAGATATCGTCCAAAGCGCATAATATTCGTATGCCCATGGGAGGTGAGGTTAAGTAAGAAGTTTTTAGACCCTAACTTTGGTTCTGATAAATGGAATTGTTTGAAAGTCACACACAATCACCATCCTTGGTAACTCTCTAACATATACAAAAAAACAGGCCAAACCGTCCATTACTTCTAAAGATATCGCCCAAAGCGCATATTATTCGTATGCCCATGGGAGGTGAGGTTGAGTAAGATTTTTTGGACCCTAACTTTGTTTCTGATAAATGAAATTGTCTGAAAGTTACAGTTAATTACCAAACCTGTTAAATCTCTAACATATGCCAAAATCAGGCCAAACCGTGTATTACTTCTAAAGATATCGCCCAAAGCGCATATTATTTGTATGCCCATGGAAGGTGAGGTTGAGTAAGACGTTTTTAGACCCTAACTTTGTTTCTGATAAATGAAATTGTCTGAATATTACAGACAACTACCAAACCTGGTAACTCTCTACCATATACGAAAATCAGGCCAAACCGTTTATTACTTCTGAAGATATCGCCCAAAGCGCATATTATTTGTATGCCCATGGGAGGTGAGGTTGAGTAAGAAGTTTTTAGACCCTAACTTTGTTTTGATAAATGGAATTGTTTGAAAGTCACACACAATCATTATCCTTGTCAACTCTCTAACATATACAAAAATCAGGCCAAACCGTTCATTACTTCTAAAGATATCGCCCAAAGCGCATATTATTCGTATGCCCATGGGACGTGAGGTTAAGTAGGACGTTTTTAGACCCTAACTTTGTTTCTGATAAATGAAATTGTCTGAAAGTTACAGACAACTACCAAACCTGTTAACTCTCTAACATATATCAAAATCAGGCCAAACCGTTCATTACTTCTGAAGATATCGCACGAAGCGCATATTATTTGTATGCCCATAGGAGGTGAGGTTGAGTAAGAAGATTTTAGACCCTAACTTTGTTTCTGATAGATGGAATTGTTTGAAAGTCACACACAATTACCATCCTTGTTAACTTTCTAACATATACCAAAATCAGGTCAAACCGTTTATTACTTCTGAAGATATTGCCCAAAGCGCATATTATTCGTATGCCCATGGGACGTGAGGTTAAGTAGGATGTTTTTAGACCCTAACTTTGTTTCTGATCAATGGAATTGTTTGAAAGTCACACACAATCACCATCCTTGTTAACTCTCTAAAATATACAAAAATCAGGCCAAACCGTTTATTACTTCTAAAGATATCGCCCAAAGCGCATATTATTCGTATGCCCATGGGACGTGAGGTTAAGTAAGACGTTTTTAGACCCTAACTTTGTTTCTGATAGATGGAATTGTTTGAAAGTCACACACAATTACCATCCTTGTTAACTTTCTAACATATACCAAAATCAGGTCAAACCGTTTATTACTTCTGAAGATATCGCCCAAAGCGCATATTATTTGTATGCCCATGGGAGGTGAGGTTGAGTAAGAAGTTTTTAGACCCTAACTTTGTTTTTGATAAATGGAATTGTTTGAAAGTCACACACAATCACCATCCTTGTCAACTCTCTAACATATACAAAAATCAGGCCAAACCGTTCATTACTTCTGAAGATATCGCCCAAAGCGCGTATTATTCGTATGCCCATGGGACGTGAGGTTAAGTAAGATGTTTTTAGACCCTAACTTTGTTTCTGATGAATGAAATTGTCTGAAAGTTACAGACAACTACTAAACCTGTTAATTCTCTAACACATACCAAAATCAGGCCAAACCGTTTATTACTTCTGAAGATATCGTTCAAAGCGCATAATATTCGTATGCCCATGGGAGGTGAGGTTAAGTAAGAAGTTTTTAGACCCTAACTTTGGTTCTGATAAATGGAATTGTTTTAAAGTCACACACAATCACCATCCTTGGTAACTCTCTAACATATACAAAAAAACAGGCCAAACCGTCCATTACTTCTAAAGATATCGCCCAAAGCGCATATTATTCGTATGCCCATGGGAGGTGAGGTTGAGTAAGATTTTTTTGGACCCTAACTTTGTTTCTGATAAATAAAATTGTCTGAAAGTTACAGATAACTACCAAACCTGTTAAATCTCTAACATATGCCAAAATCAGGCCAAACCGTGTATTACTTCTAAAGATATCGCCCAAAGCGCATATTATTTGTATGCCCATGGAAGGTGAGGTTGAGTAAGACGTTTTTAGACCCTAACTTTGTTTCTGATGAATGAAATTGTCTGAATATTACAGACAACTACCAAACCTGGTAACTCTCTACCATATACGAAAATCAGGCCAAACCGTTTATTACTTCTGAAGATATCGCCCAAAGCGCATATTATTTGTATGCCCATGGGAGGTGAGGTTGAGTAAGAAGTTTTTAGACCCTAACTTTGTTTTTGATAAATGGAATTGTTTGAAAGTCACACACAATCACCATCCTTGTCAACTCTCTAACATATACAAAAATCAGGCCAAACCGTTCATTACTTCTAAAGATATCGCCCAAAGCGCATATTATTCGTATGCCCATGGGACGTGAGGTTAAGTAAGACGTTTTTAGACCCTAACTTTGTTTCTAATAAATGAAATTGTCTGAAAGTTACAGACAACTACTAAACCTGTTAACTCTCTAACATATACGAAAATCAGGCCAAACTGTTTATTACTTCTGAAGATATCGCACAAAGCGCATATTATTTGTATGCCCATAGGAGGTGAGGTTGAGTAAGAAGTTTTTAGACCCTAACTTTGTTTCTGATAAATGGAATTGTTTGAAAGTCACATACAATCAACATCTTTGTTAACTCTCTAACATATACAGAAATCAGGCCAAACCGTTTATTACTTCTAAAGATGTCGCCCAAAGCGCATATTATTCGTATGCCCATGGGAGGTGAGGTTAAGTAAGAAGTTTTTAGACCCTAACTTTGTTTCTGATAAATGAAATTGTCTGAAAGTTACAGAAAACTACCAAACCTGTTAACTCTCTACCATATACCAAAATCAGGCCAAACCGTTTATTACTTCTGAAGATATCGCCCAAAGCGCATATTATTCGTATGCCCATGGGACGTGAGGTTAAGTAAGACGTTTTTAGACCCTAACTTTGTTTCTAATAAATGAAATTGTCTGAAAGTTACAGACAACTACTAAACCTGTTAACTCTCTAACATATACGAAAATCAGGCCAAACCGTTCATTACTTCTGAAGATATCGCCCAAAGCGCATATTATTTGTATGCCCATGGGAGGTGAGGTTGAGTAAGAAGTTTTTAGACCCTAACTTTGTTTCTGATGAATGGAATTGTTTGAAAGTAACACACAATCAACATCCTTGTCAACTCTCTGAAATATACAAAAATCAGGCCAAACCGTTCATTACTTCTGAAGATATCGCACAAAGCGCATATTATTTGTATGCCCATAGGAGGTGAGGTTGAGTAAGCAGTTTTTAGACCCTAACTTTGTTTCTGATAAATGGAATTGTTTGAAAGTCACATACAATCAACATCCTTGTTAACTCTCTAACATATACAGAAATCAGGCCAAACCGTTTATTACTTCTAAAGATGTCGCCCAAAGCGCATATTATTCGTATGCCCATGGGAGGTGAGGTTAAGTAAGAAGTTTTTAGACCATAACTTTGTTTCTGATAAATGAAATTGTCTGAAAGTTACAGAAAACTACCAAACCTGTTAACTCTCTACCATATACCAAAATCAGGCCAAACCGTTCATTACTTCTGAAGATATCGCCCAAAGCGCATATTATTCGTATGCCCATGGGAGGTGAGGTTAAGTAAGAAGTTTTTAGACCCTAACTTTGTTTCTGATAAATGAAATTGTCTGAAAGTTACAGACAACTACCAAACCTGTTAACTCTCTAACATATACCAAAATCAGGCCAAACCGTTCATTACTTCTGAAGATATCGTCCAAAGCGCATATTATTCGTATGCCCATGGGAGGTGAGGTTAAGTAAGAAGTTTTTAGACCCTAACTTTGGTTCTGATAAATGGAATTGTTTGAAAGTAACACACAATCAACATCCGTGTTAACTCTCTAACATATACAAAAATCAAATCAAACCGTTTATTACTTCTAAAGATATCGCCCAAAGCGCATATTATTCGTATGCCCATGGGAGGTGAGGTTGAGTAAGAAGTTTTTAGACCCTCACTTTGTTTCTGATAGATGGAATTGTTTGAAAGTCACACACAATTACCATCCTTGTTAACTCTCTAACATTTACAAAAAAACAGGCCAAACCGTTCATTACTTCTAAAGATATCGCCCAAAGCGCATATTATTCGTATGCCCATGGGACGTAAGGTTACGTGAGAGGTTTTTAGACCCTAACTTTGTTTCTGATAGATGAAATTGTCTGAAAGTTACAGACAACTACCAAACCTGTTTACTCTCTAACATATACCAAAATCAGGCCAAACCGTGTATTACTTCTGAAGATATCGCCCAAAGCGCATATTATTTGTATGCCCATGGGAGGTGAAGTTGAGTAAGAAGTTTTTAGACCCTAACTTTGTTTCTGATGAATGGAATTGTTTAAAAGTCACATACAATCACCATCCTTGTTAACTCTCTAACATATACAAAAATCAGGCCAAACCGTTTATTACTTCTAAAGATATCGCCCAAAACGCATATTATTCGTATGCCCATGGGACGTAAGGTTACGTGAGAGGTTTTTAGACCCTAACTTTGTTTCTGATAGATGAAATTGTCTGAAAGTTACAGACAACTACCAAACCTGTTAACTCTCTAACATGTACCAAAATCAGGCCAAACCGTTCATAACTTCTGAAGATATCGCCGAAAGCGCATATTATTTGTATGCCCATGGGAGGTGAGGTTGAGTAAGAAGTTTTTAGACCCTCACTTTGTTTCTGATAGATGGAATTGTTTGAAAGTCACACACAATTACCATCCTTGTTAACTCTCTAACATTTACAAAAAACAGGCCAAACCGTTTATTACTTCTAAAGATATCGCCCAAAGCGCATATTATTCGTATGCCCATGGGACGTGCGGTTAAGTAAGACGTTTTTAGACCCTAACTTTGTTCCTGATGAATGAAATTGTCTGAAAGTTACAGACAACTACTAAACCTGTTAATTCTCTAACACATACCAAAATCAGGCCAAACCGTTTATTACTTCTGAAGATATCGTCCAAAGCGCATAATATTCGTATGCCCATGGGAGGTGAGGTTAAGTAAGAAGTTTTTAGACCCTAACTTTGGTTCTGATAAATGGAATTGTTTGAAAGTCACACACAATCACCATCCTTGGTAACTCTCTAACATATACAAAAAAAACAGGCCAAACCGTCCATTACTTCTAAAGATATCGCCCAAAGCGCATATTATTCGTATGCCCATGGGAGGTGAGGTTGAGTAAGATTTTTTGGACCCTAACTTTGTTTCTGATAAATGAAATTGTCTGAAAGTTACAGATAACTACCAAACCTGTTAAATCTCTAACATATGCCAAAATCAGGCCAAACCGTGTATTACTTCTAAAGATATCGCCCAAAGCGCATATTATTTGTATGCTCATTGGAGGTGAGGTTGAGTAAGAAGTTTTTAGACCCTAACTTTGTTTCTGATGAATGGAATTGTTTTAAAGTAACACACAATCAACATCCTTGTCAACTCTCTGAAATATACAAAAATCAGGCCAAACCGTTTATTACTTCTGAAGATATCGCCCAAAGCGCATATTATTCGTATGCCCATGGGACGTGAGGTTAAGTAGGACGTTTTTAGACCCTAACTTTGTTTCTGATAAATGAAATTGTCTGAAAGTTACAGACAACTACCAAACCTGTTAACTCTCTAACATATATCAAAATCAGGCCAAACCGTTCATTACTTCTGAAGATATCGCACAAAGCGCATATTATTTGTATGCCCATAGGAGGTGAGGTTGAGTAAGAAGTTTTTAGACCCTAACTTTGTTTCTGATAAATGGAATTGTTTGAAAGTCACACACACAATCAACATCCTTGTTAACTCTCTAACATATACAGAAATCAGGCCAAACCGTTTATTACTTCTGAAGATATCGCCCAAAGCGCATATTATTCGTATGCCCATGGGAGGTGAGGTTAAGTAAGAAGTTTTTAGACCCTAACTTTGTTTCTGATAAATGAAATTGTCTGAAAGTTACAGATACCAAACCTGTTAACTCTCTAACATATACCAAAATCAGGCCAAACCGTTCATTACTTCTGAAGATATCGTCCAAAGCGCATATTATTCGTATGCCCATGGGAGGTGAGGTTAAGTAAGAAGTTTTTAGACCCTAACTTTGGTTCTGATAAATGGAATTGTTTGAAAGTAACACACAATTAACATCCTTGTTAACTCTCTAACATATACAAAAATCAAATCAAACCGTTTATTACTTCTAAAGATATCGCCCAAAGCGCATATTATTCGTATGCCCATGGGAGGTGAGGTTGAGTAAGAAGTTTTTAGACCCTCACTTTGTATCTGATAGATGGAATTGTTTGAAAGTCACACACAATTACCATCCTTGTTAACTCTCTAACATTTACAAAAAAACAGGCCAAACCGTTCATTACTTCTAAAGATATCGCCCAAAGCGCATATTATTCGTATGCCCATGGGACGTAAGGTTACGTGAGAGGTTTTTAGACCCTAACTTTGTTTCTGATAGATGAAATTGTCTGAAAGTTACAGACAACTACCAAACCTGTTTACTCTCTAACATATACCAAAATCAGGCCAAACCGTGTATTACTTCTAAAGATATCGCCCAAAGCGCATATTATTTGTATGCTCATTGGAGGTGAGGTTGAGTAAGAAGTTTTTAGACCCTAACTTTGTTTCTGATGAATGGAATTGTTTTAAAGTAACACACAATCAACATCCTTGTCAACTCTCTGAAATATACAAAAATCAGGCCAAACCGTTTATTACTTCTGAAGATATCGCCCAAAGCGCATATTATTCGTATGCCCATGGGACGTGAGGTTAAGTAGGACGTTTTTAGACCCTAACTTTGTTTCTGATAAATGAAATTGTCTGAAAGTTACAGACAACTACCAAACCTGTTAACTCTCTAACATATATCAAAATCAGGCCAAACCGTTCATTACTTCTGAAGATATCGCACAAAGCGCATATTATTTGTATGCCCATAGGAGGTGAGGTTGAGTAAGAAGTTTTTAGACCCTAACTTTGTTTCTGATAAATGGAATTGTTTGAAAGTCACACACACAATCAACATCCTTGTTAACTCTCTAACATATACAGAAATCAGGCCAAACCGTTTATTACTTCTGAAGATATCGCACAAAGCGCATATTATTCGTATGCCCATGGGACGTGAGGTTAAGTAGGAGGTTTTTAGACCCTAACTTTGTTTCTGATAAATGAAATTGTCTGAAAGTTACAGATAACTACCAAACCTGTTAAATCTCTAACATATGCCAAAATCAGGCCAAACCGTTCATAACTTCTGAAGATATCGCCGAAAGCGCATATTATTTGTATGCCCATGGGAGGTGAGGTTGAGTAAGAAGTTTTTAGACCCTCACTTTGTTTCTGATAGATGGAATTGTTTGAAAGTCACACACAATTACCATCCTTGTTAACTCTCTAACATTTACAAAAAACAGGCCAAACCGTTTATTACTTCTAAAGATATCGCCCAAAGCGCATATTATTCGTATGCCCATGGGACGTGCGGTTAAGTAAGACGTTTTTAGACCCTAACTTTGTTCCTGATGAATGAAATTGTCTGAAAGTTACAGACAACTACTAAACCTGTTAATTCTCTAACACATACCAAAATCAGGCCAAACCGTTTATTACTTCTGAAGATATCGTCCAAAGCGCATAATATTCGTATGCCCATGGGAGGTGAGGTTAAGTAAGAAGTTTTTAGACCCTAACTTTGGTTCTGATAAATGGAATTGTTTGAAAGTCACACACAATCACCATCCTTGGTAACTCTCTAACATATACAAAAAAAACAGGCCAAACCGTCCATTACTTCTAAAGATATCGCCCAAAGCGCATATTATTCGTATGCCCATGGGAGGTGAGGTTGAGTAAGATTTTTTGGACCCTAACTTTGTTTCTGATAAATGAAATTGTCTGAAAGTTACAGATAACTACCAAACCTGTTAAATCTCTAACATATGCCAAAATCAGGCCAAACCGTGTATTACTTCTAAAGATATCGCCCAAAGCGCATATTATTTGTATGCTCATTGGAGGTGAGGTTGAGTAAGAAGTTTTTAGACCCTAACTTTGTTTCTGATGAATGGAATTGTTTTAAAGTAACACACAATCAACATCCTTGTCAACTCTCTGAAATATACAAAAATCAGGCCAAACCGTTTATTACTTCTGAAGATATCGCCCAAAGCGCATATTATTCGTATGCCCATGGGACGTGAGGTTAAGTAGGACGTTTTTAGACCCTAACTTTGTTTCTGATAAATGAAATTGTCTGAAAGTTACAGACAACTACCAAACCTGTTAACTCTCTAACATATATCAAAATCAGGCCAAACCGTTCATTACTTCTGAAGATATCGCACAAAGCGCATATTATTTGTATGCCCATAGGAGGTGAGGTTGAGTAAGAAGTTTTTAGACCCTAACTTTGTTTCTGATAAATGGAATTGTTTGAAAGTCACACACACAATCAACATCCTTGTTAACTCTCTAACATATACAGAAATCAGGCCAAACCGTTTATTACTTCTGAAGATATCGCCCAAAGCGCATATTATTCGTATGCCCATGGGAGGTGAGGTTAAGTAAGAAGTTTTTAGACCCTAACTTTGTTTCTGATAAATGAAATTGTCTGAAAGTTACAGATACCAAACCTGTTAACTCTCTAACATATACCAAAATCAGGCCAAACCGTTCATTACTTCTGAAGATATCGTCCAAAGCGCATATTATTCGTATGCCCATGGGAGGTGAGGTTAAGTAAGAAGTTTTTAGACCCTAACTTTGGTTCTGATAAATGGAATTGTTTGAAAGTAACACACAATTAACATCCTTGTTAACTCTCTAACATATACAAAAATCAAATCAAACCGTTTATTACTTCTAAAGATATCGCCCAAAGCGCATATTATTCGTATGCCCATGGGAGGTGAGGTTGAGTAAGAAGTTTTTAGACCCTCACTTTGTTTCTGATAGATGGAATTGTTTGAAAGTCACACACAATTACCATCCTTGTTAACTCTCTAACATTTACAAAAAAACAGGCCAAACCGTTCATTACTTCTAAAGATATCGCCCAAAGCGCATATTATTCGTATGCCCATGGGACGTAAGGTTACGTGAGAGGTTTTTAGACCCTAACTTTGTTTCTGATAGATGAAATTGTCTGAAAGTTACAGACAACTACCAAACCTGTTTACTCTCTAACATATACCAAAATCAGGCCAAACCGTGTATTACTTCTGAAGATATCGCCCAAAGCGCATATTATTTGTATGCCCATGGGAGGTGAAGTTGAGTAAGAAGTTTTTAGACCCTAACTTTGTTTCTGATGAATGAAATTGTTTAAAAGTCACATACAATCACCATCCTTGTTAACTCTCTAACATATACAAAAATCAGGCCAAACCGTTTATTACTTCTAAAGATATCGCCCAAAGCGCATATTATTCGTATGCCCATGGGACGTGGAGTTAAGTAAGACGTTTTTAGACCCTAACTCTGTTTCTGATAAATGAAATTGTCTGAAAGTTACAGACAACTACCAAACCTGTTAACTCTCTAACATTTACAAAAAACAGGCCAAACCGTTCATTACTTCTAAAGATATCGCCCAAAGCGCATATTATTTGTATGCCCATGGGAGGTGAATTTGAGTAAGAAGTTTTTAGACCCTAACTTTGTTTCTGATGAATGACATTGTTTAAAAGTCACATACAATCACCATCCTTGTTAACTCTCTAACATATACAAAAATCAAATCAAACCGTTTATTACTTCTAAAGATATCGCCCAAAGCGCATATTATTCGTATGCCCATGGGACGTAAGGTTACGTGAGAGGTTTTTAGACCCTAACTTTGTTTCTGATAGATGAAATTGTCTGAAAGTTACAGACAACTACCAAACCTGTTCACTCTCTAACATATACCAAAATCAGGCCAAACCGTGTATTACTTCTAAAGATATCGCCCAAAGCGCATATTATTTGTATGCCCATGGGAGGTGAAGTTGAGTAAGAAGTTTTTAGACCCTAACTTTGTTTCTGATGAATGAAATTGTTTAAAAGTCACAAACAATCACCATCCTTGTTATCTCTCTAACATATACAAAAATCAGGCCAAACCGTTTATTACTTCTAAAGATATCGCCCAAAGCGCATATTATTCGTATGCCCATGGGACGTTGAGTTAAGTAAGACGTTTTTAGACCCTAACTCTGTTTCTGATAAATGAAATTGTCTGAAAGTTACAGACAACTACCAAACCTGTTAACTCTCTAACATTTACAAAAAACAGGCCAAACCGTTCATTACTTCTAAAGATATCGCCCAAAGCGCATATTATTTGTATGCCCATGGGAGGTGAAGTTGAGTAAGAAGTTTTTAGACCCTAACTTTGTTTCTGATGAATGACATTGTTTAAAAGTCACATACAATCACCATCCTTGTTAACTCTCTAACATATACAAAAATCAAATCAAACCGTTTATTACTTCTAAAGATATCGCCCAAAGCGCATATTATTCGTATGCCCATGGGACGTAAGGTTACGTGAGAGGTTTTTAGACCCTAACTTTGTTTCTGATAGATGAAATTGTCTGAAAGTTACAGACAACTACCAAACTTGTTCACTCTCTAACATATACCAAAATCAGGCCAAACCGTGTATTACTTCTAAAGATATCGCCCAAAGCGCATATTATTTGTATGCCCATGGGAGGTGAAGTTGAGTAAGAAGTTTTTAGACCCTAACTTTGTTTCTGATGAATGAAATTGTTTAAAAGTCACATACAATCACCATCCTTGTTAACTCTCTAACATATACAAAAATCAGGCCAAACCGTTTATTACTTCTAAAGATATCGCGAAAAGCGCATATTATTCGTATGCCCATGGGACGTGCGGTTAAGTAAGACGTTTTTAGACCCTAACTTTGTTCCTGATGAATGAAATTGTCTGAAAGTTACAGACAACTACTAAACCTGTTAATTCTCTAACACATACCAAAATCAGGCCAAACCGTTTATTACTTCTGAAGATATCGTCCAAAGCGCATAATATTCGTATGCCCATGGGAGGTGAGGTTAAGTAAGAAGTTTTTAGACCCTAACTTTGGTTCTGATAAATGGAATTGTTTGAAAGTCACACACAATCACCATCCTTGGTAACTCTCTAACATATACAAAAAAACAGGCCAAACCGTCCATTACTTCTAAAGATATCGCCCAAAGCGCATATTATTCGTATGCCCATGGGAGGTGAGGTTGAGTAAGATTTTTTGGACCCTAACTTTGTTTCTGATAAATGAAATTGTCTGAAAGTTACAGATAACTACCAAACTTGTTAAATCTCTAACATATGCCAAAATCAGGCCAAACCGTGTATTACTTCTAAAGATATCGCCCAAAGCGCATATTATTCGTATGCCCATGGGAGGTGAGGTTAAGTAAGAAGTTTTTAGACCCTAACTTTGTTTCTGATAAATGAAATTGCCTGAAAGTTACAGACAACTACCAAACCTGTTAACTCTCTAACATATACCAAAATCAGACCAAACCGTTCATTACTTCTGAAGATATCGTCCAAAGCGCATATTATTCGTATGCCCATGGGAGGTGAGGTTAAGTAAGAAGTTTTTAGACCCTAACTTTGGTTCTGATAAATGGAATTGTTTGAAAGTAACACACAATCAACATCCTTGTTAACTCTCTAACATATACAAAAATCAAATCAAACCGTTTATTACTTCTAAAGATATCGCCCAAAGCGCATATTATTCGTATGCCCATGGGAGGTGAGGTTGAGTAAGAAGTTTTTAGACCCTCACTTTGTTTCTGATAGATGGAATTGTTTGAAAGTCACACACAATTACCATCCTTGTTAACTCTCTAACATTTACAAAAAAACAGGCCAAACCGTCCATCACTTCTAAAGATATCGCCCAAAGCGCATATTATTCGTATGCCCATGGGAGGTGAGGTTGAGTAAGATTTTTTGGACCCTAACTTTGTTTCTGATAAATGAAATTGTCTGAAAGTTACAGATAACTACCAAACCTGTTAAATCTCTAACATATGCCAAAATCAGGCCAAACCGTGTATTACTTCTAAAGATATCGCCCAAAGCGCATATTATTTGTATGCTCATTGGAGGTGAGGTTGAGTAAGAAGTTTTTAGACCCTAACTTTGTTTCTGATGAATGGAATTGTTTTAAAGTAACACACAATCAACATCCTTGTCAACTCTCTGAAATATACAAAAATCAGGCCAAACCGTTTATTACTTCTGAAGATATCGCCCAAAGCGCATATTATTCGTATGCCCATGGGACGTGAGGTTAAGTAGGACGTTTTTAGACCCTAACTTTGTTTCTGATAAATGAAATTGTCTGAAAGTTACAGACAACTACCAAACCTGTTAACTCTCTAACATATATCAAAATCAGGCCAAACCGTTCATTACTTCTGAAGATATCGCACAAAGCGCATATTATTTGTATGCCCATAGGAGGTGAGGTTGAGTAAGAAGTTTTTAGACCCTAACTTTGTTTCTGATAAATGGAATTGTTTGAAAGTAACACACAATCAACATCCTTGTTAACTCTCTAACATATACAAAAATCAAATCAAACCGTTTATTACTTCTAAAGATATCGCCCAAAGCGCATATTATTCGTATGCCCATGGGAGATGAGGTTGAGTAAGAAGTTTTTAGACCCTCACTTTGTTTCTGATAGATGGAATTGTTTGAAAGTCACACACAATTACCATCCTTGTTAACTCTCTAACATTTACAAAAAAACAGGCCAAACCGTCCATTACTTCTAAAGATATCGCCCAAAGCGCATATTATTCGTATGCCCATGGGAGGTGAGGTTGAGTAAGATTTTTTGGACCCTAACTTTGTTTCTGATAAATGAAATTGTCTGAAAGTTACAGATAACTACCAAACCTGTTAAATCTCTAACATATGCCAAAATCAGGCCAAACCGTGTATTACTTCTAAAGATATCGCCCAAAGCGCATATTATTTGTATGCTCATTGGAGGTGAGGTTGAGTAAGAAGTTTTTAGACCCTAACTTTGTTTCTGATGAATGGAATTGTTTTAAAGTAACACACAATCAACATCCTTGTCAACTCTCTGAAATATACAAAAATCAGGCCAAACCGTTTATTACTTCTGAAGATATCGCCCAAAGCGCATATTATTCGTATGCCCATGGGACGTGAGGTTAAGTAGGACGTTTTTAGACCCTAACTTTGTTTCTGATAAATGAAATTGTCTGAAAGTTACAGACAACTACCAAACCTGTTAACTCTCTAACATATATCAAAATCAGGCCAAACCGTTCATTACTTCTGAAGATATCGCACAAAGCGCATATTATTTGTATGCCCATAGGAGGTGAGGTTGAGTAAGAAGTTTTTAGACCCTAACTTTGTTTCTGATAAATGGAATTGTTTGAAAGTCACACACACAATCAACATCCTTGTTAACTCTCTAACATGTACAGAAATCAGGCCAAACCGTTTATTACTTCTAAAGATGTCGCCCAAAGCGCATATTATTCGTATGCCTATGGGACGTGGAGTTAAGTAAGACGTTTTTAGACCCTAACTTTGTTTCTGATAAATGAAATTGTCTGAAAGTTACAGAAAACTACCAAACCTGTTAACTCTCTACCATATACCAAAATCAGGCCAAACCGTTTATTACTTCTGAAGATATCGCCCAAAGCGCATATTATTCGTATGCCCATGGGAGGTGAGGTTAAGTAAGAAGTTTTTAGACCCTAACTTTGTTTCTGATAAATGAAATTGTCTGAAAGTTACAGATACCAAACCTGTTAACTCTCTAACATATACCAAAATCAGGCCAAACCGTTCATTACTTCTGAAGATATCGTCCAAAGCGCATATTATTCGTATGCCCATGGGAGGTGAGGTTAAGTAAGAAGTTTTTAGACCCTAACTTTGGTTCTGATAAATGGAATTGTTTGAAAGTAACACACAATCAACATCCTTGTTAACTCTCTAACATATACAAAAATCAAATCAAACCGTTTATTACTTCTAAAGATATCGCCCAAAGCGCATATTATTCGTATGCCCATGGGAGGTGAGGTTGAGTAAGAAGTTTTTAGACCCTCACTTTGTTTCTGATAGATGGAATTGTTTGAAAGTCACACACAATTACCATCCTTGTTAACTCTCTAACATTTACAAAAAAACAGGCCAAACCGTTCATTACTTCTAAAGATATCGCCCAAAGCGCATATTATTCGTATGCCCATGGGACGTAAGGTTACGTGAGAGGTTTTTAGACCCTAACTTTGTTTCTGATAGATGAAATTGTCTGAAAGTTACAGACAACTACCAAACCTGTTTACTCTCTAACATATACCAAAATCAGGCCAAACCGTTTATTACTTCTAAAGATATCGCCCAAAGCGCATATTATTCGTATGCCCATGGGACGTGGAGTTAAGTAAGACGTTTTTAGACCCTAACTCTGTTTCTGATGAATGAAATTGTTTAAAAGTCACATACAATCACCATCCTTGTTAACTCTCTAACATATACAAAAATCAGGCCAAACCGTTTATTACTTCTAAAGATATCGCCCAAAGCGCATATTATTCGTATGCCCATGGGACGTGGAGTTAAGTAAGACGTTTTTAGACCCTAACTCTGTTTCTGATAAATGAAATTGTCTGAAAGTTACAGACAACTACCAAACCTGTTAACTCTCTAACATTTACAAAAAACAGGCCAAACCGTTCATTACTTCTAAAGATATCGCCCAAAGCGCATATTATTTGTATGCCCATGGGAGGTGAAGTTGAGTAAGAAGTTTTTAGACCCTAACTTTGTTTCTGATGAATGACATTGTTTAAAAGTCACATACAATCACCATCCTTGTTAACTCTCTAACATATACAAAAATCAAATCAAACCGTTTATTACTTCTAAAGATATCGCCCAAAGCGCATATTATTCGTATGCCCATGGGACGTAAGGTTACGTGAGAGGTTTTTAGACCCTAACTTTGTTTCTGATAGATGAAATTGTCTGAAAGTTACAGACAACTACCAAACCTGTTCACTCTCTAACATATACCAAAATCAGGCCAAACCGTGTATTACTTCTAAAGATATCGCCCAAAGCGCATATTATTTGTATGCACATGGGAGGTGAAGTTGAGTAAGAAGTTTTTAGACCCTAACTTTGTTTCTGATGAATGAAATTGTTTAAAAGTCACATACAATCACCATCCTTGTTATCTCTCTAACATATACAAAAATCAGGCCAAACCGTTTATTACTTCTAAAGATATCGCCCAAAGCGCATATTATTCGTATGCCCATGGGACGTTGAGTTAAGTAAGACGTTTTTAGACCCTAACTCTGTTTCTGATAAATGAAATTGTCTGAAAGTTACAGACAACTACCAAACCTGTTAACTCTCTAACATTTACAAAAAACAGGCCAAACCGTTCATTACTTCTAAAGATATCGCCCAAAGCGCATATTATTTGTATGCCCATGGGAGGTGAAGTTGAGTAAGAAGTTTTTAGACCCTAACTTTGTTTCTGATGAATGACATTGTTTAAAAGTCACTTACAATCACCATCCTTGTTAACTCTCTAACATATACAAAAATCAAATCAAACCGTTTATTACTTCTAAAGATATCGCCCAAAGCGCATATTATTCGTATGCCCATGGGACGTAAGGTTACGTGAGAGGTTTTTAGACCCTAACTTTGTTTGTGATAGATGAAATTGTCTGAAAGTTACAGACAACTACCAAACCTGTTCACTCTCTAACATATACCAAAATCAGGCCAAACCGTGTATTACTTCTAAAGATATCGCCCAAAGCGCATATTATTTGTATGCCCATGGGAGGTGAAGTTGAGTAAGAAGTTTTTAGACCCTAACTTTGTTTCTGATGAATGAAATTGTTTAAAAGTCACATACAATCACCATCCTTGTTAACTCTCTAACATATACAAAAATCAGGCCAAACCGTTTATTACTTCTAAAGATATCGCGAAAAGCGCATATTATTCGTATGCCCATGGGACGTGCGGTTAAGTAAGACGTTTTTAGACCCTAACTTTGTTCCTGATGAATGAAATTGTCTGAAAGTTACAGACAACTACTAAACCTGTTAATTCTCTAACACATACCAAAATCAGGCCAAACCGTTTATTACTTCTGAAGATATCGTCCAAAGCGCATAATATTCGTATGCCCATGGGAGGTGAGGTTAAGTAAGAAGTTTTTAGACCCTAACTTTGGTTCTGATAAATGGAATTGTTTGAAAGTCACACACAATCACCATCCTTGGTAACTCTCTAACATATACAAAAAAACAGGCCAAACCGTCCATTACTTCTAAAGATATCGCCCAAAGCGCATATTATTCGTATGCCCATGGGAGGTGAGGTTGAGTAAGATTTTTTGGACCCTAACTTTGTTTCTGATAAATGAAATTGTCTGAAAGTTACAGATAACTACCAAACCTGTTAAATCTCTAACATATGCCAAAATCAGGCCAAACCGTGTATTACTTCTAAAGATATCGCCCAAAGCGCATATTATTCGTATGCCCATGGGAGGTGAGGTTAAGTAAGAAGTTTTTAGACCCTAACTTTGTTTCTGATAAATGAAATTGCCTGAAAGTTACAGACAACTACCAAACCTGTTAACTCTCTAACATATACCAAAATCAGACCAAACCGTTCATTACTTCTGAAGATATCGTCCAAAGCGCATATTATTCGTATGCCCATGGGAGGTGAGGTTAAGTAAGAAGTTTTTAGACCCTAACTTTGGTTCTGATAAATGGAATTGTTTGAAAGTAACACACAATCAACATCCTTGTTAACTCTCTAACATATACAAAAATCAAATCAAACCGTTTATTACTTCTAAAGATATCGCCCAAAGCGCATATTATTCGTATGCCCATGGGAGGTGAGGTTGAGTAAGAAGTTTTTAGACCCTCACTTTGTTTCTGATAGATGGAATTGTTTGAAAGTCACACACAATTACCATCCTTGTTAACTCTCTAACATTTACAAAAAAACAGGCCAAACCGTTCATTACTTCTAAAGATATCGCCCAAAGCGCATATTATTCGTATGCCCATGGGACGTAAGGTTACGTGAGAGGTTTTTAGACCCTAACTTTGTTTCTGATAGATGAAATTGTCTGAAAGTTACAGACAACTACCAAACCTGTTTACTCTCTAACATTTACCAAAATCAGGCCAAACCGTGTATTACTTCTGAAGATATCGCCCAAAGCGCATATTATTTGTATGCCCATGGGAGGTGAAGTTGAGTAAGAAGTTTTTGGACCCTAACTTTGTTTCTGATGAATGAAATTGTTTAAAAGTCACATACAATCACCATCCTTGTTAACTCTCTAACATATACAAAAATCAGGCCAAACCGTTTATTACTTCTAAAGATATCGCCCAAAGCGCATATTATTCGTATGCCCATGGGACGTGCGGTTAAGTAAGACGTTTTTAGACCCTAACTTTGTTCCTGATAGATGAAATTGTCTGAAAGTTACAGACAACTACCAAACCTGTTAACTCTCTAACATGTACCAAAATCAGGCCAAACCGTTCATAACTTCTGAAGATATCGCCCAAAGCGCATATTATTCGTATGCCCATGGGACGTGCGGTTAAGTAAGACGTTTTTAGACCCTAACTTTGTTCCTGATGAATGAAATTGTCTGAAAGTTACAGACAACTACTAAACCTGTGAATTCTCTAACACATACCAAAATCAGGCCAAACCGTTTATTACTTCTGAAGATATCGTCCAAAGCGCATAATATTCGTATGCCCATGGGAGGTGAGGTTAAGTAAGAAGTTTTTAGACCCTAGCTTTGGTTCTGATAAATGGAATTGTTTGAAAGTCACACACAATCACCATCCTTGGTAACTCTCTAACATATACAAAAAAACAGGCCAAACCGTCCATTACTTCTAAAGATATCGCCCAAAGCGCATATTATTCGTATGCCCATGGGAGGTGAGGTTGAGTAAGATTTTTTGGACCCTAACTTTGTTTCTGACAAATGAAATTGTCTGAAAGTTACAGATAACTACCAAACCTGTTAAATCTCTAACATATGCCAAAATCAGGCCAAACCGTGTATTACTTCTAAAGATATCGCCCAAAGCGCATATTATTCGTATGCCCATGGGAGGTGAGGTTAAGTAAGAAGTTTTTAGACCCTAACTTTGTTTCTGATAAATGAAATTGCCTGAAAGTTACAGACAACTACCAAACCTGTTAACTCTCTAACATATACCAAAATCAGACCAAACCGTTCATTACTTCTGAAGATATCGTCCAAAGCGCATATTATTCGTATGCCCATGGGAGGTGAGGTTAAGTAAGAAGTTTTTAGACCCTAACTTTGGTTCTGATAAATGGAATTGTTTGAAAGTAACACACAATCAACATCCTTGTTAACTCTCTAACATATACAAAAATCAAATCAAACCGTTTATTACTTCTAAAGATATCGCCCAAAGCGCATATTATTCGTATGCCCATGGGAGGTGAGGTTGAGTAAGAAGTTTTTAGACCCTCACTTTGTTTCTGATAGATGGAATTGTTTGAAAGTCCCACACAATTACCATCCTTGTTAACTCTCTAACATTTACAAAAAAACAGGCCAAACCGTTCATTACTTCTAAAGATATCGCCCAAAGCGCATATTATTCGTATGCCCATGGGACGTAAGGTTACGTGAGAGGTTTTTAGACCCTAACTTTGTTTCTGATAGATGAAATTGTCTGAAAGTTACAGACAACTACCAAACCTGTTTACTCTCTAACATATACCAAAATCAGGCCAAACCGTGTATTACTTCTGAAGATATCGCCCAAAGCGCATATTATTTGTATGCCCATGGGAGGTGAAGTTGAGTAAGAAGTTTTTGGACCCTAACTTTGTTTCTGATGAATGAAATTGTTTAAAAGTCACATACAATCACCATCCTTGTTAACTCTCTAACATATACAAAAATCAGGCCAAACCGTTTATTACTTCTAAAGATATCGCCCAAAGCGCATATTATTCGTATGCCCATGGGACGTGCGGTTAAGTAAGACGTTTTTAGACCCTAACTTTGTTCCTGATAGATGAAATTGTCTGAACGTTACAGACAACTACCAAACCTGTTAACTCTCTAACATGTACCAAAATCAGGCCAAACCGTTCATAACTTCTGAAGATATCGCCGAAAGCGCATATTATTTGTATGCCCATGGGAGGTGAGGTTGAGTAAGAAGTTTTTAGACCCTCACTTTGTTTCTGATAGATGGAATTGTTTGAAAGTCACACACAATTACCATCCTTGTTAACTCTCTAACATTTACAAAAAACAGGCCAAACCGTTCATTACTTCTAAAGATATCGCCCAAAGCGCATATTATTTGTATGCCCATGGGAGGTGAAGTTGAGTAAGAAGTTTTTAGACCCTAACTTTGTTTCTGATGAATGAAATTGTTTAAAAGTCACATACAATCACCATCCTTGTTAACTCTCTAACATATACAAAAATCAAATCAAACCGTTTATTACTTCTAAAGATATCGCCCAAAGCGCATATTATTCGTATGCCCATGGGACGTAAGGTTACGTGAGAGGTTTTTAGACCCTAACTTTGTTTCTAATAGATGAAATTGTCTGAAAGTTACAGACAACTACCAAACCTGTTCACTCTCTAACATATACCAAAATCAGGCCAAACCGTGTATTACTTCTAAAGATATCGCCCAAAGCGCATATTATTTGTATGCCCATGGGAGGTGAAGTTGAGTAAGAAGTTTTTAGACCCTAACTTTGTTTCTGATGAATGAAATTGTTTAAAAGTCACATACAATCACCATCCTTGTTAACTCTCTAACATATACAAAAATCAGGCCAAACCGTTTATTACTTCTAAAGATATCGCCCAAAGCGCATATTATTCGTATGCCCATGGGACGTGCGGTTAAGTAAGACGTTTTTAGACCCTAACTTTGTTCCTGATAAATGAAATTGTCTGAAAGTTACAGACAACTACCAAACCTGTTAAGTCTCTAACATGTACCAAAATCAGGCCAAACCGTTCATAACTTCTGAAGATATCGCCGAAAGCGCATATTATTTGTATGCCCATGGGAGGTGAGGTTGAGTAAGAAGTTTTTAGACCCTCACTTTGTTTCTGATGGATGGAATTGTTTGAAAGTCACACACAATTACCATCCTTGTTAACTCTCTAACATTTACAAAAAAACAAGCCAAACCGTTCATTACTTCTAAAGATATCGCCCAAAGCGCATATTATTTGTATGCCCATGGGAGGTGAAGTTGAGTAAGAAGTTTTTAGACCCAAACTTTGTTTCTGATGAATGAAATTGTTTAAAAGTCACATACAATCACCATCCTTGTTAACTCTCTAACATATACAAAAATCAGGCCAAACCGTTTATTACTTCTAAAGATATCGCCCAAAGCGCATATTATTCGTATGCCCATGGGACGTGCGGTTAAGTAAGAAGTTTTTAGACCCTAACTTTGTTCCTGATAAATGAAATTGTCTGAAAGTTACAGACAACTACCAAACCTGTTAACTCTCTAACATGTACCAACATCAGGCCAAACCGTTCATAACTTCTGAAGATATCGCCGAAAGCGCATATTATTTGTATGCCCATGGGAGGTGAGGTTGAGTAAGAAGTTTTTACACCCTCACTTTGTTTCTGATAGATGGAATTGTTTGAAAGTTACACACAATTACCATCCTTGTTAACTCTCTAACATTTACAAAAAAACAGGCCAAACCGTTCATTACTTCTAAAGATATCGCCCAAAGCGCATATTATTTGTATGCCCATGGGAGGTGAAGTTGAGTAAGAAGTTTTTAGACCCTAACTTTGTTTCTGATGAATGAAATTGTTTAAAAGTCACATACAATCACCATCCTTGTTAACTCTCTAACATATACAAAAATCAGGCCAAACCGTTTATTACTTCTAAAGATATCGCCCAAAGCGCATATTATTCGTATGCCCATGGGACGTGCGGTTAAGTAAGACGTTTTTAGACCCTAACTTTGTTCCTGATAAATGAAATTGTCTGAAAGTTACAGACAACTACCAAACCTGTTAATTCTCTAACATGTACCAAAATCAGGCCAAACCGTTCATAACTTCTGAAGATATCGCCGAAAGCGCATATTATTTGTATGCCCATGGGAGGTGAGGTTGAGTAAGAAGTTTTTAGACCCTCACTTTGTTTCTGATGGATGGAATTGTTTGAAAGTCACACACAATTACCATCCTTGTTAACTCTTCAACATTTACAAAAAAACAGGCCAAACCGTTCATTACTTCTAAAGATATCGCCCAAAGCGCATATTATTTGTATGCCCATGGGAGGTGAAGTTGAGTAAGAAGTTTTTAGACCCTAACTTTGTTTCTGATGAATGAAATTGTTTAAAAGTCACATACAATCACCATCCTTGTTAACTCTCTAACATATACAAAAATCAGGCCAAACCGTTTATTACTTCTAAAGATATCGCCCAAAGCGCATATTATTCGTATGCCCATGGGACGTAAGGTTACGTGAGAGGTTTTTAGACCCTAACTTTGTTTCTGATAGATGAAATTGTCTGAAAGTTACAGACAACTACCAAACATGTTCACTCTCTAACATATACCAAAATCAGGCCAAACCGTGTATTACTTCTAAAGATATCGCCCAAAGCGCATATTATTTGTATGCCCATGGGAGGTGAAGTTGAGTAAGAAGTTTTTAGACCCTAACTTTGTTTCTGATGAATGAAATTGTTTAAAAGTCACATACAATCACCATCCTTGTTAACTCTCTAACATATACAAAAATCAGGCCAAACCGTTTATTACTTCTAAAGATATCGCCCAAAGCGCATATTATTCGTATGCCCATGGGACGTGCGGTTAAGTAAGACGTTTTTAGACCCTAACTTTGTTCCTGATAAATGAAATTGTCTGAAAGTTACAGACAACTACCAAACCTGTTAATTCTCTAACATGTACCAAAATCAGGCCAAACCGTTCATAACTTCTGAAGATATCGCCGAAAGCGCATATTATTTGTATGCCCATGGGAGGTGAGGTTGAGTAAGAAGTTTTTAGACCCTCACTTTGTTTCTGATGGATGGAATTGTTTGAAAGTCACACACAATTACCATCCTTGTTAACTCTCTAACATTTACAAAAAAACAAGCCAAACCGTTCATTACTTCTAAAGATATCGCCCAAAGCGCATATTATTTGTATGCCCATGGGAGGTGAAGTTGAGTAAGAAGTTTTTAGACCCAAACTTTGTTTCTGATGAATGAAATTGTTTAAAAGTCACATACAATCACCATCCTTGTTAACTCTCTAACATATACAAAAATCAGGCCAAACCGTTTATTACTTCTAAAGATATCGCCCAAAGCGCATATTATTCGTATGCCCATGGGACGTGCGGTTAAGTAAGATGTTTTTAGACCCTAACTTTGTTCCTGATAAATGAAATTGTCTGAAAGTTACAGACAACTACCAAACCTGTTAACTCTCTAACATGTACCAAAATCAGGCCAAACCGTTCATAACTTCTGAAGATATCGCCGAAAGCGCATATTATTTGTATGCCCATGGGAGGTGAGGTTGAGTAAGAAGTTTTTAGACCCTCACTTTGTTTCTGATGGATGGAATTGTTTGAAAGTCACACACAATTACCATCCTTGTTAACTCTTCAACATTTACAAAAAAACAGGCCAAACCGTTCATTACTTCTAAAGATATCGCCCAAAGCGCATATTATTTGTATGCCCATGGGAGGTGAAGTTGAGTAAGAAGTTTTTAGACCCTAACTTTGTTTCTGATGAATGAAATTGTTTAAAAGTCACATACAATCACCATCCTTGTTAACTCTCTAACATATACAAAAATCAGGCCAAACCGTTTATTACTTCTAAAGATATCGCCCAAAGCGCATATTATTCGTATGCCCATGGGACGTAAGGTTACGTGAGAGGTTTTTAGACCCTAACTTTGTTTCTGATAGATGAAATTGTCTGAAAGTTACAGACAACTACCAAACCTGTTCACTCTCTAACATATACCAAAATCAGGCCAAACCGTGTATTACTTCTAAAGATATCGCCCAAAGCGCATATTATTTGTATGCCCATGGGAGGTGAAGTTGAGTAAGAAGTTTTTAGACCCTAACTTTGTTTCTGATGAATGAAATTGTTTAAAAGTCACATACAATCACCATCCTTGTTAACTCTCTAACATATACAAAAATCAGGCCAAACCGTTTATTACTTCTAAAGATATCGCCCAAAGCGCATATTATTCGTATGCCCATGGGACGTGCGGTTAAGTAAGACGTTTTTAGACCCTAACTTTGTTCCTGATAAATGAAATTGTCTGAAAGTTACAGACAACTACCAAACCTGTTAATTCTCTAACATGTACCAAAATCAGGCCAAACCGTTCATAACTTCTGAAGATATCGCCGAAAGCGCATATTATTTGTATGCCCATGGGAGGTGAGGTTGAGTAAGAAGTTTTTAGACCCTCACTTTGTTTCTGATGGATGGAATTGTTTGAAAGTCACACACAATTACCATCCTTGTTAACTCTCTAACATTTACAAAAAAACAAGCCAAACCGTTCATTACTTCTAAAGATATCGCCCAAAGCGCATATTATTTGTATGCCCATGGGAGGTGAAGTTGAGTAAGAAGTTTTTAGACCCAAACTTTGTTTCTGATGAATGAAATTGTTTAAAAGTCACATACAATCACCATCCTTGTTAACTCTCTAACATATACAAAAATCAGGCCAAACCGTTTATTACTTCTAAAGATATCGCCCAAAGCGCATATTATTCGTATGCCCATGGGACGTGCGGTTAAGTAAGATGTTTTTAGACCCTAACTTTGTTCCTGATAAATGAAATTGTCTGAAAGTTACAGACAACTACCAAACCTGTTAACTCTCTAACATGTACCAACATCAGGCCAAACCGTTCATAACTTCTGAAGATATCGCCGAAAGCGCATATTATTTGTATGCCCATGGGAGGTGAGGTTGAGTAAGAAGTTTTTAGACCCTCACTTTGTTTCTGATAGATGGAATTGTTTGAAAGTCACACACAATTACCATCCTTGTTAACTCTCTAACATTTACAAAAAAACAGGCCAAACCGTTCATTACTTCTAAAGATATCGCCCAAAGCGCATATTATTTGTATGCCCATGGGAGGTGAAGTTGAGTAAGAAGTTTTTAGACCCTAACTTTGTTTCTGATGAATGAAATTGTTTAAAAGTCACATACAATCACCATCCTTGTTAACTCTCTAACATATACAAAAATCAAATCAAACCGTTTATTACTTCTAAAGATATCGCCCAAAGCGCATATTATTCGTATGCCCATGGGACGTAAGGTTACGTGAGAGGTTTTTAGACCCTAACTTTGTTTCTGATAGATGAAATTGTCTGAAAGTTACAGACAACTACCAAACCTGTTCACTCTCTAACATATACCAAAATCAGGCCAAACCGTGTATTACTTCTGAAGATATCGCCCAAAGCGCATATTATTTGTATGCCCATGGGAGGTGAAGTTGAGTAAGAAGTTTTTAGACCCTAACTTTGTTTCTGATGAATGAAATTGTTTAAAAGTCACACACAATTACCATCTTTGTTAACTCTCTAACATTTACAAAAAAACAGGCCAAACCGTTCATTACTTCTAAAGATATCGCCCAAAGCGCATATTATTTGTATGCCCATGGGAGGTGAAGTTGAGTAAGAAGTTTTTAGACCCTAACTGTGTTTCTGATGAATGAAATTGTTTGAAAGTCACATACAATCACCATCCTTGTTAACTCTCTAACATATACAAAAATCAAATCAAACCGTTTATTACTTCTAAAGATATCGCCCAAAGCGCATATTATTCGTATGCCCATGGGACGTAAGGTTACGTGAGAGGTTTTTAGACCCTAACTTTGTTTCTGATAGATGAAATTGTCTGAAAGTTACAGACAACTACCAAACCTGTTCACTCTCTAACATATACCAAAATCAGGCCAAACCGTGTATTACTTCTGAAGATATCGCCCAAAGCGCATATTATTTGTATGCCCATGGGAGGTGAAGTTGAGTAAGAAGTTTTTAGACCCTAACTTTGTTTCTGATGAATGAAATTGTCTGAAAGTTACAGACAACTACCAAACCTGTTAACTCTCTACCATATACCACAATCAGGCCAAACCGTTTATTACTTCTGAAGATATCGCCCAAAGCGCATATTATTCGTATGCCCATGGGACGTGAGGTTAAGTAAGACGTTTTTAGACCCTAACTTTGTTTCTGATAGATGAAATTGTCTGAAAGTTACAGACAACTACCAAACCCAAACCTGTTCACTCTCTAACATATACCAAAATCAGGCCAAACCGTGTATTACTTCTGAAGATATCGCCCAAAGCGCATATTATTTGTATGCCCATGGGAGGTGAAGTTGAGTAAGAAGTTTTTAGACCCTAACTTTGTTTCTGATGAATGAAATTGTTTAAAAGTCACACACAATCACCATCCTTGTTAACTCTCTAACATATACAAAAATCAGGCCAAACCGTTTATTACTTCTAAAGATATCGCCCAAAGCGCATATTATTCGTATGCCCATGGGACGTGCGGTTAAGTAAGACGTTTTTAGACCCTAACTTTGTTCCTGATAAATGAAATTGTCTGAAAGTTACAGACAACTACCAAACCTGTTAACTCTCTAACATGTACCAAAATCAGGCCAAACCGTTCATAACTTCTGAAGATATCGCCGAAAGCGCATATTATTTGTATGCCCATGGGAGGTGAGTTACGAACGGAAGTTCGTGTAAATAGTCAAAAGGCAAAAACAAAAGTAATAATGTGGTAGAAAACCACTATGGACAGAACAAAAGAATGAGATTTTACTTTATATAGAAACAAAATACAAAAATACTACAAAGGAGACACGGAAAAACCCCACCCGAAACTAGAAAACAAACACCAAGAGACAAAAAGTAACTTAAAACTACAGACCGCCTGTCTAAATTGCCTCAGCCGTGATATTGCACCAGGCGTTGACTGTGACGACATTACGTACTACATTATTGCGACAACGGTAATAAATAAACACAATCCAATATCCGAACATCCCCGGGGGCCCGGATGCCTGGTCCCACAGGCATAAGTAAGCAAGAACATGATAGAAAACGATGAAATGCACATGAGTATCAATATCTTCTCTTCATATTCCAAAATGTCATTCTTCGCGGATGGTATTCTTGCACGGGATTCTTCTTCTGGATAATTCTCGCCGACTGGGATCTGAACGTCACCCCATTGTCAGGATCTTCTTTCCTCTGGTCTTCTTTGAACTCTCGGACAACTCTCGATGCAAAACTTTCCTTTTTCGGCTCTTCTCTCACGACGTCCGAACTTCGAACATACACTCCAGGCGGAACAGGTTTCGGGACTTCTCCAGCCCTGCAATACTGAGCAATGTGTCCAAGGCCATTGCACTTGAAACATCTTCTCTTCTCCTTCTGTGTTGATCTCACATCATCACTCGCTTTGAAAGGCGTACCAACTATCTTGTCGGTAGACATGTCATTGCGGTAGAACCTTTTGTCCGGCAATGAACTCCGATTCCTATCCATACGTAATGCGAGTCGCTTCACTTCTTCATACGTTTGACTTTCCTCCGAATCCTCCAACGCGTTCACCAAATGTACAGCTTCCTGCCAATGTCGTAGTTGCTGGTACATTATATCAGCTCGCGTCATTGAAAGAGCCCTATCTGACAGCTGTGGGTAAGCCTTTCCAGTGAGCAATTCCAGTCTCACACAAAATTTTGCCACAGATTCATCCCTTGACTTGCACAGACTTCTCACACTTGCTATTGCCTTCAACGTCTCAATTCTTCCTGCCTCGTTCATTCTCAACTTCATGGCCCACACTAGCCGGTCAAACGATCCTTCTCGGTCTTCCCTCTTCAGAATCTTGAAATGATCTCTTGCCGATCCAGTCAGTTTTTCCACTAACATATCTCTCAGATGATCGTCTCTCCATACTTCCTTGGGGTACCTGATCAGAAAAGATTTCACATATGCTGACCATGGCTGAGAGCCATCCCCACTGAAATTACCAATGGGCGGTGCAGCTTGCGATCTCATGAACTCATACATCATCGACTTCTGCGAATTTCCCTCGCGTGTCTGCAAAAGATCACGCCCCAGAGGTTGATCACCCTGTCCTATATATGTTCTGCCATGGTTGCTTCTCTGATCACCGAACCAATCCAAATCATGTTGTGATAGAATATAGTCGCCACCACTACCCCTTTCTCTCATTTGATTATCCTTCCAGTTGTTCACTTTATCTCTGCTTCCTTGTACAACGGACCCTGTTATTAACACTGATCCCACTGTACTTCCGTTGCTAGACTTCACATCGCCAGATATCGATCTTCCTTGCTTCACTCTATTGAATCGCTCAATCAGCTCATCAAAATCATCATCCTTCACACTTGACTTCTTGTCATCCCCACCTGTCAGATCAACAAATGACTTTCTTTCGATGCTTTCCAATTGCTTCTTCTCGAGCTCTTCACATCTCATAACCCTGTTGACACACTTCTCAGCAACCACACTTTGATCACAGTTCAAAGTAGTACACACACTATTCAACACAGCTTCTTTGACACTCACTGTATCAACCACATCCGCTTCACTACATCCCAACACGTGGCAAATTTCTTGTACAATTGCTCCACTATCCGTTGCCAAAGCCACCAGGTCCTTGACGTCTTCTGCTGTTGTGATGTTTGCACGTTTCAAAGTATTCTGAAATTCTTCGTCAACTTCCCGTGTCTCATTGTACTTGGTTCCAGCCACCATGTTAACCAACTTCTCTAATCCTGCTGCTTCCCTGCGAATATCCACCATTGCATCCTCTCTTTGTGTTCCCAATCTTGTATGCTTGCTTATCTCCTTCTCAGCATACATCACAATTCTCTTCATTGACTTCAAAATCACTGCTTCTATTCCCTTTGCTTGAACCTCAGTCTCATGTACACTGTCTGCCTCTCTGGGCTCCCTAGGCGCACCTCTTTCGATTGTTCCACTTCTTCCTGACAATCCTGACACACTGTTCCCATTCTCCATTGCAGTGTGTAAATCGTTCTAGTTTCCTTGTCCACTCATGCTTGTGCTGTTGTTCACTGTACCCATTGATTTCTGTCGTCCACTAATAACTTCTTCAAATTATTTGTGAATGTTGTCTCCGAGCCGCACGCAATATCACCAAATTGAAAATTTGGGCAGCACTTCCCCTAAGGAAAAGGCTTTACTGGGCGCTATTACGCGGGGATCGGCGACAATACTTACGGTAGACTCTCTACCTAGTATTTCACAACAAACTTTTTGATCTGATCGGTTTTACCCGCACCAGTGACGAAGATCTGATCGGTTTTACCCGCACCAGTGACGAAGATCTGATCGGTTTTACCCGCACCAGTGACGAAGATCTGATCGGTTTTACCCGCACCAGTGACGAAGATCTTCTCTGATCAGTTTCACCCGCACCAGAGAAGATGAACCAGATATTTTTGCCTAATGAGCGGTTCGGCCCCCAAGTTACGAACGGAAGTTCGTGTAAATAGTCAAAAGGCAAAAACAAAGGTAATAATGTGGTAGAAAACCACTATGGACAGAACAAAAGAATGAGATTTTACTTTATATAGAAACAAAATACAAAAATACTACAAAGGAGACACGGAAAAACCCCACCCGAAACTAGAAAACAAACACCAAGAGACAAAAAGTAACTTAAAACTACAGACCGCCTGTCTAAATTGCCTCAGCCGTGATATTGCACCAGGCGTTGACTGTGACGACATTACGTACTACATTATTGCGACAACGGTAATAAATAAACACAATCCAATATCCGAACAGGTGAGGTTGAGTAAGAAGTTTTTAGACCCTCACTTTGTTTCTGATGGATGGAATTGTTTGAAAGTCACACACAATTACCATCCTTGTTAACTCTCTAACATTTACAAAAAAACAGGCCAAACCGTTCATTACTTCTAAAGATATCGCCCAAAGCGCATATTATTTGTATGCCCATGGGAGGTGAAGTTGAGTAAGAAGTTTTTAGACCCTAACTTTGTTTCTGATTAATGAAATTGTTTAAAAGTCACATACAATCACCATCCTTGTTAACTCTCTAACATATACAAAAATCAAATCAAACCGTTTATTACTTCTAAAGATATCGCCCAAAGCGCATATTATTCGTATGCCCATGGGACGTAAGGTTAAGTAAGAAGTTTTTAGACCCTAACTTTGTTTCTGATAAATGAAATTGTCTGAAAGTTACAGACAACTACCAAACCTGTTAACTCTCTAACATATACCAAAATCAGGCCAAACCGTTAATTACTTCTGAAGATATCGTCCAAAGCGCATATTATTCGTATGCCCATGGGAGGTGAGGTTAAGTAAGAAGTTTTTAGACCCTAACTTTGGTTCTGATGAATGGAATTGTTTGAAAGTAACACACAATCAACATCCTTGTTAACTCTCTAACATATACAAAAATCAAATCAAACCGTTTATTACTTCTAAAGATATCGCCCAAAGCGCATAATATTCGTATGCCCATGGGAGGTGAGGTTAAGTAAGACTTTTTTAGACCCTAACTTTCTTTCTGATAAATGAAATTGTCTGAAAGTTACAGACAACTACCAAACCTGTTAAATCTCTAACATATACCAAAATCAGGCCAAACCGTTCATTACTTCTGAAGATATCGCCCAAAGCGCATATTATTCGTATGCCCATGGGACGTGCGGTTAAGTGAGAGGTTTTTAGACCCTAACTTTGTTTCTGATAGATGAAATTGTCTGAAAGTTACAGACAACTACCAAACCTGTTCACTCTTTACCATATACAAAAATCAGGCCAAACAGTTTATTACTTCTGAAGATATCGCCCAAAGCGCATATTATTTGTATGCCCATGGGAGGTGAGGTTGAGTAAGAAGTTTTTAGACCCTAACTTTGTTTCTGATGAATGGAATTGTTTGAAAGTAACACACAATCAACATCCTTGTTAACTCTCTGAAATATACAAAAATGAGGCCAAACCGTTTATTACTTCTAAAGATATCGCCCAAAGCGCATATTATTCGTATGCCCATGGGACGTGAGGTTAAGTAAGACGTTTTTAGACCCTAACTTTGTTTCTGATAAATGAAATTGTCTGAAAGTTACAGACAACTACCAAACCTGTTAACTCTCTAACATATACAAAAATCAGGCCAAACCGTTTATTACTTCTGAAGATATCGCCCAAAGCGCATATTATTCGTATGCCTATGGGACGTGAAGTTAAGTAAGACGTTTTTAGACCCTAACTTTGTTTCTGATAAATGAAATTGTCTGAAAGTTACAGACAACTACCAAACCTGTTAACTCTCTAACATATATCAAAATCAGGCCAAACCGTTCATTACTTCTGAAGATATCGTACAAAGCGCATATTATTTGTATGCCCATAGGAGGTGAGGTTGAGTAAGAAGTTTTTAGACCCTTTGTTTCTGATAAATGAAATTGTTTGAAAGTCACACACAATCAACATCCTTGTTAACTCTCTAACATATACAAAAATCAGGCCAAACCGTTTATTACTTCTGAAGATATCGCCCCAAGCGCATATTATTCGTATGCCTATGGGACGTGAAGTTAAGTAAGACGTTTTTAGACCCTAACTTTGTTTCTGATAAATGAAATTGTCTGAAAGTTACAGACAACTACCAAACCTGTTAACTCTCTACCATATACCACAATCAGGCCAAACCGTTTATTACTTCTGAAGATATCGCCCAAAGCGCATATTATTTGTATGCCCATGGGAGGTGAGGTTGAGTAAGAAGTTTTTAGACCCTAACTTTGTTTCTGATAAATGGAATTGTTTGAAAGTAACAGACAACTACCAAACCTGTTAACTCTCTAACATATACCAAAATCAGGCCAAACCGTTTATTACTTCTGAAGATATCGTCCAAAGTGCATATTATTCGTATGCCATGGGACGTGCGGTTAAGTGAGAGGTTTTTAGACCCTAACTTTGTTTCTGATAGATGAAATTGTCTGAACGTTACAGACAACTACCAAACCTGTTCACTCTTTACCATATACAAAAATCAGGCCAAACAGTTTATTACTTCTGAAGATATCGCCCAAAGCGCATATTATTTGTATGCCCATGGGAGGTGAGGTTGAGTAAGAAGTTTTTAGACCCTAACTTTGTTTCTGATGAATGGAATTGTTTGAAAGTAACACACAATCAACATCCTTGTTAACTCTCTGAAATATACAAAAATGAGGCCAAACCGTTTATTACTTCTAAAGATATCGCCCAAAGCGCATATTATTCGTATGCCCATGGGACGTGAGGTTAAGTAAGACGTTTTTAGACCCTAACTTTGTTTCTGATGAATGAAATTGTCTGAAAGTTACAGACAACTACCAAACCTGTTAACTCTCTAACATATACAAAAATCAGGCCAAACCGTTTATTACTTCTGAAGATATCGCCCAAAGCGCATATTATTCGTATGCCTATGGGACGTGAAGTTAAGTAAGACGTTTTTAGACCCTAACTTTGTTTCTGATAAATGAAATTGTCTGAAAGTTACAGACAACTACCAAACCTGTTAACTCTCTAACATATATCAAAATCAGGCCAAACCGTTCATTACTTCTGAAGATATCGTACAAAGCGCATATTATTTGTATGCCCATAGGAGGTGAGGTTGAGTAAGAAGTTTTTAGACCCTTTGTTTCTGATAAATGAAATTGTTTGAAAGTCACACACAATCAACATCCTTGTTAACTCTCTAACATATACAAAAATCAGGCCAAACCGTTTATTACTTCTGAAGATATCGCCCCAAGCGCATATTATTCGTATGCCTATGAGACGTGAAGTTAAGTAAGACGTTTTTAGACCCTAACTTTGTTTCTGATAAATGAAATTGTCTGAAAGTTACAGACAACTACCAAACCTGTTAACTCTCTACCATATACCACAATCAGGCCAAACCGTTTATTACTTCTGAAGATATCGCCCAAAGCGCATATTATTTGTATGCCCATGGGAGGTGAGGTTGAGTAAGAAGTTTTTAGACCCTAACTTTGTTTCTGATAAATGGAATTGTTTGAAAGTAACAGACAACTACCAAACCTGTTAGCTCTCTAACATATACCAAAATCAGGCCAAACCGTTTATTACTTCTGAAGATATCGTCCAAAGTGCATATTATTCGTATGCCCATGGGAGGTGAGGTTAAGTAAGAAGTTTTTAGACCCTAACTTTGTTTCTGATGAATGAAATTGTCTGAAAGTTACAGACAACTACCAAACCTGTTAACTCTCTAACATATACCAAAATCAGGCCAAACCGTTTATTACTTCTGAAGATATCGCACAAAGCGCATATTATTTGTATGCCCATAGGAGGTGAGGTTGAGTAAGAAGTTTTTAGACCCTTTGTTTCTGATAAATGAAATTGTTTGAAAGTCACACACAATCAACATCCTTGTTAACTCTCTAACATATACAAAAATCAGGCCAAACCGTTTATTACTTCTGAAGATATCGCCCAAAGCGCATATTATTCGTATGCCTATGGGACGTGAAGTTAAGTAAGACGTTTTTAGACCCTAACTTTGTTTCTGATAAATGAAATTGTCTGAAAGTTACAGACAACTACCAAACCTGTTAACTCTCTACCATATACCAAAATCAGGCCAAACCGTTTATTACTTCTGAAGATATCGCCCAAAGCGCATATTATTTGTATGCCCATGGGAGGTGAGGTTGAGTAAGAAGTTTTTAGACCCTAACTTTGTTTCTGATAAATGAAATTGTTTGGATGTCACACACAATCAACATTCTTGTTAACTCTCTAACATATACAAAAATCAGGCCAAACCGTTTATTACTTCTGAAGATATCGCCCAAAGCGCATATTATTCGTATGCCTATGGGACGTGAAGTTAAGTAAGACGTTTTTAGACCCTAACTTTGTTTCTGATAAATGAAATTGTCTGAAAGTTACAGACAACTACCAAACTTGTTAACTCTCTACCATATACCAAAATCAGGCCGAACCGTTTATTACTTCTGAAGATATCGTCCAAAGCGCATATTATTCGTATGCCCATGGGAGGTGAGGTTAAGTAAGAAGTTTTTAGACCCTAACTTTGGTTCTGATAAATGGAATTGTTTGAAAGTAACACACAATCAACATCCTTGTTAACTCTCTAACATATACAAAAATCAAATCAAACCGTTTATTACTTCTAAAGATATCGCCCAAAGCGCATATTATTCGTATGCCCATGGGAGGTGAGGTTGAGTAAGAAGTTTTTAGACCCTAACTTTGTTTCTGATAAATGGAATTGTTTGAAAGTAACAGACAACTACCAAACCTGTTAACTCTCTAACATATACCAAAATCAGGCCAAACCGTTTATTACTTCTGAAGATATCGTCCAAAGTGCATATTATTCGTATGCCCATGGGACGTGAGGTTAAGTAAGAAGTTTTTAGACCCTAACTTTGTTTCTGATAAATGAAATTGTCTGAAAGTTACAGACAACTACCAAACCTGTTAACTCTCTAACATATATCAAAATCAGGCCAAACCGTTCATCAATTCTGAAGATATCGCACAAAGCGCATATTATTTGTATGCCCATAGGAGGTGAGGTTGAGTAAGAAGTTTTTAGACCCTTTGTTTCTGATAAATGAAATTGTTTGAAAGTCACACACAATCAACATCCTTGTTAACTCTCTAACATATACAAAAATCAGGCCAAACCGTTTATTACTTCTGAAGATATCGCCCAAAGCGCATATTATTCGTATGCCTATGGGACGTGAAGTTAAGTAAGACGTTTTTAGACCCTAACTTTGTTTCTGATAAATGAAATTGTCTGAAAGTTACAGACAACTACCAAACCTGTTAACTCTCTACCATATACCAAAATCAGGCCAAACCGTTTATTACTTCTGAAGATATCGCCCAAAGCGCATATTATTTGTATGCCCATGGGAGGTGAGGTTGAGTAAGAAGTTTTTAGACCCTAACTTTGTTTCTGATAAATGAAATTGTTTGGATGTCACACACAATCAACATTCTTGTTAACTCTCTAACATATACAAAAATCAGGCCAAACCGTTTATTACTTCTGAAGATATCGCCCAAAGCGCATATTATTCGTATGCCTATGGGACGTGAAGTTAAGTAAGACGTTTTTAGACCCTAACTTTGTTTCTGATAAATGAAATTGTCTGAAAGTTACAGAGAACTACCAAACTTGTTAACTCTCTACCATATACCAGAATCAGGCCGAACCGTTTATTACTTCTGAAGATATCGTCCAAAGCGCATATTATTCGTATGCCCATGGGAGGTGAGGTTAAGTAAGAAGTTTTTAGACCCTAACTTTGGTTCTGATAAATGGAATTGTTTGAAAGTAACACACAATCAACATCCTTGTTAACTCTCTAACATATACAAAAATCAAATCAAACCGTTTATTACTTCTAAAGATATCGCCCAAAGCGCATATTATTCGTATGCCCATGGGAGGTGAGGTTAAGTAAGACTTTTTTAGACCCTAACTTTGTTTCTGATAAATGAAATTGTCTGAAAGTTACAGACAACTACCAAACCTGTTAAATCTCTAACATATACCAAAATCAGGCCAAACCGTTCATTACTTCTGAAGATATCGCCCAAAGCGCATATTATTCGTATGCCCATGGGAGGTGAGGTTAAGTAAGAAGTTTTTAGACCCTAACTTTGTTTCTGATAAATGAAATTGTCTGAAAGTTACAGACAACTACCAAACCTGTTAACTCTCTAACATATACCAAAATCAGGCCAAACCGTTAATTACTTCTGAAGATATCGTCCAAAGCGCATATTATTCGTATGCCCATGGGAGGTGAGGTTAATTAAGAAGTTTTTAGACCCTAACTTTGGTTCTGATGAATGGAATTGTTTGAAAGTAACACACAATCAACATCCTTGTTAACTCTCTAACATATACAAAAATCAAATCAAACCGTTTATTACTTCTAAAGATATCGCCCAAAGCGCATATTATTCGTATGCCCATGGGAGGTGAGGTTAAGTAAGACTTTTTTAGACCCTAACTTTGTTTCTGATAAATGAAATTGTCTGAAAGTTACAGACAACTACCAAACCTGTTAAATCTCTAACATATACCAAAATCAGGCCAAACCGTTCATTACTTCTGAAGATATCGCCCAAAGCGCATATTATTCGTATGCCCATGGGACGTGCGGTTAAGTGAGAGGTTTTTAGACCCTAACTTTGTTTCTGATAGATGAAATTGTCTGAAAGTTACAGACAACTACCAAACCTGTTCACTCTTTACCATATACAAAAATCAGGCCAAACAGTTTATTACTTCTGAAGATATCGCCCAAAGCGCATATTATTTGTATGCCCATGGGAGGTGAGGTTGAGTAAGAAGTTTTTAGACCCTAACTTTGTTTCTGATGAATGGAATTGTTTGAAAGTAACACACAATCAACATTCTTGTTAACTCTCTAACATATACAAAAATCAGGCCAAACCGTTTATTACTTCTGAAGATATCGCCCAAAGCGCATATTATTCGTATGCCTATGGGACGTGAAGTTAAGTAAGACGTTTTTAGACCCTAACTTTGTTTCTGATAAATGAAATTGTCTGAAAGTTACAGAGAACTACCAAACTTGTTAACTCTCTACCATATACCAGAATCAGGCCGAACCGTTTATTACTTCTGAAGATATCGTCCAAAGCGCATATTATTCGTATGCCCATGGGAGGTGAGGTTAAGTAAGAAGTTTTTAGACCCTAACTTTGGTTCTGATAAATGGAATTGTTTGAAAGTAACACACAATCAACATCCTTGTTAACTCTCTAACATATACAAAAATCAAATCAAACCGTTTATTACTTCTAAAGATATCGCCCAAAGCGCATATTATTCGTATGCCCATGGGAGGTGAGGTTAAGTAAGACTTTTTTAGACCCTAACTTTGTTTCTGATGAATGAAATTGTCTGAAAGTTACAGACAACTACCAAACCTGTTAAATCTCTAACATATACCAAAATCAGGCCAAACCGTTCATTACTTCTGAAGATATCGCCCAAAGCGCATATTATTCGTATGCCCATGGGAGGTGAGGTTAAGTAAGAAGTTTTTAGACCCTAACTTTGTTTCTGATAAATGAAATTGTCTGAAAGTTACAGACAACTACCAAACCTGTTAACTCTCTAACATATACCAAAATCAGGCCAAACCGTTAATTACTTCTGAAGATATCGTCCAAAGCGCATATTATTCGTATGCCCATGGGAGGTGAGGTTAATTAAGAAGTTTTTAGACCCTAACTTTGGTTCTGATGAATGGAATTGTTTGAAAGTAACACACAATCAACATCCTTGTTAACTCTCTAACATATACAAAAATCAAATCAAACCGTTTATTACTTCTAAAGATATCGCCCAAAGCGCATATTATTCGTATGCCCATGGGAGGTGAGGTTAAGTAAGACTTTTTTAGACCCTAACTTTGTTTCTGATAAATGAAATTGTCTGAAAGTTACAGACAATCAACATCCTTGTTAACTCTCTGAAATATACAAAAATGAGGCCAAACCGTTTATTACTTCTAAAGATATCGCCCAAAGCGCATATTATTCGTATGCCCATGGGACGTGAGGTTAAGTAAGACGTTTTTAGACCCTAACTTTGTTTCTGATAAATGAAATTGTCTGAAAGTTACAGACAACTACCAAACCTGTTCACTCTTTACCATATACAAAAATCAGGCCAAACAGTTTATTACTTCTGAAGATATCGCCCAAAGCGCATATTATTTGTATGCCCATGGGAGGTGAGGTTGAGTAAGAAGTTTTTAGACCCTAACTTTGTTTCTGATGAATGGAATTGTTTGAAAGTAACACACAATCAACATCCTTGTTAACTCTCTGAAATATACAAAAATGAGGCCAAACCGTTTATTACTTCTAAAGATATCGCCCAAAGCGCATATTATTCGTATGCCCATGGGACGTGAGGTTAAGTAAGACGTTTTTAGACCCTAACTTTGTTTCTGATAAATGAAATTGTCTGAAAGTTACAGACAACTACCAAACCTGTTAACTCTCTAACATATACAAAAATCAGGCCAAACCGTTTATTACTTCTGAAGATATCGCCCAAAGCGCATATTATTCGTATGCCTATGGGACGTGAAGTTAAGTAAGACGTTTTTAGACCCTAACTTTGTTTCTGATAAATGAAATTGTCTGAAAGTTACAGACAACTACCAAACCTGTTAACTCTCTAACATATATCAAAATCAGGCCAAACCGTTCATTACTTCTGAAGATATCGTACAAAGCGCATATTATTTGTATGCCCATAGGAGGTGAGGTTGAGTAAGAAGTTTTTAGACCCTTTGTTTCTGATAAATGAAATTGTTTGAAAGTCACACACAATCAACATCCTTGTTAACTCTCTAACATATACAAAAATCAGGCCAAACCGTTTATTACTTCTGAAGATATCGCCCAAAGCGCATATTATTCGTATGCCTATGGGACGTGAAGTTAAGTAAGACGTTTTTAGACCCTAACTTTGTTTCTGATAAATGAAATTGTCTGAAAGTTACAGACAACTACCAAACCTGTTAACTCTCTACCATATACCACAATCAGGCCAAACCGTTTATTACTTCTGAAGATATCGCCCAAAGCGCATATTATTTGTATGCCCATGGGAGGTGAGGTTGAGTAAGAAGTTTTTAGACCCTAACTTTGTTTCTGATGAATGGAATTGTTTGAAAGTAACAGACAACTACCAAACCTGTTAACTCTCTAACATATACCAAAATCAGGCCAAACCGTTTATTACTTCTGAAGATATCGTCCAAAGTGCATATTATTCGTATGCCCATGGGAGGTGAGGTTAAGTAAGAAGTTTTTAGACCCTAACTTTGTTTCTGATGAATGAAATTGTCTGAAAGTTACAGACAACTACCAAACCTGTTAACTCTCTAACATATACCAAAATCAGGCCAAACCGTTTATTACTTCTGAAGATATCGTCCAAAGCGCATATTATTCGTATGCCCATGGGAGGTGAGGTTAAGTAAGAAGTTTTTAGACCCTAACTTTGGTTCTGATCAATGGAATTGTTTGAAAGTAACACACAATCAACATCCTTGTTAACTCTCTAACATATACAAAAATCAAATCAAACCGTTTATTACTTCTAAAGATATCGCCCAAAGCGCATATTATTCGTATGCCCATGGGAGGTGAGGTTAAGTAAGACTTTTTTAGACCTTAACTTTGTTTCTGATGAATGAAATTGTCTGAAAGTTACAGACAACTACCAAACCTGTTAAATCTCTAACATATACCAAAATCAGGCCAAACCGTTCATTACTTCTGAAGATATCGCCCAAAGCGCATATTATTCGTATGCCCATGGGAGGTGAGGTTAAGTAAGAAGTTTTTAGACCCTAACTTTGGTTCTGATCAATGGAATTGTTTGAAAGTAACACACAATCAACATCCTTGTTAACTCTCTAACATATACAAAAATCAAATCAAACCGTTTATTACTTCTAAAGATATCGCCCAAAGCGCATATTATTCGTATGCCCATGGGAGGTGAGGTTGAGTTAGAAGTTTTTAGACCCTTTGTTTCTGATAAATGAAATTGTTTGAAAGTCACACACAATCAACATCCTTGTTAACTCTCTAACATATACAAAAATCAGGCCAAACCGTTTATTACTTCTGAAGATATCGCCCAAAGCGCATATTATTCGTATGCCTATGGGACGTGAAGTTAAGTAAGAGGTTTTTAGACCCTAACTTTGTTTCTGATAAATGAAATTGTCTGAAAGTTACAGACAACTACCAAACCTGTTAACTCTCTACCATATACCAAAATCAGGCCAAACCGTTTATTACTTCTGAAGATGTCGCCCAAAGCGCATATTATTTGTATGCCCATGGGAGGTGAGGTTGAGTAAGAAGTTTTTAGACCCTAACTTTGTTTCTGATAAATGGAATTGTTTGAAAGTAACAGACAACTACCAAACCTGTTAACTCTCTAACATATACCAAAATCAGGCCAAACCGTTTATTACTTCTGAAGATATCGTCCAAAGTGCATATTATTCGTATGCCCATGGGAGGTGAGGTTAAGTAAGAAGTTTTTAGACCTTAACTTTGTTTCTGATGAATGAAATTGTCTGAAAGTTACAGACAACTACCAAACCTGTTAACTCTCTAACATATACCAAAATCAGGCCAAACCGTTTATTACTTCTGAAGATATCGTCCAAAGCGCATATTATTCGTATGCCCATGGGAGGTGAGGTTAAGTAAGAAGTTTTTAGACCCTAACTTTGGTTCTGATCAATGGAATTGTTTGAAAGTAACACACAATCAACATCCTTGTTAACTCTCTAACATATACAAAAATCAAATCAAACCGTTTATTACTTCTGAAGATATCGCCCAAAGCGCATATTATTCGTATGCCCATGGGAGGTGAGGTTAAGTAAGAAGTTTTTAGACCCTAACTTTGGTTCTGATCAATGGAATTGTTTGAAAGTAACACACTATCAACATCCTTGTTAACTCTCTAACATATACAAAAATCAGGCCAAACCGTTTATGACTTCTAAAGATATCGCCCAAAGCGCATATTATTCGTATGCCTATGGGACGTGAGGTTGAGTAAGAAGTTTTTAGACCCTTTGTTTCTGATAAATGAAATTGTCTGAAAGTTACAGACAACTACCAAACCTGTTAACTCTCTACCATATACCAAAATCAGGCCAAACCGTTTATTACTTCTGAAGATATCGCCCAAAGCGCATATTATTTGTATGCCCATGGGAGGTGAGGTTGAGTAAGAAGTTTTTAGACCCTAACTTTGTTTCTGATAAATGGAATTGTTTGGAAGTAACAGACAACTACCAAACCTGTTAACTCTCTAACATATACCAAAATCAGGCCAAACCGTTTATTACTTCTGAAGATATCGTCCAAAGTGCATATTATTCGTATGCCCATGGGAGGTGAGGTTGAGTAAGAAGTTTTTAGACCCTAACTTTGTTTCTGATGAATGAAATTGTCTGAAAGTTACAGACAACTACCAAACCTGTTAACTCTCTAACATATACCAAAATCAGGCCAAACCGTTTATTACTTCTGAAGATATCGTCCAAAGTGCATATTATTCGTATGCCCATGGGAGGTGAGGTTAAGTAAGAAGTTTTTAGACCCTAACTTTGTTTCTGATGAATGAAATTGTCTGAAAGTTACAGACAACTACCAAACCTGTTAACTCTCTAACATATACCAAAATCAGGCCAAACCGTTTATTACTTCTGAAGATATCGTCCAAAGCGCATATTATTCGTATGCCCATGGGAGGTGAGGTTAAGTAAGAAGTTTTTAGACCCTAACTTTGGTTCTGATCAATGGAATTGTTTGAAAGTAACACACAATCAACATCCTTGTTAACTCTCTAACATATACAAAAATCAAATCAAACCGTTTATTACTTCTGAAGATATCGCCCAAAGCGCATATTATTCGTATGCCCATGGGAGGTGAGGTTAAGTAAGAAGTTTTTAGACCCTAACTTTGGTTCTGATCAATGGAATTGTTTGAAAGTAACACACTATCAACATCCTTGTTAACTCTCTAACATATACAAAAATCAGGCCAAACCGTTTATGACTTCTAAAGATATCGCCCAAAGCGCATATTATTCGTATGCCTATGGGACGTGAGGTTGAGTAAGAAGTTTTTAGACCCTTTGTTTCTGATAAATGAAATTGTCTGAAAGTTACAGACAACTTCCAAACCTGTTAACTCTCTACCATATACCAAAATCAGGCCAAACCGTTTATTACTTCTGAAGATATCGCCCAAAGCGCATATTATTTGTATGCCCATGGGAGGTGAGGTTGAGTAAGAAGTTTTTAGACCCTAACTTTGTTTCTGATAAATGGAATTGTTTGAAAGTAACAGACAACTACCAAACCTGTTAACTCTCTAACATATACCAAAATCAGGCCAAACCGTTTATTACTTCTGAAGATATCGTCCAAAGTGCATATTATTCGTATGCCCATGGGAGGTGAGGTTGAGTAAGAAGTTTTTAGACCCTAACTTTGTTTCTGATGAATGAAATTGTCTGAAAGTTACAGACAACTACCAAACCTGTTAACTCTCTAACATATACCAAAATCAGGCCAAACCGTTTATTACTTCTGAAGATATCGTCCAAAGCGCATATTATTCGTATGCCCATGGGAGGTGAGGTTAAGTAAGAAGTTTTTAGACCCTAACTTTGGTTCTGATCAATGGAATTGTTTGAAAGCAACACACAATCAACATCCTTGTTAACTCTCTAACATATACAAAAATCAAATCAAACCGTTTTATTACTTCTAAAGATATCGCCCAAAGCGCATATTATTCGTATGCCCATGGGAGGTGAGGTTAAGTAAGACTTTTTTAGATCTTAACTTTGTTTCTGATAAATGAAATTGTCTGAAAGTTACAGACAACTACCAAACCTGTTAAATCTCTAACATATACCAAAATCAGGCCAAACCGTTCATTACTTCTGAAGATATCGCCCAAAGCGCATATTATTCGTATGCCCATGGGAGGTGAGGTTAAGTAAGAAGTTTTTAGACCCTAACTTTGTTTCTGATAAATGAAATTGTCTGAAAGTTACAGACAACTACCAAACCTGTTAACTCTCTAACATATACAAAAATCAAATCAAACCGTTTATTACTTCTAAAGATATCGCCCAAAGCGCATATTATTCGTATGCCCATGGGAGGTGAGGTTAAGTAAGACTTTTTTAGACCCTAACTTTGTTTCTGATAAATGAAATTGTCTGAAAGTTACAGACAACTACCAAACCTGTTAACTCTCTAACATATACCAAAATCAGGCCAAACCGTTTATTACTTCTGAAGATATCGTCCAAAGCGCATATTATTCGTATGCCCATGGGAGGTGAGGTTAAGTAAGAAGTTTTTAGACCCTAACTTTGGTTCTGATAAATGGAATTGTTTGAAAGTAACACACAATCAACATCCTTGTTAACTCTCTAACATATACAAAAATCAAATCAAACCGTTTATTACTTCTAAAGATATCGCCCAAAGCGCATATTATTCGTATGCCTATGGGACGTGAGGTTGAGTAAGAAGTTTTTAGACCCTTTGTTTCTGATAAATGAAATTGTCTGAAAGTTACAGACAACTACCAAACCTGTTAACTCTCTACCATATACCAAAATCAGGCCAAACCGTTTATTACTTCTGAAGATATCGCCCAAAGCGCATATTATTTGTATGCCCATGGGAGGTGAGGTTGAGTAAGAAGTTTTTAGACCCTAACTTTGTTTCTGATAAATGGAATTGTTTGAAAGTAACAGACAACTACCAAACCTGTTAACTCTCTAACATATACCAAAATCAGGCCAAACCGTTTATTACTTCTGAAGATATCGTCCAAAGTGCATATTATTCGTATGCCCATGGGAGGTGAGGTTGAGTAAGAAGTTTTTAGACCCTAACTTTGTTTCTGATAAATGAAATTGTCTGAAAGTTACAGACAACTACCAAACCTGTTCACTCTCTACCATATACGAAAATCAGGCCAAACCGTTTATTACTTCTGAAGATATCGCCCAAAGCGCATATTATTTGTATGCCCATGGGAGGTGAGGTTGAGTAAGAAGTTTTTAGACCCTAACTTTGTTTCTGATGAATGGAATTGTTTGAAAGTAACACACAATCAACATCCTTGTTGACTCTCTGAAATATACAAAAATCAGGCCAAACCGTTTATTACTTCTGAAGATATCGCCCAAAGCGCATATTATTCGTATGCCCATGGGAGGTGAGGTTAAGTAAGAAGTTTTTAGACCCTAACTTTGTTTCTGATAAATGAAATTGTCTGAAAGTTACAGACAACTACCAAACCTGTTAACTCTCTAACATATACCAAAATCAGGCCAAACCGTTTATTACTTCTGAAGATATCGTCCAAAGCGCATATTATTCGTATGCCCATGGGAGGTGAGGTTAAGTAAGAAGTTTTTAGACCCTAACTTTGGTTCTGATAAATGGAATTGTTTGAAAGTAACACACAATCAACATCCTTGTTAACTCTCTAACATATACAAAAATCAAATCAAACCGTTTATTACTTCTTAAGATATCGCCCAAAGCGCATATTATTCGTATGCCCATGGGAGGTGAGGTTAAGTAAGACTTTTTTGAACCCTAACTTTGTTTCTGATAAGTGAAATTGTCTGAAAGTTACAGACAACTACCAAACCTGTTAAATCTCTAACATATACCAAAATCAGGCCAAACCGTTCATTACTTCTGAAGATATCGCCCAAAGCGCATATTATTCGTATGCCCATGGGACGTGCGGTTAAGTGAGACGTTTTTAGACCCTAACTTTGTTTCTGATAGATGAAATTGTCTGAAAGTTACAGACAACTACCAAACCTGTTCACTCTCTACCATATACGAAAATCAGGCCAAACCGTTTATTACTTCTGAAGATATCGCCCAAAGCGCATATTATTTGTATGCCCATGGGAGGTGAGGTTGAGTAACAAGTTTTTAGACCCTAACTTTGTTTCTGATGAATGGAATTGTTTGAAAGTAACACACAATCAACATCCTTGTTGACTCTCTGAAATATACAAAAATCAGGCCAAACCGTTTATTACTTCTGAAGATATCGCCCAAAGCGCATATTATTCGTATGCCCATGGGAGGTGAGGTTAAGTAAGAAGTTTTTAGACCCTAACTTTGTTTCTGATAAATGAAATTGTCTGAAAGTTACAGACAACTACCAAACCTGTTAACTCTCTAACATATACCAAAATCAGGCCAAACCGTTTATTACTTCTGAAGATATCGTCCAAAGCGCATATTATTCGTATGCCTATGGGACGTGAAGTTAAGTAAGAGGTTTTTAGACCCTAACTTTGTTTCTGATAAATGAAATTGTCTGAAAGTTACAGACAACTACCAAACCTGTTAACTCTCTAACATATACCAAAATCAGGCCAAACCGTTTATTACTTCTGAAGATATCGTCCAAAGCGCATATTATTCGTATGCCCATGGGAGGTGAGGTTAAGTAAGAAGTTTTTAGACCCTAACTTTGGTTCTGATAAATGGAATTGTTTGAAAGTAACACACAATCAACATCCTTGTTAACTCTCTAACATATACAAAAATCAAATCAAACCGTTCATTACTTCTTAAGATATCGCCCAAAGCGCATATTATTCGTATGCCCATGGGAGGTGAGGTTAAGTAAGACTTTTTTGAACCCTAACTTTGTTTCTGATAAGTGAAATTGTCTGAAAGTTACAGACAACTACCAAACCTGTTAAATCTCTAACATATACCAAAATCAGGCCAAACCGTTCATTACTTCTGAAGATATCGCCCAAAGCGCATATTATTCGTATGCCCATGGGACGTGCGGTTAAGTGAGACGTTTTTAGACCCTAACTTTGTTTCTGATAGATGAAATTGTCTGAAAGTTACAGACAACTACCAAACCTGTTCACTCTCTACCATATACGAAAATCAGGCCAAACCGTTTATTACTTCTGAAGATATCGCCCAAAGCGCATATTATTTGTATGCCCATGGGAGGTGAGGTTGAGTAAGAAGTTTTTAGACCCTAACTTTGTTTCTGATGAATGGAATTGTTTGAAAGTAAGACACAATCAACATTCTTGTTAACTCTCTGAAATATTCAGGCCAAACCGTTTATTACTTCTAAAGATATCGCCCAAAGCGCATATTATTCGTATGCCCATGGGACGTGAGGTTAAGTAAGACGTTTTTAGACCCTAACTTTGTTTCTGATGAATGAAATTGTCTGAAAGTTACAGACAACTACCAAACCTGTTAACTCTCTAACATATATCAAAATCAGGCCAAACCGTTCATCACTTCTGAAGATATCGCACAAAGCGCATATTATTTGTATGCCCATAGGAGGTGAGGTTGAGTAAGAAGTTTTTAGACCCTTTGTTTCTGATAAATGAAATTGTTTGAAAGTCACACACAATCAACATCCTTGTTAACTCTCTAACATATACCGAAATCAGGCCAAACCGTTTATTACTTCTGAAGATATCGCCCAAAGCGCATATTATTTGTATGCCCATGGGAGGTGAGGTTGAGTAAGAGGTTTTTAGACCCTAACTTTGTTTCTGATAAATGAAATTGTCTGAAAGTTACAGACAACTACCAAACCTGTTAACTCTCTAACATATACAAAAAACAGGCCGAACCGTTCATTGCTTCTAAAGATATCGCCCAAAGCGCATATTATTCGTATGCCCATGGGAGGTGAGGTTAAGTAAGAAGTTTTTAGACCCTAACTTTGGTTCTGATAAATGGAATTGTTTGAAAGTAACACACAATCAACATCCTTGTTAACTCTCTAACATATACAAAAATCAAATCAAACCGTTTATTACTTCTAAAGATATCGCCCAAAGCGCATATTATTCGTATGCCCATGGGAGGTGAGGTTAAGTAAGACTTTTTTAGACCCTAACTTTGTTTCTGATAAATGAAATTGTCTGAAAGTTACAGACAACTACCAAACCTGTTAAATCTCTAACATATACCAAAATCAGGCCAAACCGTTCATTACTTCTGAAGATATCGCCCAAAGCGCATATTAGTCGTATGCCCATGGGACGTGCGGTTAAGTGAGACGTTTTTAGACCCTAACTTTGTTTCTGATAGATGAAATTGTCTGAAAGTTACAGACAACTACCAAACCTGTTCACTCTCTACCATATACGAAAATCAGGCCAAACCGTTTATTACTTCTGAAGATATCGCCCAAAGCGCATATTATTTGTATGCCCATGGGAGGTGAGGTTGAGTAAGAAGTTTTTAGACCCTAACTTTGTTTCTGATGAATGGAATTGTTTGAAAGTAACACACAATCAACATTCTTGTTAACTCTCTGAAATATACAAAAATCAGGCCAAACCGTTTATTACTTCTAAAGATATCGCCCAAAGCGCATATTATTCGTATGCCCATGGGACGTGAGGTTAAGTAAGACGTTTTTAGACCCTAACTTTGTTTCTGATGAATGAAATTGTCTGAAAGTCACAGACAACTACCAAACCTGTTAACTCTCTAACATATATCAAAATCAGGCCAAACCGTTCATCACTTCTGAAGATATCGCACAAAGCGCATATTATTTGTATGCCCATAGGAGGTGAGGTTGAGTAAGAAGTTTTTAGACCCTTTGTTTCTGATAAATGAAATTGTTTGAAAGTCACACACAATCAACATCCTTGTTAACTCTCTAACATATACAAAAATCAGGCCAAACCGTTTATTACTTCTGAAGATATCGCCCAAAGCGCATATTATTCGTATGCCTATGGGACGTGAAGTTAAGTAAGACGTTTTTAGACCCTAACTTTGTTTCTGATAAATGAAATTGTCTGAAAGTTACAGACAACAACCAAACCTGTTAACTCTCTACCATATATCAAAATCAGGCCAAACCGTTTATTACTTCTGAAGATATCGCCCAAAGCGCATATTATTCGTATGCCTATGGGACGTGAAGTTAAGTAAGACGTTTTTAGACCCTAACTTTGTTTCTGATAAATGAAATTGTCTGAAAGTTACAGACAACAACCAAACCTGTTAACTCTCTAACATATACAAAAAACAGGCCGAACCGTTCATTGCTTCTAAAGATATCGCCCAAAGCGCATATTATTCGTATGCCCATGGGAGGTGAGGTTAAGTAAGAAGTTTTTAGACCCTAACTTTGGTTCTGATAAATGGAATTGTTTGAAAGTAACACACAATCAACATCCTTGTTAACTCTCTAACATATACAAAAATCAAATCAAACCGTTTATTACTTCTAAAGATATCGCCCAAAGCGCATATTATTCGTATGCCCATGGGACGTGAGGTTAAGTAAGACGTTTTTAGACCCTAACTTTGTTTCTGATGAATGAAATTGTCTGAAAGTTACAGACAACTACCAAACCTGTTAACTCTCTAACATATATCAAAAGCAGGCCAAACCGTTCATCACTTCTGAAGATATCGCACAAAGCGCATATTATTTGTATGCCCATAGGAGGTGAGGTTGAGTAAGAAGTTTTTAGACCCTTTGTTTCTGATAAATGAAATTGTTTGAAAGTCACACACAATCAACATCCTTGTTAACTCTCTAACATATACCGAAATCAGGCCAAACCGTTTATTACTTCTGAAGATATCGCCCAAAGCGCATATTATTTGTATGCCCATGGGAGGTGAGGTTGAGTAAGAGGTTTTTAGACCCTAACTTTGTTTCTGATAAATGAAATTGTCTGAAAGTTACAGACAACTACCAAACCTGTTAACTCTCTAACATATACAAAAAACAGGCCGAACCGTTCATTGCTTCTAAAGATATCGCCCAAAGCGCATATTATTCGTATGCCCATGGGAGGTGAGGTTAAGTAAGAAGTTTTTAGACCCTAACTTTGGTTCTGATAAATGGAATTGTTTGAAAGTAACACACAATCAACATCCTTGTTAACTCTCTAACATATACAAAAATCAAATCAAACCGTTTATTACTTCTAAAGATATCGCCCAAAGCGCATATTATTCGTATGCCCATGGGAGGTGAGGTTAAGTAAGACTTTTTTAGACCCTAACTTTGTTTCTGATAAATGAAATTGTCTGAAAGTTACAGACAACTACCAAACCTGTTAAATCTCTAACATATACCAAAATCAGGCCAAACCGTTCATTACTTCTGAAGATATCGCCCAAAGCGCATATTATTCGTATGCCCATGGGACGTGCGGTTAAGTGAGACGTTTTTAGACCCTAACTTTGTTTCTGATAGATGAAATTGTCTGAAAGTTACAGACAACTACCAAACCTGTTCACTCTCTACCATATACGAAAATCAGGCCAAACCGTTTATTACTTCTGAAGATATCGCCCAAAGCGCATATTATTTGTATGCCCATGGGAGGTGAGGTTGAGTAAGAAGTTTTTAGACCCTAACTTTGTTTCTGATGAATGGAATTGTTTGAAAGTAACACACAATCAACATTCTTGTTAACTCTCTGAAATATACAAAAATCAGGCCAAACCGTTTATTACTTCTAAAGATATCGCCCAAAGCGCATATTATTCGTATGCCCATGGGACGTGAGGTTAAGTAAGACGTTTTTAGACCCTAACTTTGTTTCTGATGAATGAAATTGTCTGAAAGTCACAGACAACTACCAAACCTGTTAACTCTCTAACATATATCAAAATCAGGCCAAACCGTTCATCACTTCTGAAGATATCGCACAAAGCGCATATTATTTGTATGCCCATAGGAGGTGAGGTTGAGTAAGAAGTTTTTAGACCCTTTGTTTCTGATAAATGAAATTGTTTGAAAGTCACACACAATCAACATCCTTGTTAACTCTCTAACATATACAAAAATCAGGCCAAACCGTTTATTACTTCTGAAGATATCGCCCAAAGCGCATATTATTCGTATGCCTATGGGACGTGAAGTTAAGTAAGACGTTTTTAGACCCTAACTTTGTTTCTGATAAATGAAATTGTCTGAAAGTTACAGACAACAACCAAACCTGTTAACTCTCTACCATATATCAAAATCAGGCCAAACCGTTTATTACTTCTGAAGATATCGCCCAAAGCGCCTATTATTTGTATGCCCATGGGAGGTGAGGTTGAGTAAGAAGTTTTTAGACCCTAACTTTGTTTCTGATAAATGGAATTGTTTGAAAGTAACAGACAATTACCAAACCTATTAACTCTCTAACATACGCCAAAATCAGGCCAAACCGTGTATTACTTCTGAAGATATCGCCCAAAGCGCATATTATTCGTATGCCCATGGGAGGTGAGGTTAAGTAAGAAGTTTTTAGACCCTAACTTTGGTTCTGATAAATGGAATTGTTTGAAAGTAACACACAATCAACATCCTTGTTAACTCTCTAACATATACAAAAATCAAATCAAACCGTTTATTACTTCTTAAGATATCGCCCAAAGCGCATATTATTCGTATGCCCATGGGAGGTGAGGTTAAGTAAGACTTTTTTAGACCCTAACTTTGTTTCTGATAAGTGAAATTGTCTGAAAGTTACAGACAACTACCAAACCTGTTAAATCTCTAACATATACCAAAATCAGGCCAAACCGTTCGTTACTTCTGAAGATATCGCCCAAAGCGCATATTATTCGTATGCCCATGGGACGTGCGGTTAAGTGAGAAGTTTTTAGACCCTAACTTTGTTTCTGATAGATGAAATTGTCTGAAAGTTACAGACAACTACCAAACCTGTTCACTCTCTACCATATACGAAAATCAGGCCAAACCGTTTATTACTTCTGAAGATATCGCCCAAAGCGCATATTATTTGTATGCCCATGGGAGGTGAGGTTGAGTAAGAAGTTTTTAGACCCTAACTTTGTTTCTGATGAATGGAATTGTTTGAAAGTAACACACAATCAACATTCTTGTTAACTCTCTGAAATATACAAAAATCAGGCCAAACCGTTTATTACTTCTAAAGATATCGCCCAAAGCGCATATTATTTGTATGCCCATAGGAGGTGAGGTTGAGTAAGAAGTTTTTAGACCCTTCGTTTCTGATAAATGAAATTCTTTGAAAGTCACACACAATCAACATCCTTGGTAACTCTCTAACATATACCGAAATCAGGCCAAACCGTTTATTACTTCTGAAGATATCGCCCAAAGCGCATATTATTTGTATGCCCATGGGAGGTGAGGTTGAGTAAGAGGTTTTTAGACCCTAACTTTGTTTCTGATAAATGAAATTGTCTGAAAGTTACAGACAACTACCAAACCTGTTAACTCTCTAACATATACAAAAAACAGGCCGAACCGTTCATTGCTTCTAAAGATATCGCCCAAAGCGCATATTATTCGTATGCCCATGGGAGGTGAGGTTAAGTAAGAAGTTTTTAGACCCTAACTTTGGTTCTGATAAATGGAATTGTTTGAAAGTAACACACAATCAACATCCTTGTTAACTCTCTAACATATACAAAAATCAAATCAAACCGTTTATTACTTCTAAAGATATCGCCCAAAGCGCATATTATTCGTATGCCCATGGGAGGTGAGGTTAAGTAAGACTTTTTTAGACCCTAACTTTGTTTCTGATAAATGAAATTGTCTGAAAGTTACAGACAACTACCAAACCTGTTAAATCTCTAACATATACCAAAATCAGGCCAAACCGTTCATTACTTCTGAAGATATCGCCCAAAGCGCATATTATTCGTATGCCCATGGGACGTGCGGTTAAGTGAGACGTTTTTAGACCCTAACTTTGTTTCTGATAGATGAAATTGTCTGAAAGTTACAGACAACTACCAAACCTGTTCACTCTCTACCACATACGAAAATCAGGCCAAACCGTTTATTACTTCTGAAGATATCGCCCAAAGCGCATATTATTTGTATGCCCATGGGAGGTGAGGTTGAGTAAGAAGTTTTTAGACCCTAACTTTGTTTCTGATGAATGGAATTGTTTGAAAGTAACACACAATCAACATTCTTGTTAACTCTCTGAAATATACAAAAATCAGGCCAAACCGTTTATTACTTCTAAAGATATCGCCCAAAGCGCATATTATTCGTATGCCTATGGGACGTGAAGTTAAGTAAGACGTTTTTAGACCCTAACTTTGTTTCTGATAAATGAAATTGTCTGAAAGTTACAGACAACTACCAAACCTGTTAACTCTCTACCATATATCAAAATCAGGCCAAACCGTTTATTACTTCTGAAGATATCGCCCAAAGCGCCTATTATTTGTATGCCCATGGGAGGTGAGGTTGAGTAAGAAGTTTTTAGACCCTAACTTTGTTTCTGATAAATGGAATTGTTTGAAAGTAACAGACAATTACCAAACCTATTAACTCTCTAACATACGCCAAAATCAGGCCAAACCGTGTATTACTTCTGAAGATATCGCCCAAAGCGCATATTATTTGTATGCCCATGGAAGGTGAGGTTGAGTAAGAGGTTTTTAGACCCTAACTTTGTTTATGATGAATGAAATTGTTTGAAAGTCACACACAATCAACATCCTTGTTAACTCTCTAACATATACAAAAATCAGGCCAAACCGTTTATTACTTCTGAAGATATCGCCCAAAGCGCATATTATTCGTATGCCTATGGGACGTGAAGTTAAGTAAGACGTTTTTAGACCCTAACTTTGTTTCTGATACATGAAATTGTCTGAAAGTTACAGACAACTACCAAACCTGTTAACTCTCTACCATATACCAAAATCAGGCCAAACCGTTTATTACTTCTGAAGATATCGCCCAAAGCGCATATTATTTGTATGCCCATGGAAGGTGAGGTTGAGTAAGACGTTTTTAGACCCTAACTTTGTTTCTGATGAATGAAATTGTCTGAATATTACAGACAACTACCAAACCTGTTAACTCTCTACCATATACAAAAATCAGGCCAAACCGTTCATTACTTCTGAAGATATCGCCCAAAGCGCATATTATTTGTATGCCCATGGAAGGTGAGGTTGAGTAAGACGTTTTTAGACCCTAACTTTGTTTCTGATGAATGAAATTGTTTGAAAGTCACACACAATCAACATCCTTGTTAACTCTCTAACATATACAAAAATCAGGCCAAACCGTTTATTACTTCTGAAGATATCGCCCAAAGCGCATATTATTCGTATGCCTATGGGACGTGAAGTTAAGTAAGACGTTTTTAGACCCTAACTTTGTTTCTGATACATGAAATTGTCTGAAAGTTACAGACAACTACCAAACCTGTTAACTCTCTACCATATACCAAAATCAGGCCAAACCGTTTATTACTTCTGAAGATATCGCCCAAAGCGCATATTATTTGTATGCCCATGGAAGGTGAGGTTGAGTAAGACGTTTTTAGACCCTAACTTTGTTTCTGATGAATGAAATTGTCTGAATATTACAGACAACTACCAAACCTGTTAACTCTCTACCATATACAAAAATCAGGCCAAACCGTTCATTACTTCTGAAGATATCGCCCAAAGCGCATATTATTTGTATGCCCATGGAAGGTGAGGTTGAGTAAGACGTTTTTAGACCCTAACTTTGTTTCTGATGAATGAAATTGTCTGAATATTACAGACAACTACCAAACCTGTTAACTCTCTACCATATACGAAAATCAGGCCAAACCGTTCATTACTTCTGAAGATATCGCCCAAAGCGCATATTATTCGTATGCCCATGGGAGGTGAGGTTAAGTAAGAAGTTTTTAGACCCTAACTTTGGTTCTGATAAATGGAATTGTTTGAAAGTAACACACAATCAACATCCTTGTTAACTCTCTAACATATACAAAAATCAAATCAAACCGTTTATTACTTCTAAAGATATCGCCCAAAGCGCATATTATTCGTATGCCCATGGGAGGTGAGGTTAAGTAAGACTTTTTTAGACCCTAACTTTGTTTCTGATAAATGAAATTGTCTGAAAGTTACAGACAACTACCAAACCTGTTAAATCTCTAACATATACCAAAATCAGGCCAAACCGTTCATTACTTCTGAAGATATCGCCCAAAGCGCATATTATTCGTATGCCCATGGGACGTGCGGTTAAGTGAGACGTTTTTAGACCCTAACTTTGTTTCTGATAGATGAAATTGTCTGAAAGTTACAGACAACTACCAAACCTGTTCACTCTCTACCATATACGAAAATCAGGCCAAACCGTTTATTACTTCTGAAGATATCGCCCAAAGCGCATATTATTTGTATGCCCATGGGAGGTGAGGTTGAGTAAGAAGTTTTTAGACCCTAACTTTGTTTCTGATGAATGGAATTGTTTGAAAGTAACACACAATCAACATCCTTGTTAACTCTCTAACATATACAAAAATCAGGCCAAACCGTTTATTACTTCTGAAGATATCGCCCAAAGCGCATATTATTCGTATGCCTATGGGACGTGAAGTTAAGTAAGACGTTTTCAGACCCTAACTTTGTTTCTGATAAATGAAATTGTCTGAAAGTTACAGACAACTACCAAACCTGTTAACTCTCTACCATATATCAAAATCAGGCCAAACCGTTTATTACTTCTGAAGATATCGCCCAAAGCGCCTATTATTTGTATGCCCATGGGAGGTGAGGTTGAGTAAGAAGTTTTTAGACCCTAACTTTGTTTCTGATAAATGGAATTGTTTGAAAGTAACAGACAATTACCAAACCTATTAACTCTCTAACATACGCCAAAATCAGGCCAAACCGTGTATTACTTCTGAAGATATCGCCCAAAGCGCATATTATTTGTATGCCCATGGAAGGTGAGGTTGAGTAAGAGGTTTTTAGACCCTAACTTTGTTTCTGATGAATGAAATTGTTTGAAAGTCACAAACAATCAACATCCTTGTTAACTCTCTAACATATACAAAAATCAGGTAAAACCGTTTATTACTTCTGAAGATATCGCCCAAAGCGCATATTATTCGTATGCCTATGGGACGTGAAGTTAAGTAAGACGTTTTTAGACCCTAACTTTGTTTCTGATACATGAAATTGTCTGAAAGTTACAGACAACTACCAAACCTGTTAACTCTCTACCATATACCAAAATCAGGCCAAACCGTTTATTACTTCTGAAGATATCGCCCAAAGCGCATATTATTTGTATGCCCATGGAAGGTGAGGTTGAGTAAGACGTTTTTAGACCCTAACTTTGTTTCTGATGAATGAAATTGTCTGAATATTACAGACAACTACCAAACCTGTTAACTCTCTACCATATACGAAAATCAGGCCAAACCGTTCATTACTTCTGAAGATATCGCCCAAAGCGCATATTATTCGTATGCCCATGGAAGGTGAGGTTGAGTGAGACGTTTTTAGACCCTAACTTTGTTTCTGATGAATGAAATTGTCTGAATATTACAGACAACTACCAAACCTGTTAACTCTCTACCATATACGAAAATCAGGCCAAACCGTTCATTACTTCTGAAGATATCGCCCAAAGCGCATATTATTCGTATGCCCATGGGAGGTGAGGTTAAGTAAGAAGTTTTTAGACCCTAACTTTGTTTCTGATAGATGAAATTGTCTGAAAGTTACAGACAACTACCAAACCTGTTCACTCTCTACCATATACGAAAATCAGGCCAAACCGTTTATTACTTCTGAAGATATCGCCCAAAGCGCATATTATTTGTATGCCCATGGGAGGTGAGGTTGAGTAAGAAGTTTTTAGACCCTAACTTTGTTTCTGATGAATGGAATTGTTTGAAAGTAACACACAATCAACATTCTTGTTAACTCTCTGAAATATACAAAAATCAGGCCAAACCGTTTATTACTTCTAAAGATATCGCCCAAAGCGCATATTATTCGTATGCCCATGGGACGTGAGGTTAAGTAAGACGTTTTTAGACCCTAACTTTGTTTCTGATGAATGAAATTGTCTGAAAGTTACAGACAACTACCAAACCTGTTAACTCTCTAACATATATCAAAATCAGGCCAAACCGTTCATCACTTCTGAAGATATCGCACAAAGCGCATATTATTTGTATGCCCATAGGAGGTGAGGTTGAGTAAGAAGTTTTTAGACCCTTTGTTTCTGATAAATGAAATTGTTTGAAAGTCACACACAATCAACATCCTTGTTAACTCTCTAACATATACAAAAATCAGGCCAAACCGTTTATTACTTCTGAAGATATCGCCCAAAGCGCATATTATTCGTATGCCTATGGGACGTGAAGTTAAGTAAGACGTTTTTAGACCCTAACTTTGTTTCTGATAAATGAAATTGTCTGAAAGTTACAGACAACTACCAAACCTGTTAACTCTCTACCATATATCAAAATCAGGCCAAACCGTTTATTACTTCTGAAGATATCGCCCAAAGCGCCTATTATTTGTATGCCCATGGGAGGTGAGGTTGAGTAAGAAGTTTTTAGACCCTAACTTTGTTTCTGATAAATGGAATTGTTTGAAAGTAACAGACAATTACCAAACCTATTAACTCTCTAACATACGCCAAAATCAGGCCAAACCGTGTATTACTTCTGAAGATATCGCCCAAAGCGCATATTATTTGTATGCCCATGGAAGGTGAGGTTGAGTAAGAGGTTTTTAGACCCTAACTTTGTTTCTGATGAATGAAATTGTTTGAAAGTCACACACAATCAACATCCTTGTTAACTCTCTAACATATACAAAAATCAGGCCAAACCGTTTATTACTTCTGAAGATATCGCCCAAAGCGCATATTATTCGTATGCCTATGGGACGTGAAGTTAAGTAAGACGTTTTTAGACCCTAACTTTGTTTCTGATACATGAAATTGTCTGAAAGTTACAGACAACTACCAAACCTGTTAACTCTCTACCATATACCAAAATCAGGCCAAACCGTTTATTACTTCTGAAGATATCGCCCAAAGCGCATATTATTTGTATGCCCATGGAAGGTGAGGTTGAGTAAGACGTTTTTAGACCCTAACTTTGTTTCTGATGAATGAAATTGTCTGAATATTACAGAAAACTACCAAACCTGTTAACTCTCTACCATATACGAAAATCAGGCCAAACCGTTCATTACTTCTGAAGATATCGCCCAAAGCGCATATTATTTGTATGCCCATGGGAGGTGAGGTTGAGTAAGAAGTTTTTAGACCCTAACTTTGTTTCTGATGAATGGAATTGTTTGAAAGTAACACACAATCAACATCCTTGTTAACTCTCTGAAATATACAAAAATCAGGCCAAACCGTTTATTACTTCTAAAGATATCGCCCAAAGCGCATATTATTCGTATGCCCATGGGACGTGAGGTTAAGTAAGACGTTTTTAGACCCTAACTTTGTTTCTGATAAATGAAATTGTCTGAAAGTTACAGACAACTACCAAACCTGTTAACTCTCTAACATATATCAAAATCAGGCTAAACCGTTCATTACTTCTGAAGATATCGCACAAAGCGCATATTATTTGTATGCCCATAGGAGGTGAGGTTGAGTAAGAAGTTTTTAGACCCTAACTTTGTTTCTGATAAATGAAATTGTTTGAAAGTCACACACAATCAACATCCTTGCTAACTCTCTAACATATACGAAAATCAGGCCAAACCGTTTATTACTTCTGAAGATATCGCCCAAAGCGCATATTATTCGTATGCCTATGGGACGTGAAGTTAAGTAAGACGTTTTTAGACCCTAACTTTGTTTCTGATAAATGAAATTGTCTGAAAGTTACAGACAACTACCAAACCTGTTAACTCTCTACCATATACCAAAATCAGGCCAAACCGTTTATTACTTCGGAAGATATCGCCCAAAGCGCATATTATTTGTATGCCCATGGGAGGTGAGGTTGAGTAAAAAGTTTTTAGACCCTAACTTTGTTTCTGATAAATGAAATTGTTTGAAAGTGACAGATAACTACCAAACCTGTTAACTCTCTAACATATACCAAAATCAGGCCAAACCGTTCATTACTTCTGAAGATATCGTCCAAAGCGCATATTATTCGTATGCCCATGGGAGGTGAGGTTAAGTAAGAAGTTTTTAGACCCTAACTTTGTTTCTGATAAATGAAATTGTCTGAATATTACAGACAACTACCAAACCTGTTAACTCTCTACCATATACGAAAATCAGGCCAAACCGTTCATTACTTCTGAAGATATCGCCCAAAGCGCATATTATTTGTATGCCCATGGGAGGTGAGGTTGAGTAAGAAGTTTTTAGACCCTAACTTTGTTTCTGATGAATGGAATTGTTTGAAAGTAACACACAATCAACATCCTTGTTAACTCTCTGAAATATACAAAAATCAGGCCAAACCGTTTATTACTTCTAAAGATATCGCCCAAAGCGCATATTATTCGTATGCCCATGGGACGTGAGGTTAAGTAAGACGTTTTTAGACCCTAACTTTGTTTCTGATAAATGAAATTGTCTGAAAGTTACAGACAATTACCAAACCTGTTAACTCTCTAACATATACCAAAATCAGGCCAAACCGTTTATTACTTCTGAAGATATCGTCCAAAGCGCATATTATTCGTATGCCCATGGGAGGTGAGGTTAAGTAAGAAGTTTTTAGACCCTAACTTTGTTTCTGATAAATGAAATTGTCTGAAAGTTACAGACAACTACCAAACCTGTTAACTCTCTAACATATACCAAAATCAGGCCAAACCGTTTATTACTTCTGAAGATATCGTCCAAAGCGCATATTATTCGTATGCCCATGGGAGGTGAGGTTAAGTAAGAAGTTTTTAGACCCTAACTTTGGTTCTGATGAATGGAATTGTTTGAAAGTAACACACAATCAACATCCTTGTTAACTCTCTAAAATATACAAAAATCAAATCAAACCGTTTATTACTTCTAAAGATATCGCCCAAAGCGCATATTATTCGTATGCCCATGGGACGTAAGGTTAAGTGAGACGTTTTTAGACCCTAACTTTGTTTCTGATAGATGAAATTGTCTGAAAGTTACAGACAACTACCAAACCTGTTCACTCTCTAACATATACCAAAATCAGGCCAAACCGTGAATTACTTCTGAAGATATCGCCCAAAGCGCATATTATTTGTATGCCCATGGAAGGTGAGGTTGAGTAAGAGGTTTTTAGACCCTAACTTTGTTTCTGATGAATGAAATTGTTTGAAAGTCACACACAATCAACATCCTTGTTAACTCTCTAACATATACAAAAATCAGGCCAAACCGTTTATTACTTCTGAAGATATCGCCCAAAGCGCATATTATTCGTATGCCTATGGGACGTGAAGTTAAGTAAGACGTTTTTAGACCCTAACTTTGTTTCTGATACATGAAATTGTCTGAAAGTTACAGACAGCTACCAAACCTGTTAACTCTCTACCATATACCAAAATCAGGCCAAACCGTTTATTACTTCTGAAGATATCGCCCAAAGCGCATATTATTTGTATGCCCATGGAAGGTGAGGTTGAGTAAGACGTTTTTAGACCCTAACTTTGTTTCTGATGAATGAAATTGTCTGAATATTACAGACAACTACCAAACCTGTTAACTCTCTACCATATACGAAAATCAGGCCAAACCGTTCATTACTTCTGAAGATATCGCCCAAAGCGCATATTATTTGTATGCCCATGGGAGGTGAGGTTGAGTAAGAAGTTTTTAGACCCTAACTTTGTTTCTGATGAATGGAATTGTTTGAAAGTAACAAACAATCAACATCCTTGTTAACTCTCTGAAATATACAAAAATCAGGCCAAACCGTTTATTACTTCTAAAGATATCGCCCAAAGCGCATATTATTCGTATGCCCATGGGACGTGAGGTTAAGTAAGACGTTTTTAGACCCTAACTTTGTTTCTGATAAATGAAATTGTCTGAAAGTTACAGACAACTACCAAACCTGTTAACTCTCTAACATATATCAAAATCAGGCTAAACCGTTCATTACTTCTGAAGATATCGCACAAAGCGCATATTATTTGTATGCCCATAGGAGGTGAGGTTGAGTAAGAAGTTTTTAGACCCTAACTTTGTTTCTGATAAATGAAATTGTTTGAAAGTCACACACAATCAACATCCTTGCTAACTCTCTAACATATACAAAAATCAGGCCAAACCGTTTATTACTTCTGAAGATATCGCCCAAAGCGCATATTATTCGTATGCCTATGGGACGTGAAGTTAAGTAAGAGGTTTTTAGACCCTAACTTTGTTTCTGATAAATGAAATTGTCTGAAAGTTACAGACAACTACCAAACCTGTTAACTCTCTACCATATACCAAAATCAGGCCAAACCGTTTATTACTTCGGAAGATATCGCCCAAAGCGCATATTATTTGTATGCCCATGGGAGGTGAGGTTGAGTAAAAAGTTTTTAGACCCTAACTTTGTTTCTGATTGATGGAATTGTTTGAAAGTCACACACAATCACCATCCTTGTTAACTCTCTAACATATACAAAAATCAGGCCAAACCGTTTATTACTTCTGAAGATATCGCCCAAAGCGCATATTATTCGTATGCCTATGGGACGTGAAGTTAAGTAAGACGTTTTTAGACCCTAACTTTGTTTCTGATAAATTAAATTGTCTGAAAGTTACAGACAACCACCAAACCTGTTAACTCTCTAACATATATCAAAATCAGGCCAAACCGTTTATTACTTCTGAAGATATCGTCCAAAGCGCATATTATTCGTATGCCCATGGGAGGTGAGGTTAAGTAAGAAGTTTTTAGACCCTAACTTTGTTTCTGATAAATGAAATTGTCTGAATATTACAGACAACTACCAAACCTGTTAACTCTCTACCATATACGAAAATCAGGCCAAACCGTTCATTACTTCTGAAGATATCGCCCAAAGCGCATATTATTTGTATGCCCATGGGAGGTGAGGTTGAGTAAGAAGTTTTTAGACCCTAACTTTGTTTCTGATGAATGGAATTGTTTGAAAGTAACACACAATCAACATCCTTGTTAACTCTCTGAAATATACAAAAATCAGGCCAAACCGTTTATTACTTCTAAAGATATCGCCCAAAGCGCATATTATTCGTATGCCCATGGGACGTGAGGTTAAGTAAGACGTTTTTAGACCCTAACTTTGTTTCTGATAAATGTAATTGTCTGAAAGTTACAGACAATTACCAAACCTGTTAACTCTCTAACATATACCAAAATCAGGCCAAACCGTTCATTACTTCTGAAGATATCGTCCAAAGCGCATATTATTCGTATGCCCATGGGAGGTGAGGTTAAGTAAGAAGTTTTTAGACCCTAACTTTGTTTCTGATAAATGAAATTGTCTGAATATTACAGACAACTACCAAACCTGTTAACTCTCTACCATATACGAAAATCAGGCCAAACCGTTCATTACTTCTGAAGATATCGCCCAAAGCGCATATTATTTGTATGCCCATGGGAGGTGAGGTTGAGTAAGAAGTTTTTAGACCCTAACTTTGTTTCTGATGAATGGAATTGTTTGAAAGTAACACACAATCAACATCCTTGTTAACTCTCTGAAATATACAAAAATCAGGCCAAACCGTTCATTACTTCTAAAGATATCGCCCAAAGCGCATATTATTCGTATGCCCATGGGACGTGAGGTTAAGTAAGACGTTTTTAGACCCTAACTTTGTTTCTGATAAATGAAATTGTCTGAAAGTTACAGACAATTACCAAACCTGTTAACTCTCTAACATATACCAAAATCAGGCCAAACCGTTTATTACTTCTGAAGATATCGTCCAAAGCGCATATTATTCGTATGCCCATGGGAGGTGAGGTTAAGTAAGAAGTTTTTAGACCCTAACTTTGTTTCTGATAAATGAAATTGTCTGAAAGTTACAGACAACTACCAAACCTGTTAACTCTCTAACATATACCAAAATCAGGCCAAACCGTTTATTACTTCTGAAGATATCGTCCAAAGCGCATATTATTCGTATGCCCATGGGAGGTGAGGTTAAGTAAGAAGTTTTTAGACCCTAACTTTGGTTCTGATGAATGGAATTGTTTGAAAGTAACACACAATCAACATCCTTGTTAACTCTCTAAAATATACAAAAATCAAATCAAACCGTTTATTACTTCTAAAGATATCGCCCAAAGCGCATATTATTCGTATGCCCATGGGACGTAAGGTTAAGTGAGACGTTTTTAGACCCTAACTTTGTTTCTGATAGATGAAATTGTCTGAAAGTTACAGACAACTACCAAACCTGTTCACTCTCTAACATATACCAAAATCAGGCCAAACCGTGTATTACTTCTGAAGATATCGCCCAAAGCGCATATTATTTGTATGCCCATGGAAGGTGAGGTTGAGTAAGAGGTTTTTAGACCCTAACTTTGTTTCTGATGAATGAAATTGTTTGAAAGTCACACACAATCAACATCCTTGTTAACTCTCTAACATATACAAAAATCAGGCCAAACCGTTTATTACTTCTGAAGATATCGCCCAAAGCGCATATTATTCGTATGCCTATGGGACGTGAAGTTAAGTAAGACGTTTTTAGACCCTAACTTTGTTTCTGATACATGAAATTGTCTGAAAGTTACAGACAGCTACCAAACCTGTTAACTCTCTACCATATACCAAAATCAGGCCAAACCGTTTATTACTTCTGAAGATATCGCCCAAAGCGCATATTATTTGTATGCCCATGGAAGGTGAGGTTGAGTAAGACGTTTTTAGACCCTAACTTTGTTTCTGATGAATGAAATTGTCTGAATATTACAGACAACTACCAAACCTGTTAACTCTCTACCATATACGAAAATCAGGCCAAACCGTTCATTACTTCTGAAGATATCGCCCAAAGCGCATATTATTTGTATGCCCATGGGAGGTGAGGTTGAGTAAGAAGTTTTTAGACCCTAACTTTGTTTCTGATGAATGGAATTGTTTGAAAGTAACAAACAATCAACATCCTTGTTAACTCTCTGAAATATACAAAAATCAGGCCAAACCGTTTATTACTTCTAAAGATATCGCCCAAAGCGCATATTATTCGTATGCCCATGGGACGTGAGGTTAAGTAAGACGTTTTTAGACCCTAACTTTGTTTCTGATAAATGAAATTGTCTGAAAGTTACAGACAACTACCAAACCTGTTAACTCTCTAACATATATCAAAATCAGGCTAAACCGTTCATTACTTCTGAAGATATCGCACAAAGCGCATATTATTTGTATGCCCATAGGAGGTGAGGTTGAGTAAGAAGTTTTTAGACCCTAACTTTGTTTCTGATAAATGAAATTGTTTGAAAGTCACACACAATCAACATCCTTGCTAACTCTCTAACATATACAAAAATCAGGCCAAACCGTTTATTACTTCTGAAGATATCGCCCAAAGCGCATATTATTCGTATGCCTATGGGACGTGAAGTTAAGTAAGAGGTTTTTAGACCCTAACTTTGTTTCTGATAAATGAAATTGTCTGAAAGTTACAGACAACTACCAAACCTGTTAACTCTCTACCATATACCAAAATCAGGCCAAACCGTTTATTACTTCGGAAGATATCGCCCAAAGCGCATATTATTTGTATGCCCATGGGAGGTGAGGTTGAGTAAAAAGTTTTTAGACCCTAACTTTGTTTCTGATTGATGGAATTGTTTGAAAGTCACACACAATCACCATCCTTGTTAACTCTCTAACATATACAAAAATCAGGCCAAACCGTTTATTACTTCTGAAGATATCGCCCAAAGCGCATATTATTCGTATGCCTATGGGACGTGAAGTTAAGTAAGACGTTTTTAGACCCTAACTTTGTTTCTGATAAATTAAATTGTCTGAAAGTTACAGACAACCACCAAACCTGTTAACTCTCTAACATATATCAAAATCAGGCCAAACCGTTTATTACTTCTGAAGATATCGTCCAAAGCGCATATTATTCGTATGCCCATGGGAGGTGAGGTTAAGTAAGAAGTTTTTAGACCCTAACTTTGTTTCTGATAAATGAAATTGTCTGAATATTACAGACAACTACCAAACCTGTTAACTCTCTACCATATACGAAAATCAGGCCAAACCGTTCATTACTTCTGAAGATATCGCCCAAAGCGCATATTATTTGTATGCCCATGGGAGGTGAGGTTGAGTAAGAAGTTTTTAGACCCTAACTTTGTTTCTGATGAATGGAATTGTTTGAAAGTAACACACAATCAACATCCTTGTTAACTCTCTGAAATATACAAAAATCAGGCCAAACCGTTTATTACTTCTAAAGATATCGCCCAAAGCGCATATTATTCGTATGCCCATGGGACGTGAGGTTAAGTAAGACGTTTTTAGACCCTAACTTTGTTTCTGATAAATGTAATTGTCTGAAAGTTACAGACAATTACCAAACCTGTTAACTCTCTAACATATACCAAAATCAGGCCAAACCGTTTATTACTTCTGAAGATATCGTCCAAAGCGCATATTATTCGTATGCCCATGGGAGGTGAGGTTAAGTAAGAAGTTTTTAGACCCTAACTTTGTTTCTGATAAATGAAATTGTCTGAAAGTTACAGACAACTACCAAACCTGTTAACTCTCTAACATATACCAAAATCAGGCCAAACCGTTTATTACTTCTGAAGATATCGTCCAAAGCGCATATTATTCGTATGCCCATGGGAGGTGAGGTTAAGTAAGAAGTTTTTAGACCCTAACTTTGGTTCTGATGAATGGAATTGTTTGAAAGTAACACACAATCAACATCCTTGTTAACTCTCTAACATATACAAAAATCAAATCAAACCGTTTATTACTTCTAAAGATATCGCCCAAAGCGCATATTATTCGTATGCCCATGGGACGTAAGGTTAAGTGAGACGTTTTTAGACCCTAACTTTGTTTCTGATAGATGAAATTGTCTGAAAGTTACAGACAACTACCAAACCTGTTAACTCTCTAACATATATCAAAATCAGGCTAAACCGTTCATTACTTCTGAAGATATCGCACAAAGCGCATATTATTTGTATGCCCATAGGAGGTGAGGTTGAGTAAGAAGTTTTTAGACCCTAACTTTGTTTCTGATAAATGAAATTGTTTGAAAGTCACACACAATCAACATCCTTGCTAACTCTCTAACATATACAAAAATCAGGCCAAACCGTTTATTACTTCTGAAGATATCGCCCAAAGCGCATATTATTCGTATGCCTATGGGACGTGAAGTTAAGTAAGAGGTTTTTAGACCCTAACTTTGTTTCTGATAAATGAAATTGTCTGAAAGTTACAGACAACTACCAAACCTGTTAACTCTCTACAATATACCAAAATCAGGCCAAACCGTTTATTACTTCGGAAGATATCGCCCAAAGCGCATATTATTTGTATGCCCATGGGAGGTGAGGTTGAGTAAAAAGTTTTTAGACCCTAACTTTGTTTCTGATTGATGGAATTGTTTGAAAGTCACACACAATCACCATCCTTGTTAACTCTCTAACATATACAAAAATCAGGCCAAACCGTTTATTACTTCTGAAGATATCGCCCAAAGCGCATATTATTCGTATGCCTATGGGACGTGAAGTTAAGTAAGACGTTTTTAGACCCTAACTTTGTTTCTGATAAATGAAATTGTCTGAAAGTTACAGACAACCACCAAACCTGTTAACTCTCTAACATATATCAAAATCAGGCCAAACCGTTTATTACTTCGGAAGATATCGCCCAAAGCGCATATTATTTGTATGCCCATGGGAGGTGAGGTTGAGTAAAAAGTTTTTAGACCCTAACTTTGTTTCTGATAAATGAAATTGTTTGAAAGTGACAGACAACTACCAAACCTGTTAACTCTCTAACATATACCAAAATCAGGCCAAACCGTTTATTACTTCTGAAGATATCGTCCAAAGCGCATATTATTCGTATGCCCATGGGAGGTGAGGTTAAGTAAGAAGTTTTTAGACCCTAACTTTGGTTCTGATAAATGGAATTGTTTGAAAGTAACACACAATCAACATCCTTGTTAACTCTCTAACATATACAAAAATCAAATCAAACCGTTCATTACTTCTAAAGATATCGCCCAAAGCGCATATTATTCGTATGCCCATGGGACGTGCGGTTAAGTAAGAAGTTTTTAGACCCTAACTTTGTTTCTGATAAATGAAATTGTCTGAAAGTTACAGACAATTACCAAACCTGTTAACTCTCTAACATATACCAAAATCAGGCCAAACCGTTTATTACTTCTGAAGATATCGTCCAAAGCGCATATTATTCGTATGCCCATGGGAGGTGAGGTTAAGTAAGAAGTTTTTAGACCCTAACTTTGTTTCTGATAAATGAAATTGTCTGAATATTACAGACAACTACCAAACCTGTTAACTCTCTACCATATACGAAAATCAGGCCAAACCGTTCATTACTTCTGAAGATATCGCCCAAAGCGCATATTATTTGTATGCCCATGGGAGGTGAGGTTGAGTAAGAAGTTTTTAGACCCTAACTTTGTTTCTGATGAATGGAATTGTTTGAAAGTAACACACAATCAACATCCTTGTTAACTCTCTGAAATATACAAAAATCAGGCCAAACCGTTCATTACTTCTAAAGATATCGCCCAAAGCGCATATTATTCGTATGCCCATGGGACGTGAGGTTAAGTAAGACGTTTTTAGACCCTAACTTTGTTTCTGATAAATGAAATTGTCTGAAAGTTACAGACAATTACCAAACCTGTTAACTCTCTAACATATACCAAAATCAGGCCAAACCGTTTATTACTTCTGAAGATATCGTCCAAAGCGCATATTATTCGTATGCCCATGGGAGGTGAGGTTAAGTAAGAAGTTTTTAGACCCTAACTTTGTTTCTGATAAATGAAATTGTCTGAAAGTTACAGACAACTACCAAACCTGTTAACTCTCTAACATATACCAAAATCAGGCCAAACCGTTTATTACTTCTGAAGATATCGCCCAAAGCGCATATTATTTGTATGCCCATGGGAGGTGAGGTTGAGTAAAAAGTTTTTAGACCCTAACTTTGTTTCTGATTGATGGAATTGTTTGAAAGTCACACACAATCACCATCCTTGTTAACTCTCTAACATATACAAAAATCAGGCCAAACCGTTTATTACTTCTGAAGATATCGCCCAAAGCGCATATTATTCGTATGCCTATGGGACGTGAAGTTAAGTAAGACGTTTTTAGACCCTAACTTTGTTTCTGATAAATGAAATTGTCTGAAAGTTACAGACAACCACCAAACCTGTTAACTCTCTAACATATATCAAAATCAGGCCAAACCGTTTATTACTTCGGAAGATATCGCCCAAAGCGCATATTATTTGTATGCCCATGGGAGGTGAGGTTGAGTAAAAAGTTTTTAGACCCTAACTTTGTTTCTGATAAATGAAATTGTTTGAAAGTGACAGACAACTACCAAACCTGTTAACTCTCTAACATATACCAAAATCAGGCCAAACCGTTTATTACTTCTGAAGATATCGTCCAAAGCGCATATTATTCGTATGCCCATGGGAGGTGAGGTTAAGTAAGAAGTTTTTAGACCCTAACTTTGGTTCTGATAAATGGAATTGTTTGAAAGTAACACACAATCAACATCCTTGTTAACTCTCTAACATATACAAAAATCAAATCAAACCGTTCATTACTTCTAAAGATATCGCCCAAAGCGCATATTATTCGTATGCCCATGGGACGTGCGGTTAAGTAAGAAGTTTTTAGACCCTAACTTTGTTTCTGATAAATGAAATTGTCTGAAAGTTACAGACAATTACCAAACCTGTTAACTCTCTAACATATACCAAAATCAGGCCAAACCGTTTATTACTTCTGAAGATATCGTCCAAAGCGCATATTATTCGTATGCCCATGGGAGGTGAGGTTAAGTAAGAAGTTTTTAGACCCTAACTTTGTTTCTGATAAATGAAATTGTCTGAATATTACAGACAACTACCAAACCTGTTAACTCTCTACCATATACGAAAATCAGGCCAAACCGTTCATTACTTCTGAAGATATCGCCCAAAGCGCATATTATTTGTATGCCCATGGGAGGTGAGGTTGAGTAAGAAGTTTTTAGACCCTAACTTTGTTTCTGATGAATGGAATTGTTTGAAAGTAACACACAATCAACATCCTTGTTAACTCTCTGAAATATACAAAAATCAGGCCAAACCGTTCATTACTTCTAAAGATATCGCCCAAAGCGCATATTATTCGTATGCCCATGGGACGTGAGGTTAAGTAAGACGTTTTTAGACCCTAACTTTGTTTCTGATAAATGAAATTGTCTGAAAGTTACAGACAATTACCAAACCTGTTAACTCTCTAACATATACCAAAATCAGGCCAAACCGTTTATTACTTCTGAAGATATCGTCCAAAGCGCATATTATTCGTATGCCCATGGGAGGTGAGGTTAAGTAAGAAGTTTTTAGACCCTAACTTTGTTTCTGATAAATGAAATTGTCTGAAAGTTACAGACAACTACCAAACCTGTTAACTCTCTAACATATACCAAAATCAGGCCAAACCGTTTATTACTTCTGAAGATATCGTCCAAAGCGCATATTATTCGTATGCCCATGGGAGGTGAGGTTAAGTAAGACGTTTTTAGACCCTAACTTTGGTTCTGATGAATGGAATTGTTTGAAAGTAACACACAATCAACATCCTTGTTAACTCTCTAACATATACAAAAATCAAATCAAACCGTTTATTACTTCTAAAGATATCGCCCAAAGCGCATATTATTCGTATGCCCATGGGACGTAAGGTTAAGTGAGACGTTTTTAGACCCTAACTTTGTTTCTGATAGATGAAATTGTCTGAAAGTTACAGACAACTACCAAACCTGTTCACTCTCTAACATATACCAAAATCAGGCCAAACCGTGTATTACTTCTGAAGATATCGCCCAAAGCGCATATTATTTGTATGCCCATGGAAGGTGAGATTGAGTAAGAGGTTTTTAGACCCTAACTTTGTTTCTGATGAATGAAATTGTTTGTAAGTCACACACAATCAACATCCTTGATAACTCTCTAACATATACAAAAATCAGGCCAAACCGTTTATTACTTCTGAAGATATCGCCCAAAGCGCATATTATTCGTATGCCTATGGGACGTGAAGTTAAGTAAGACGTTTTTAGACCCTAACTTTGTTTCTGATACATGAAATTGTCTGAAAGTTACAGACAACTACCAAACCTGTTAACTCTCTACCATATACCAAAATCAGGCCAAACCGTTTATTACTTCTGAAGATATCGCCCAAAGCGCATATTATTTGTATGCCCATGGAAGGTGAGGTTGAGTAAGACGTTTTTAGACCCTAACTTTGTTTCTGATGAATGAAATTGTCTGAAAGTTACAGACAACTACCAAACCTGTTAACTCTCTACCATATACCAAAATCAGGCCAAACCGTTTATTACTTCTGAAGATATCGCCCAAAGCGCATATTATTTGTATGCCCATGGAAGGTGAGGTTGAGTAAGACGTTTTTAGACCCTAACTTTGTTTCTGATGAATGAAATTGTCTGAATATTACAGACAACTACCAAACCTGTTAACTCTCTACCATATACGAAAATCAGGCCAAACCGTTCATTACTTCTGAAGATATCGCCCAAAGCGCATATTATTTGTATGCCCATGGGAGGTGAGGTTGAGTAAGAAGTTTTTAGACCCTAACTTTATTTCTGATGAATGGAATTGTTTGAAAGTAACAAACAATCAACATCCTTGTTAACTCTCTGAAATATACAAAAATCAGGCCAAACCGTTTATTACTTCTAAAGATATCGCCCAAAGCGCATATTATTCGTATGCCCATGGGACGTGAGGTTAAGTAAGACGTTTTTAGACCCTAACTTTGTTTCTGATAAATGAAATTGTCTGAAAGTTACAGACAACTACCAAACCTGTTAACTCTCTAACATATATCAAAATCAGGCTAAACCGTTCATTACTTCTGAAGATATCGCACAAAGCGCATATTATTTGTATGCCCATAGGAGGTGAGGTTGAGTAAGAAGTTTTTAGACCCTAACTTTGTTTCTGATAAATGAAATTGTTTGAAAGTCACACACAATCAACATCCTTGCTAACTCTCTAACATATACAAAAATCAGGCCAAACCGTTTATTACTTCTGAAGATATCGCCCAAAGCGCATATTATTCGTATGCCTATGGGACGTGAAGTTAAGTAAGAGGTTTTTAGACCCTAACTTTGTTTCTGATAAATGAAATTGTCTGAAAGTTACAGACAACTACCAAACCTGTTAACTCTCTACCATATACCAAAATCAGGCCAAACCGTTCATTACTTCGGAAGATATCGCCCAAAGCGCATATTATTTGTATGCCCATGGGAGGTGAGGTTGAGTAAAAAGTTTTTAGACCCTAACTTTGTTTCTGATACATGAAATTGTCTGAAAGTTACAGACAACTACCAAACCTGTTAACTCTCTACCATATACCAAAATCAGGCCAAACCGTTTATTACTTCTGAAGATATCGCCCAAAGCGCATATTATTTGTATGCCCATGGAAGGTGAGGTTGAGTAAGACGTTTTTAGACCCTAACTTTGTTTCTGATGAATGAAATTGTCTGAATATTACAGACAACTACCAAACCTGTTAACTCTCTACCATGTACGAAAATCAGGCCAAACCGTTCATTACTTCTGAAGATATCGCCCAAAGCGCATATTATTTGTATGCCCATGGGAGGTGAGGTTGAGTAAGAAGTTTTTAGACCCTAACTTTGTTTCTGATGAATGGAATTGTTTGAAAGTAACAAACAATCAACATCCTTGTTAACTCTCTGAAATATACAAAAATCAGGCCAAACCGTTTATTACTTCTAAAGATATCGCCCAAAGCGCATATTATTCGTATGCCCATGGGACGTGAGGTTAAGTAAGACGTTTTTAGACCCTAACTTTGTTTCTGATAAATGAAATTGTCTGAAAGTTACAGACAACTACCAAACCTGTTAACTCTCTAACATATATCAAAATCAGGCTAAACCGTTCATTACTTCTGAAGATATCGCACAAAGCGCATATTATTTGTATGCCCATAGGAGGTGAGGTTGAGTAAGAAGTTTTTAGACCCTAACTTTGTTTCTGATAAATGAAATTGTTTGAAAGTCACACACAATCAACATCCTTGCTAACTCTCTAACATATACAAAAATCAGGCCAAACCGTTTATTACTTCTGAAGATATCGCCCAAAGCGCATATTATTCGTATGCCTATGGGACGTGAAGTTAAGTAAGAGGTTTTTAGACCCTAACTTTGTTTCTGATAAATGAAATTGTCTGAAAATTACAGACAACTACCAAACCTGTTAACTCTCTACCATATACCAAAATCAGGCCAAACCGTTTATTACTTCGGAAGATATCGCCCAAAGCGCATATTATTTGTATGCCCATGGGAGGTGAGGTTGAGTAAAAAGTTTTTAGACCCTAACTTTGTTTCTGATTGATGGAATTGTTTGAAAGTCACACACAATCACCATCCTTGTTAACTCTCTAACATATACAAAAATCAGGCCAAACCGTTTATTACTTCTGAAGATATCGCCCAAAGCGCATATTATTCGTATGCCTATGGGACGTGAAGTTAAGTAAGACGTTTTTAGACCCTAACTTTGTTTCTGATAAATGAAATTGTCTGAAAGTTACAGACAACTACCAAACCTGTTAACTCTCTAACATATATCAAAATCAGGCCAAACCGTTCATTACTTCTGAAGATATCGCCCAAAGCGCATATTATTCGTATGCCCATGGGACGTGCGGTTAAGTGAGACGTTTTTAGACCCTAACTTTGTTTCTGATAGATGAAATTGTCTGAAAGTTACAGACAACTACCAAACCTGTTCACTCTCTACCATATACGAAAATCAGGCCAAACCGTTTATTACTTCTGAAGATATCGCCCAAAGCGCATATTATTTGTATGCCCATGGGAGGTGAGGTTGAGTAAGAAGTTTTTAGACCCTAACTTTGTTTCTGATGAATGGAATTGTTTGAAAGTAACACACAATCAACATCCTTGTTAACTCTCTGAAATATACAAAAATCAGGCCAAACCGTTTATTACTTCTAAAGATATCGCCCAAAGCGCATATTATTCGTATGCCCATGGGACGTGAGGTTAAGTAAGACGTTTTTAGACCCTAACTTTGTTTCTGATAAATGAAATTGTCTGAAAGTTACAGACAACTACCAAACCTGTTAACTCTCTAACATATATCAAAATCAGGCCAAACCGTTCATTACTTCTGAAGATATCGCACAAAGCGCATATTATTTGTATGCCCATAGGAGGTGAGGTTGAGTAAGAAGTTTTTAGACCCTTTGTTTCTGATAAATGAAATTGTTTGAAAGTCACACACAATCAACATCCTTGTTAACTCTGTAACATATACAAAAATCAGGCCAAACCGTTTATTACTTCTGAAGATATCGCCCAAAGCGCATATTATTCGTATGCCTATGGGACGTGAAGTTAAGTAAGACGTTTTTAGACCCTAACTTTGTTTCTTATAAATGAAATTGTCTGAAAGTTACAGACAACTACCAAACCTGTTAACTCTCTAACATATATCAAAATCAGGCCAAACCGTTCATTACTTCTGAAGATATCGCACAAAGCGCATATTATTTGTATGCCCATAGGAGGTGAGGTTGAGTAAGAAGTTTTTAGACCCTTTGTTTCTGATAAATGAAATTGTTTGAAAGTCACACACAATCAACATCCTTGTTAACTCTCTAACATATACAAAAATCAGGCCAAACCGTTTATTACTTCTGAAGATATCGCCCAAAGCGCATATTATTCGTATGCCTATGGGACGTGAAGTTAAGTAAGACGTTTTTAGACCCTAACTTTGTTTCTGATAAATGAAATTGTCTGAAAGTTACAGACAACTACCAAACCTGTTAACTCTCTACCATATACCAAAATCAGGCCAAACCGTTTATTACTTCTGAAGATATCGCCCAAAGCGCATATTATTTGTATGCCCATGGGAGGTGAGGTTGAGTAAGAAGTTTTTAGACCCTAACTTTGTTTCTGATGAATGGAATTGTTTGAAAGTAACAGACAACTACCAAACCTGTTAATTCTCTAACATATACCAAAATCAGGCCAAACCGTTTATTACTTCTGAAGATATCGTCCAAAGTGCATATTATTCGTATGCCCATGGGAGGTGAGGTTAAGTAAGAAGTTTTTAGACCCTAACTTTGTTTCTGATGAATGAAATTGTCTGAAAGTTACAGACAACTACCAAACCTGTTAACTCTCTAACATATACCAAAATCAGGCCAAACCGTTTATTACTTCTGAAGATATCGTCCAAAGCGCATATTATTCGTATGCCCATGGGAGGTGAGGTTAAGTAAGAAGTTTTTAGACCCTAACTTTGGTTCTGATCAATGGAATTGTTTGAAAGTAACACACAACCAACATCCTTGTTAACTCAGTAGTATAGAAAAGGTTGACGCTGGGACAGGTTTTTGCCCAAACTTGGTTTTCTACAGTTTTTGATCATTTTTGAACATTTACAACTCCATTTTATGTCTTAATTTCCAGAAAATGACTCATTTTCGAAAAATGTCATTTTTAGGTCAAAATGCCTTTAGACCATTTTGCCCATTTTCAATTTTTCAACATTTTTCGAATATTTTTGGTGTTATAAATGAAGAATATTAATCTCCGAACAGATATGAAGCCATTGACAAATCTTGATCTCGAAAAGCTCGTGAAGGAGTTGAAAATAAAACATTTCCGCGGTGTTTTCATGAGAGACAACCTTCCAGATAAGATCCATTCCCAGGAAGTCGGAATTGTAAATCTTGACTCAAGTAATAATAAGGGTACTCACTGGGTTTGTTATTCAAAAATAAAAAATAAAAGTTATTACTTCGATTCCTTTGGATTAGATCCACCTCATGAAGTTATCAAATATCTAAAAAATAATGGTAAAGAAGATAATATAATTGAATGCTCCACATTTCAAATACAAGATTTTGGTACACATATTTGTGGTTATTTCTGTCTTCTAGTTTTGAAAATGCTTGAAACATGTGATTTTCAAAAAGTTGTGTTATCTTTAATTCAAATTTTGTTGAGTACCAGTTAATCTCATATTTCTCACGAGTGATCAAAATCAACAAATCAATCATTTTTAAAGAGGATAATGTTTATTTGAGGTAGTCTAATTGTCTCCATCCAGGCGTGTTTAGAAAGAGACAGAAGGAAATTGGGTCGGCAAGCGAGCGAAAAATAGGCCGATCGAATGCCGCCTTCTTTCTTCCTTCCTTCCTTTATTTCTATCTGGTCGCTGTTCATAATAACTACATATATTATATTCTTATATTAGAGGTGATTATTATAAGAATTGTTTATATTTCCTCTCTAATAGTTGACTATCGCTGTTAATATTTGTTTCGCACAATTCACATGTACTTCTCTTACGTGAATGCATTGAAGTACGCTACATATTTCCAGCTGAAGGAATGTTGACTACACTCATCCTTTGCCTCTGCCTCACGACTACTTCACATGCAGGTATATGCCTTGTTAGTTAGCATATATGATTGGTTAGATAAAAATGTCATAGTTTTGTTAAAATAAGTACCAACACGAATTCAAAATTTTCAGATGACATCGACACTCGCTTGGACAGCACTACTTCGAACTCAAAATTAACTTCAAGAAAAAGCAGCAGCAGTCTCTCTTCTGCGAACGCTTCATCATCTTCACTGATTAACGTGAAGGAAGAGCTACTCAAGATTGCTACAACCTGCTTGACCCAGCAAGATTTAGAATTGTTAACTGGAAACGCTGTCAGATACCACCTAGTAGGATATTTTATCCACCCTTTAATCCAACAAAGCGTGACGACCATAGGTCTTGAAGAGTTACGAACCACACTCAAATTGTCCGCACTTCCACCCTGGAAACCACTTAACCGAACCGAACCAAGTGACCATGAGCTGGCATCAGCAACTACAATCGAAGAGTATTACAATTTGAGGGAGCCGCGCTCGAAAATGAGAAGTCTTGATAGTCGATACTTTTTCAAGCATAACATTGATACTGCGACTACATATTTAAACAAGCGGCTGCCCTCGATAAAAACCGTTTTCAAAAGAACGTTTGTAGAAGCTTGTCCTTCTGCTCCAAAAGTCCTAAATAAGAAAGCAATCGATAATATGATTGAACTGTTTCGCGCGATGGAGGTTAAAATTTACAAGGCAACTTCGAAGATGCTAAATATAGATGAATGTTGGGATGTAATATAATCATTAGATAAATATAAAAATGATTGTTTTTTTTACTCTAATCACCCACTATCCTTTAGTCTGTGCGTCATGTTACAACAGTAGCTTTGCCACAATGTGTTGTGCATTTGAATAGTCATATTTTAATATTAAAATTTCTTTGTCATGTCTTGTATCTCTGCCCTTGATATACTTTGTTTATGTTGAACTCCCAGACTCAACACGATTTTCAGACTGAACAGTATTTTTTTATCTTTGATAGAAACAATTCAATAATAAAAGAAATGTAAGAACCAAGTATGAAACGTCCTTTTAGTTGATACATTTGACAACTTTGCAGACGGCTGGGGCGGTGCGCTGAAATATATGAGACTTTTTGCTGGTTGATTGTTGAATTTTGAATATTATGAAAAATCGTTGAAAAGGTAGATTATAATTATAACGGAAAAGTCAAGGTGCAATGTACAGATAAAAGTCAACAAATACCTTGTTTCTAATAAATTCTCCGAAAATGCCTGAAATTTGAAAGACATCCGTAAATACGTTCACACAGTCAGCGTCCTTGGTTGGGCATAGGATTGAAGTCATGGCCTTATTCACTTTGGGAAGAGGGGTGTTCAAAATCTGAAGTAAGCGATAAAAAATCATTTTTCTATATTAACTGCTTGGCTGTGCAAAGAAAAAAGATTACACTAAATACTTTCCATTTCCTTTATACTGTAAGTATGAAAGTGATGCTTACCGTGAAAAGGTGATTAAGAAACAACTCGCACGAGGAACAGCTCCAAGCACCACTTTCTATTTCCTTTCCTTTTGAATCCCTGAAACATTACATGCCATTTTTGATTAGAAGAATTTTACTAGTACTCTAATTTTGCTTTGAATGGTTGTATTTTATGATTAAAATACGATTAAATGCTGTGAAATAACTGCAAAAACAAATAAACTTACTTGTCTGGGCACATAAACAGAAGATGACTACAAGTGAGGAGATTGGATTCTTCTGTAGGTGTTGTCGGGAACATCTCATCCACTAGTGTTCGGAGAATTTCTTTGACCGTATCCGTGGCCAAAAGACAGTTTTCTTTTTTTGGAAACAAGCCGCAAAGTCTTCGAGCGGCAGAATTCACATTGTACACCAAAGCCATCAGATCCTAAAAGGGCTTTTAAATTAATAAAGTTTTGCGAATGTAGATTTGTACATTGTCTAATAGAAAAAATACTTACCGAGTTAGCGTCTTCTACAAGGCTCGGGCAATCCGTACAGTGATCATATCCACTGTAAAGATTACAGATAAAAAGGAAACGTAGAATACAAAAATAAAACACAGAAGAACTTACTCTAATAAGTGACATGCACTCGGTCCATAGGTACAGCTGAGACAGTGGTTTGCCGTCACAGAAATCAAAAGACTATAGAATAAGAGAAGGCACAGTTTGATCGCCATCCTAAATTTTTCACAATTTTAGGAGAATTTGCCCTTAAAGTTGTAAAAATTGAAAAATTGCAATCGTTTAATTATCAGCAATCTACAACGCCTTTTATACGCAGAAGTTCCTTGATTGTTCAGGGTGTGCCGCTATGTTGAATACAAATGTCAATCCAAAATGAGTCTCCTGATCGCCTGATATTTATCTTCAAATGCAATGCTTCAATCATGTTCTTTATCAGCCGGAAATTCTGTGCTTGGACTCTGTTAGCTACAAACTAGAAACACACAAAGTGAAGCAGCATCACTCTCTTCAAAAATAGATAAGAAGTAGATTGTTCATGAATCTGCCAACAAAATGGGTGCACGGAATAAAAAAGCAAAATAAAAAAGGAAGAATATGAAATAAGAAAAAACCTTATGGCAAAATTTCTTTTGTAATCCAAACGTTTCCATATGCCATTGTTGAATGGCTATCTTTAATTATACAGCGTTTATGTTCTGCTTGAAGTTCATCATTAAGAGCAATTTTATTCTGACACTGTGTATACAATTGGTGTTTCACAGATCTAATATTATACTGCTGCTTTCTAATAACCTTTTTATTGAACAAACAATCTCTATAATCATCAACTTTTAGCTCATTTTTCACAATACACTTCTTGACACCTTTACACTTTTTCTTTTCTGGTTCTTTAGAATCAAGTACTTTATAGGCATATTGTTTTGGTTTGAGAGCAACTAATTCAGTCATAATTTTTCCATTTAGTTCATCTTTAAACTTTCCAACAACTTTTTTATTTTCTTGTGAGTATAGCAGATGATTTTCTGGATAATCACTGAAATCGAAGTGTCTTCGAAATAAGATATCTATTTGAGTGTCTTTGTAGGCATCATCAGTTTTGATATCATATATCAGACTGTCAGTATCTTGATAACACAACTGAACATTTTCAAATCCATATTTCTTTTGCATGATATTGTAATGAAAATCGTACATCAAATACTTACTCAACTCCAAGATAGCGAAGCCTATATAGATAGGTTTATCAAGAACAATGTTAGTTTTTTCCATTTCTACAGCTACTAATTCTTGATTGTACATGATTGTTCTTTTATAGTTTGGTTTAGTAGCTAACTTGACTATTTTATCTTCATCGGTAACTAAACGAACATCCACTCTTTCTCTCACATTTTCCATAGTTTTACCAAAGACTGAGTTATTCATCAGTTTGAAAAAATCTTTCTCAAAATCATTTTTAGCGTTTTTCCTGAGATCAGTATTAAGTTCTATATAAGGAGCTAACCAATAAGATTCATTAAATTTGATAATTCTTCGAATTTTCTTTAACTTCATTCCATGTTCTAAACACTGCAGTAAGTTTTCATAATGAATCACATATTTTTCTTTGTCAAATAGCGTATTGCATAACTTCCTTTGAGTTCCGATTTTAGCATTTTCTGGACACAGTGGAAAATCATTATGTCTTGAATGTAGTTCTTTTGGGTACTCCAGATCTACCTCAAAAATACAACCTTTACCATGATTTTTTAATCTTTTTTTATAATCTGTTATACCAATATTCTCAATATCAATAAGAGAATGATTTTCAAATTCAAAGTTTCCAGTGGGTAGCTTTTGACACATTGCCCAACCATATAAGTTATTAGCATCTAAGTACATCAGATAATTCGATGGTATTGAATTATTGAAATCTGGAGTATATTTATTATTAACCTTAGTATATCTTTTGATAGCATTAACCATTCCACCTCTGATACCCTTTTCAATCATCAAGTACATTTCAACATCATGAATCACTTGTAGTTCTACCTTAGTCTTCTTCAACATTGCATCCCAAGCTAAACCAGGACTAGTATAATACCAACATGGATCAAGACCATATGTTTCTAAACTAACACTTCTAAAATTCTCAAAAACATCTGATAAAAGGAGGACATCATTAATCATATAAATTCTTGTATAATCTTCTAAACTCCGACAATTCATTTTATTCCAAACTAGCCTAGCATATAGATAATCCTTTGTACTACAATCTTTCCCATTTAGTTTATCATAGAATGAAGAAATATTTGGTAACTCAGTTTCTTCAAATCTCTTGAAAGAGTCCATATATTCATAAGGATACACACCTTTTCTATACATTAATTCAAATTTCTCTGATCCATTATTGCAAGAAGAGTAATAATCTTTAGTAATATACATATCATCACTGCTCATGTTTCCGACAAGTTTTTCTAATGATGAAGGCATGAATGAAAAAGAATCTAGAAATCTACATTCAATTGTATCATATGTTTGTGAAGGTAACATATAACTGAAACTAATGAATTTTTCAGTATTACTAGAAATATTTTTGATATCAATTTTATTCTCATCCAAATATTTAGTACTTTCAAGACAACCAACAATAAGATGTGAATCATAACCCCTTAGATTGTGAAAGAATACTGGAATGAAATTATTTTTCTTTTTCTTCAAATTACATGCTCCACATAATGGACCTCTATATTCTCCTGTCCAATGATCATGATCTCTTACTTTAGTAGTTTTCATATTACCAGATTCATATTTTATTCCACAATTAGGACACTCTTTGTTTTCATTGTATTCACCCCATTCTTCTCGAGTCAATTTTATCTTTTTCACATTACCTAATTGCATAATTTCTTTAGATATCTGAATTATGTATTTGTTGAATTCTAGAGCAGTATTTTGTCCAATATAATATTTGATACTATGTATTTTTTTAATGAAAGAATCAACTACAACAACACAAAATCCAGCTGAAGTGTGTTTTCCAACATCTGTAGTCCATGATTCATTTGGATTATTTAGAGCTCTTCGATATTTTTCTATGATACTCTCAAAATCTGCATATATAACATAACGATGCTTCTGAGTATTACTAATATTTTTGAAGTCAATAAACTCTTTTTTAGATAATTTATGTTCAACAGGTTTGTTCTTACCACAATCTTCATTATGGTTATTATAACTTTTCCAATTATTATAATATTGATGACATCTAATGCAAAACATTTTTTGATGTTCTCCTCTTTTGTTAAGTAACTTATTAAGATTTTTAATTAGAGAGTAATGAGAGTTTCCTTGATCATCTTCGTGATACAATAAATTTACAACTTTTTTATTGTCTGTTTCGAGTCTTCGTGAAGGACGTAGTGCTTCGATTTGTCCATTTTCAGTGCATTTCATCACATGAACAACAAGATCATTCATCTTCTCAAATTTAGCAATGTCTCTGATTTTCACTGGGAAGTCAATACCTTTAAAATTCAATTCATTTTGGAATTCCTCATACTTAGTAACCCTTTCTGCATGATCATTAGCAGGATGCAAATGAGCTAAAATACACCACATAAAACACTTGTTATCCTTATTCTGAGGGTTAACACAACAATGCTTAACATCAATACGTTTATGAAGTGGAATATAAGCAGAACCACTTGGTGATTTACAAATAGTTTGATTCATCTCAAGGTAATTTATCCCTGATATTGTCCAACCAGAACCTCTTGCTTGTAAGTTTTCCATATTCATTAGTAATTCTTGACAAGCATGTTCATAATACTCATTTCGATCTTCACCAACACACAATTCTTTTGTTCCAGATCTTACAGCAAAGTTTTCTTCTATTTGATAGTCTTTCTTTTGTTTGAATTCAAGTTTCAAATATATTTTGACACTAGTATCACTTCGAATATCATTGATCACAAAAATTTTGTTCTTTTCGAAGAAAGAATTCACAATTTTTATAATGATATTCATGTAATAGTCAATTCCTCTTTTATCAAAATTGTCAAAGTAATTTTCAAGATTGATTTCTTTACTATTATTTCTATAAGTTGTTGTTCTAACAACCCCTCTTCTAGTTTCCTTGTAATCACTAAAAATAAGATCTTCATAAGGAAATACTTCTTGAATATCAATTGGAATATCTCTAGGCTCAGCTTGGTTGACCTGTATATTATTCCTAATAAAAGTTAAAAGTTCTGAAGTACTCATAGATCTTAATTGTTGTGATTTAAGAATTCTTTTACTTTTTACACCTCCGGACATTATATCAAGAAGTTTAATGACTTCTTTACGAAGATCATCTCTTGACATTTTTTCGAAATGATCCATTTTTAGTAATTCAATAATTACTTTTTCAAATTCTAGAAGGTATCAACGCTTCCTTTTATATAGAAAATTTTTTTTAGAGAAAAATCTAAATTCAGAGATCTTGAAACTTTATAATAAAGTCAATCATTTCTTGTTTTCTCATTTTTTGAATCTCTCTTGACTTTAGGATATATTTTCTCAATTCACTGCCAATCATTGCAGCTTTTTTACGAACATCATCTCTTTTCATTTTATTCAGATCTTCTTCCGAGACAAAATGTTTTTGGCAACTTACTGACATAGCTTCAGTAATTTCTTCCATTTATGAATACAATTATTTTTTCAATTAAATTGTACTTTTAAAATAAAAATGTTAAGAGAATCAAAGAATCCTAGACCCAGAGGGTTGGTAGAATCAAAGAATCCTAGACCCGGAGGGTTGATAGAAATCTATGATCCCAAAAAGAGAAATGAAATAATTCAAAATTTCCTCAAGAATAGAAAAGAACACAAAATCAAAAATACTCATGAACGCTCAGATTAAGAAAACATAGAAGATCATAGAAGTGAAGTTTTCAAACCCATACTAGAATCAAATAAAAAACTACAAGAAGAAATTATAGATGAAAAGAACAAAATAGTTCAAACTCTAAATAGTTTTAAAGGATCTCAAGGAGTTCCGAAGATTTCTAATACTCAAGCAGTTTTTTCTCAACCACAAAGTACACCTACTAAACAAATCCAATCCACACCAAGTAAAACTTCGGAAATCAAAGTCAGTAATCTAATTGCTACTTACCTTCAAGATCCTAGAGATAAAAGCAATGCCGGATATTCAATAAGGTTTAATAATGATTCACGTGGGAATTACACAATTGGAAATAAAGAAGTTAAATTTGATGATAATACAATCGAAATAAACAGTGTTGTTTATGTAGCAACTCCCGGTCTCATGGAATTATTAACTAAAAAATCTCCAGATTTGAGTAAAATTAAGACTGATGATACTCAAAATTATCGCGAAATATTAGTGTGCTCAGATGCTTTATATCATAAGTTTGATAAATCTACTAAAAGATATAACTCAGATGCTAGTGATAAATGGAAATTCATAAAAGATAATTACTTTACTTCAAGACAATCAGCGTCAACAACTACAGGTTCTTCTATTGGATTTAAGTGTACTCCGGATTTCTTACCATCCGATACGAACGCTTTGGTAAACACCTTAAGACTATCAATTGGTTCTTATCAAGCTGGTAATACTTCTGAGTACAATAAAATTCATTCAATATTAGATGAATTACTTCGTCAGAAAAAAATAAAAAAGAAAGATCTACCTGGTATTTACCTTAGCATCGGTCTTTAGACGCTGAATTTTCAATCAAGATTTGCACTGCTGACGCTGAATAATGTTATTTTCCTTATTTACCCCCTTCTTTACATACGCCCTAGAAACATTAGGAAATTCTTCTGAAACACCAATCCTTTTAAATTTATCACTAAGGGGGATATCATCTATATCCAGATCATTGAGAAAATCTAGACATTCCTTATTTGACAATGTTTTCTTATTCTTCAAAGTTATACTTAAATCAATGGAAGGTACTTCTACTATTTGTTCCTTTTGTTTTTCATTATACTTTTTTCTAAGTTCATTGTGTTCATCTCTTTCTTTTTGAAATGCTTTTTGTTGTTCATTGAGCATTATTGATTTTTTCTTATTAGAAATTCCGAGACAATTGATTATTATACTCTTACACTCACTTTTACATTCTGAAGTCAAGTGTTTAGTGAAAGCGAACTTATAACTGAATTTATCACTTTGAGATAATTTAGAGTTATCTATGGTTGTTATCATTTTCTCTAAATCATCTAAATAAATTTGTGCGGTTTCTTTTGTATAATCGTTTTTTGTGTATTCCAATATTTCCGAGAAATCAAGATCTTTTGTTCCATCAATCTTTTGAATGTCATTTACAAAGGTTTGTAATTTTAATTGACTCATTTATATATTAAAAAAATTTTCTTATTTAAAATCAATTGGTTTTAAATCCATCAATATCCATTAAAATCCATTATTATCCATTATAATCCATTATTATCCATTATTATCAAATATAATCCATTGAAATTTTTTTAAGGATTTAAATGAGTAATAGAAAAATATATGATGCCTGGAATGATTACAAAAATAAAAATGTTTATGTCAAGAAAAGTAAATTTTGTAGAGAGATAGGTTGTAGTGTAGATTATTTAAACAAAACTATTAGAAAATTCACAAGTGAATCCAAAGGATCTGCAATACCTAGTGAAGGAGATCTTAGAAACTTTGAAAACCCCAAAAATTTTGTTAATTGCAACAGAGATAACAAAGGTAGATTTCGAAAAGTTGAATGCAACACAGATGTCATAGAATCCAAAAAACAGGTAATAGATATAACCAAAAAAATTACAAAAAAATCACCTGAAGAACAAATTGCTTACATTCAAAAAAGTATTCAATCAAAATAAATAAAAAAATCAAAGATTTCAATGGTTTAGAAGATGTAAAAATATTTCAAACATTTTCTAAACTTTCCTTCATCAAGGTCACTAGATTTATCAATTGTTAAAAAATTATATTTCTTAGACCACACTTCTCTTGTAAATTCTAGAAATTCTTCTTTTTTAATTTCACCACAATGATCCCTGTAAATGTAATCGAGATTTAATTTGTCTTGTGGAAATATTATAAAGAAGTTAGCATTCTCTCTAATTGTATTCTTAGGAAGTTTTATGTAATTTTGAGAAATGTAAAAACAATCTATATTATTATGTCTACCTCTAGTATAATACTGTTCTATCTTATTTTGCTTCTCAAGCATTAAATCATCAAAAATTATAAGAGTTTTCTTATCTGGATCAATTGAGCTAGGATCTGGAATATCTTCTAATTTATCTGAATACGTAATGCTTACAATACCATCAGAATTTTCTTTCTCTTCAGTGGATCTAGGAATTGTAATTACAAAGTCTTGTTTTTTAAAACATTCTCTAATTTCCTTTTTACTTAACCCATTTTCAAATCCATTAATAAGAGCTTGATAACAAGGTTGGAAGAGTGTTGTAGAAAATATATAAAGATTATTGTAATCAAGGTATTCTTCTCCTTCACTAGGTACTGCAGATCCTTTGAATTGGTCTAGTAATAAATTCATCAACAAGTTAGTTTTTCCACATCCAGATTTTCCAATAATACAACCTCGAATTGATTGAGGAAGTAAAGGATTATTATTTCTCTTTGTGTAATAATTTTTAACTGAATAATCAGAGAATTCTCCTGTCATCATGGATATAGGTAAGATCGTATTTATATATTTTTATTTCAATAAATAAAGCAATGGTTTACCTTTTTCTCAATCTCTATCGTACTAATGAGAAAACATTTCAATTTGATCTCCCGCAAAGAATTACTTCAAATATAAATTCAATTGCTGTAGTAAAAATAGATGGATATTTAGATAGGACAGATGAAAAGAATAGACATGTTTACCTATCTTGTAATCTCATTTGTGATACTTTTATTGGTGAAAGACAAAGTAATATAATAAGTAAATTTATCGTGAAGGAGCAAGATAATGTGAAATTTGAACCAATTAATTTAATTTATCACAAAACTGTTAATAATTGTAATGTAATAACTCTAAAATTAGTAGATGAGAATAATAATCTTATTGAGTTTTATAAGTGTGATCTTTATATTGAATTACATCTTAAATCCTCTTAAAACCTGAACCACTTGTCAGAGTTTTGAGAAAGGTTGCATTCTTTTTATTTAATTTATTACATTGTATTCTTCCTCCTAATTTGTTTTCTTTATGATTATTTTTATCTTCGTGTAATGCAGGGTGGTCTACTTTATCTTTATCTTTCAGAGTCTTCGGAACTAAGGTATAACTTGAAGTATTCCCTGAATCAAAGAATCTCATTTATTAGATTTATAAATTTGAAAATAAAAAATAAATAAATTAATCGACAACAAGAGATCTACTAGAAGGTTGTCTCCTTAATTCCACTAACTCAAATGTTTCTTTTCTACCTCTTGAGTTTCTATATTTTCTATCAAAAAAGGTTTTAGGAGCTAAAATCATCCAAAAAGATCTGGCAATGAATATATAAAAGAGTGTTACTCCAATAGTTACATAAATCCTCCAAATTTTAATGTAATACTTCTCGAAAATAGATGACACTTCATCTAATATTTCATGAGGAATCATACCATCTTGACTATTTGCATTAAGTGAAATAGATACATCAGCTTTTTCACGCATCTCATTAATTATTTCTTCCTCAATATTAGTCTTGTTATCTAAAAGAATATGTTCATGAAATATTACTTTATCATCTAAGAAATTCAGATTGAATTCTGAAAATCTTTCAAGATTCGTAATGTTCCCAATCATGGGATGAATTTGTAAATCACTTGAAATTATACCTCCAGAATTCTCATTTTTGTAATACCAAATTTTGTCTCCCAACTTTTTTATTTTGATAGGAATTTGTCCTTGAGTAAGAGCTAAACTAGATTCAAAATGAGTTAGATCCACAAATTCAATCTCAGAATCATCAATTTCTTTACAGAATGTAACCTGAACTATTCCTATCTCGGATACAAGTTTAACTCTAATCGCAGAATGATTTAATTGTTTTTGAATGTAACTTCTAGGATTTTCTCTAATTAGACTCTCAAGAAAAGAAGTGTGTTCGTTAAACATGTCACACATTACTTCAGTTGTATGACGAAGTAGATTATTTGACTGATTCTCGAGAAATTGAAATTCTCCTGCTGCTTGAAAGTCTGAATACACCTTTCTCCTGGTTCTACTAGATCTATGCTTTTTAAATTCATCTAATGCATATTTAGCAAATCTATTTACATATTCAGTATAATTAGGAAAAGAATTGCATGCTTCTCTAGCTTGGACGAACTCATCGAGTTCTTGATCTTTAGATTCGACAAACTCTTTGAGTTCTTGATCTTTAGAATTAACAAATTCCGAATAACTTGGTAGAACTTCACAATCATTCTTAGTTTTTGAATATTCTTCATAAGTGGGTAATGGCAAAGGTTTATCATTCATTGAAGCTCGTTTTGTTCTATTAGAATTCTTGGGTTCCGATGGTTCCGTCGTAGAAGATCTTTGGCGTTCTAATTTTGCCTGTTTTCTTTTCTCAAATTCTAGATACTTTCTCATTTTTTCTTCTCTTTTTCTTTCAAATTCTTTCAATTTCAATTCATATTTCCTTTGTCTTTCTTGTTCTTTTTGAATTTGTTGCTCACGTTTTTGTTGATCTTCTAATCTTATTATTCTATCAGTTTCTTCATTTCTCCTTCTAAGTTCTGCTTGATACTTTTTTATATCTTCTTGTTGATTACGTTGTCTTTCATAATATTCCATTTTATCATTTTTGTGGAGATGTGGATTCCTACTCATTTCTACCAATGATACTCCAGCACTTCTTTTATTAGGTATTTTTCTAACAGCAAACCCTTCTTCACTTAACATAAGTTCGAGATTACAATCTTTTACTGTTTTATTTTCTTTAAAACTCAAAGCTATCTGGTTTTGACTATTTATCCATAAATCATTGTTGTGAATCCCATCTAATATTCCAATTGAAATGTATTGACACTTTTGATCTTTATTAGTATCCCAAACCATGATTTCATTTCTCTTTATTTTGCAAGAACCATCTTGATATTTACAATTATTCATGTCAGCTAACACATTTGTTGGACGACTTTGATTGAAGTGAGAATAAACTTTAGTTTCAATGATTACACAATTCTCTTTGTAATATCTTTTAGGTGAGAATAGACTAGTGAATCGATTGGGATAATCTAAATCAACTTTATTGCTAGTACTCCAAATACCTCCAGTAGAGTGTAATACTCCATATTCACATTTCTTAGTTGCAATCATTTCTCTACATTCGCCCAATGTGATTGAATGATGATTTATTTCTTTTTCTATTAAGTGTTCATATCCTGAAAAATCTGTGTACAATGATACTTCACTTACCAATTTCTTACATAACTTAGCTTCAGAGATGTATTCAATGACATTGGGTTTGAAAACTTCATACTTTACTATTTGTGCTTGCGATGATAATTGTCTATGGTAATTACATTTGTGCAGTTTTGGTAATCTGAAGTACTGAACTGGAGAATTTTCAGTACAAATGATAGACTTTGCCAATACATCATGATATGAAAATGTTAAGAAAAAGTAGAATTGAAGTAGATTCATTGATTGATATTAATTTCTATTTAATATTAGAAAAAAATATTCTAACTAAATTAAAAGTTCTAACGATTCACCAATAATCTCTTTTAGAAATGGTGGAAGCAGTTGACAGGATTTTAATTGTAGACAGTCCAGTGATAAGTGATACATCGATTCAAAAAGAGAATTTGATTAGCATATTTCCTTCATCAGGTTCCAGTTTAAATCAACATGGAGAAATTAATTTCATCATTGAGACTTGTGATCAATATCTACATCTTCATAAATCTTATATTTACTTAGAAGCCCAGTTGTCCAAGTTGGATGGAAGTGCTTTATCTGACACTGATGAAGTCTCGTTGACTAATAATGCACCTATGTTTCTGTTTGATAGAGCAACATATAACTTAGATGGTATGCAAATTGAGAATGTCATTGATCCTGGGAGAGCTAGTCTCATGAAAGGACTTTTAACCTACTCTTCGACCATGAACAAACAAAATACTTTTGGTTGGATCCTAGAAACAAAGGACATCTTGACTTACAAAATAAATAAATACACCAAGAATCGAAAAGGAAATTTGACATTTTGTATTCCGATGACTCATATTTTTGGATTTGCTGAATGTTACAATAGAATTGTTTATGGAAGAAAACATCAATTATCACTTTACAGATCTCCCGAAAATAAAAACTCAATTGTTTCTACAGATCCTACCAAATTTACAGCTAAAATGACAATTAACAAACTTCAGTGGATCATTCCGAAGATCATGCCTAGTCTTGAAATGCAAAATAAATTATTAAATACATTCGAGAGTAATAAACTTCTTCAAATGCCCTTTATATCAAGACAATTTGAGAGTTATAACACTCTGAACTCCCTGGGACTGGGACGTCGTAGCAGTCACGCAAAAAAACCCGCATTTTAGCTTGGTAGCAGACGACGTACGGGTCAAATTACTCAACGTAGCAGACGTCGTTGCACTCGCAATGATAGCTGGATTGCCACTCGTGAAGTAATCAGCGGTCCGGCCAGAATTAGATACGTACGTGCTAGAGATGCCACTCTGCGCAACTCAGCCAATTTAGTTCATTCGAGCTAGGTTAAAAGCCGCTCTGACACACGAAAGAAGTGCTCACTTCGATTAGGTGTTAAAGAGAAAACATGCTTGTGCATATTCATTTGAAAAAAGTGTATTTTTTTCAAAAAGAATTAGCATTGAAAGTTGAGCAATAATCTCATCTTTTCCCAATAATTTGCTTTTGAGTGATTATGGTTATATTCATTAATACTAGTATAGTTGTATAGTAACTTAAATCTTACTATCGTCCACAATTTCGCGCAGAATTTTTCGTTTTATGAATAGCAGGATTAATGTATATAAACATGAATGAAACATGAATAGAAAATATACTACCAAATGAATGCGGTTGTTTCGGAGTGAATCAGTAATATTATTAATCAATTAAATTTCGGAATGGTCTGGGGCCGCACTGGCACGGCTGATCCTGACTAACCGTCTGGGACGGTAGCAGTCAAACCGTCTGGGACGCGTAAACATCGCGTCCCGGACGGTTGACTGCTACGACGTCCCAGTCCTAAGGAGTTCAGAGCATTCCCAATGGTAATAGAGAGTTTACTTGGAAACTTGGAACTAAATATGACAAAATAAAATACATAGTCATTTCTTTTCAAACTGCTAGGGATAATAATTATTTGAATGCTAGCAAATTTGATAACTGTGGATTAGAAGAAATTTATGTAGAATTAAACTCTGAGAGATATCCATATGAATGTTTGAAGTTTGATTTTGATAAATTTAATGCTGTTCAACAATACAATTTCGCTAAAGAATTTAGAAATAGTTATTACGAAAGTGTGAAGGATTACATTTTTATGGAAGAAGATGTATATTATTATTATTATCCTCTTCTAGTTTTTGATGTTTCTAAGCAAAATGATAGAATCATTCAATCTCGACCTGATGTTACAATAAAGGCGAGTTTTAATAAAAACATAGCTCAAAGTACTAAATGTTATTGTCTCATACTTTCGGAGAACCTTGTAGAAATAAAAGATAATCGAGTTAAGGTTGTTAGCATCTAAGATGCTTTTGATTAATAAATTATTAAATCAAGTCATCTATTCGAATCCAGGAATTGAATTTATCAGGATAACCATGCCATTTAACAAGGATTTCTTTGATACCTTTTCTATTTCTATGTTTGATAACTTTTTCAATTTTATATTCTTCTTTGATATTATTATAGATAGTAAGCTCTTCTTCATAGAATTTACCTTTTATTTCTTCATCGTCAAGATCTTTTATAGAATATGTAATCACATCACCGGGGTGAATTTTTGATATTTTAAATTGTTCAGTACTCCAATTAGGTAAATATCCTTTATCAAAGATAGCTTTATATTTTGTAATGCGAATAGTGTCACCAATCTTATATTTTGCATGTTTGACTTCTGATAATTTTATTGGAAAAAGATTTTTGTAAACCACGTTTTGATTTTCTATCTTAGAAGCTTCTATAGGAGACATTTTTATAGAAGTGTGATAATGGTTGTTGTAACCTTCTACCAGTTCGTCGAGAATGTTTATCCATTTGTGATTTCCATTAAGTGTAAAAATTTTCCACATCTTTTCTTTGAGAGTGCGATTGAAACGTTCGACTATTGAAGCTTTCTTGTCTGAATAAGTCGAAAAATGATCAATTTTTAATGATTTGAAAAGTTTTTGTAAATTAGAGTTGTAATACTCTTTTCCATAATCTGTTTGCATCTTTTGTGGTTTTCTTTTCGATTTTAGAAAAATACTTTCTAAAACATCTGCAGTTTCTTTACCACTTTTCGTTTTTAGTTTTTCGACCCAAGCATATTTACTAAAACAATCAATCACAGTCAAGAGATACTTATAATCTTCATTTTCTTTTGAATAGGGAATCATTTCTACTAAATCTGATTGCCACTGCTCATCAATTGAATTAACAAAGACTCTTTGACTTTTGAAATTCTTGCGTGCTGGTTTGTGTAGAGTGTAAACATCTTGTTGTTGTAAGAATTCTTTGACTTTTTTAGTTGGTAACTTTGTTTGACGTTGTAACTCGTTGATACCACAAAAACCAGTAGATGGTGAGTAATATGTCTTTTCAAGGACTTCTTGAGAAAAACCAGAACCTGTTTGTGATGACGTGGGTATTAGTTTGCACTTTCTTGTGTTACATTGATTACATTTTCCTTTTATCATTTTCCTATTTGTTTTTGTTTCGACTTTTTCGATTTCTATTGTTTCTGTATGTTTCTTACATTTAAAACAATATACTTGTAAATTGTTCATTTTTAAAGAATGAAAATATCAAGATATCAATTGCAAAATATGATGCAATCAAGTTTTGACCTTGATACGTCACAACCTTAGAGTCGATGACTTTTGAGAACTACCGTATAAAAGAAGTCTTCCTTCTTTCGTTTCCAAACAGAGTGATTTATCTCAGAAATTTTTTTCATTCTGTAACTTGACTTTTCTTTGCATATTTCTCTGAGTTAATTGATGTTTTTCAGTAGAATGAGTGGCAATGTTCCTATGGAAGTAGACACTACAAAGACTCCTACGTTGAAAAATACTATTTCTTTACACGCTCCTAAAGACATTGAAGAAATGACTATTCAAGAGGAGAAAGAATATCATCGAAGACAAGGAGAAGTAGAATATATTAACGGTCTTCAATCAAAGGTTTGTTCTCAATTTTGTCCTAAATTTTCTGAAGTTCAATTTTCAATTTTTTCAGATTGATGTTATATTGACGAAACTTCAACGAGTTCAAGAAAATAGAAATGTAGAAGTAGAACGTATCAACAAACGAAGGGAAGTATATGACAAAAAAATTAAGATCAAAAATAATCGGAGAATTAATGGAAGTAACATCCGTAAACGTCAGCGTGAAGAGGCGGCTCAAATGGATAATGCAATCGATTGTCTAATTAATAGAAAAAAAAATCAACTTAAATTAGAGGATTTAAGAGTTCCTAGTTGTTAATTATTATTATTTCCAAGATTGTTATTTTGTTGTTAATTAGATATTATTATTTATTTATTTCTTTCAAAGATTGTTATTTTTATTTATTTCTTTCAAAGATTGTTATTTTTATTGTTAATTTGAAATTATAATGTTATTTTGTTGTTAATAAATATCAAGAGAAAAAGTATAAATACGGTTATGATAAAAGAATAATTAAATGAAAATTTGATTGGTACTGTTCCTTACGGATATTAATTTTTGATTTCCAATATTTTTATTAATTCTTCGAGATCTAGATTTGTTAATGGTTTCAAGTCTTTTTGGAGTTTTACCATTTATTATTTATAATATTACCAGCTTTTTAAAATTGTGCAAATAGTGTGCTTTTTTAGGTAATTAATGCACATTTTTTGAAAAGTGGGCAAAATGGTCTGAAGGCTTTTTGACCTAAAAATGACATTTTTCGAAAATGAGTCATTTTCTGGAAATTAAGACATAAAATGGAGTTGTAAATGTTCAAAAATGATCAAAAACTGTAGAAAACCAAGTTTGGGCAAAAACCTGTCCCAGCGTCAACCTTTTCTATACTACTTAACTCTCTAACATATACAAAAAATCAAATCAAACCGTTTATTACTTCTAAAGATATCGCCCAAAGCGCATATTATTCGTATGCCCATGGGAGGTGAGGTTAAGTAAGACTTTTTTAGACCTTAACTTTGTTTCTGATAAATGAAATTGTCTGAAAGTTACAGACAACTACCAAACCTGTTAAATCTCTAACATATACCAAAATCAGGCCAAACCGTTCATTACTTCTGAAGATATCGCCCAAAGCGCATATTATTTGTATGCCCATGGGAGGTGAGGTTGAGTAAGAAGTTTTTAGACCCTAACTTTGTTTCTGATGAATGGAATTGTTTGAAAGTAACAAACAATCAACATCCTTGTTAACTCTCTGAAATATACAAAAATCAGGCCAAACCGTTTATTACTTCTAAAGATATCGCCCAAAGCGCATATTATTCGTATGCCCATGGGACGTGAGGTTAAGTAAGACGTTTTTAGACCCTAACTTTGTTTCTGATAAATGAAATTGTCTGAAAGTTACAGACAACTACCAAACCTGTTAACTCTCTAACATATATCAAAATCAGGCTAAACCGTTCATTACTTCTGAAGATATCGCACAAAGCGCATATTATTTGTATGCCCATAGGAGGTGAGGTTGAGTAAGAAGTTTTTAGACCCTAACTTTGTTTCTGATAAATGAAATTGTTTGAAAGTCACACACAATCAACATCCTTGCTAACTCTCTAACATATACAAAAATCAGGCCAAACCGTTTATTACTTCTGAAGATATCGCCCAAAGCGCATATTATTCGTATGCCTATGGGACGTGAAGTTAAGTAAGAGGTTTTTAGACCCTAACTTTGTTTCTGATAAATGAAATTGTCTGAAAGTTACAGACAACTACCAAACCTGTTAACTCTCTACCATATACCAAAATCAGGCCAAACCGTTTATTACTTCGGAAGATATCGCCCAAAGCGCATATTATTTGTATGCCCATGGGAGGTGAGGTTGAGTAAAAAGTTTTTAGACCCTAACTTTGTTTCTGATTGATGGAATTGTTTGAAAGTCACACACAATCACCATCCTTGTTAACTCTCTAACATATACAAAAATCAGGCCAAACCGTTTATTACTTCTGAAGATATCGCCCAAAGCGCATATTATTCGTATGCCTATGGGACGTGAAGTTAAGTAAGACGTTTTTAGACCCTAACTTTGTTTCTGATAAATGAAATTGTCTGAAAGTTACAGACAACTACCAAACATGTTAACTCTCTAACATATATCAAAATCAGGCCAAACCGTTCATTACTTCTGAAGATATCGCCCAAAGCGCATATTATTCGTATGCCCATGGGACGTGCGGTTAAGTGAGACGTTTTTAGACCCTAACTTTGTTTCTGATAGATGAAATTGTCTGAAAGTTACAGACAACTACCAAACCTGTTCACTCTCTACCAAATACGAAAATCAGGCCAAACCGTTTATTACTTCTGAAGATATCGCCCAAAGCGCATATTATTTGTATGCCCATGGGAGGTGAGGTTGAGTAAGAAGTTTTTAGACCCTAACTTTGTTTCTGATGAATGGAATTGTTTGAAAGTAACACACAATCAACATCGTTGTTAACTCTCTGAAATATACAAAAATCAGGCCAAACCGTTTATTACTTCTAAAGATATCGCCCAAAGCGCATATTATTCGTATGCCCATGGGACGTGAGGTTAAGTAAGACGTTTTTAGACCCTAACTTTGTTTCTGATAAATGAAATTGTCTGAAAGTTACAGACAACTACCAAACCTGTTAACTCTCTAACATATATCAAAATCAGGCCAAACCGTTCATTACTTCTGAAGATATCGCACAAAGCGCATATTATTTGTATGCCCATAGGAGGTGAGGTTGAGTAAGAAGTTTTTAGACCCTTTGTTTCTGATAAATGAAATTGTTTGAAAGTCACAGACAATCAACATCCTTGTTAACTCTGTAACATATACAAAAATCAGGCCAAACCGTTTATTACTTCTGAAGATATCGCCCAAAGCGCATATTATTCGTATGCCTATGGGACGTGAAGTTAAGTAAGACGTTTTTAGACCCTAACTTTGTTTCTGATAAATGAAATTGTCTGAAAGTTACAGACAACTACCAAACCTGTTAACTCTCTAACATATATCAAAATCAGGCCAAACCGTTCATTACTTCTGAAGATATCGCACAAAGCGCATATTATTTGTATGCCCATAGGAGGTGAGGTTGAGTAAGAAGTTTTTAGACCCTTTGTTTCTGATAAATGAAATTGTTTGAAAGTCACACACAATCAACATCCTTGTTAACTCTCTAACATATACAAAAATCAGGCCAAACCGTTTATTACTTCTGAAGATATCGCCCAAAGCGCATATTATTCGTATGCCTATGGGACGTGAAGTTAAGTAAGACGTTTTTAGACCCTAACTTTGTTTCTGATAAATGAAATTGTCTGAAAGTTACAGACAACTACCAAACCTGTTAACTCTCTACCATAGACCAAAATCAGGCCAAACCGTTTATTACTTCTGAAGATATCGCCCAAAGCGCATATTATTTGTATGCCCATGGGAGGTGAGGTTGAGTAAGAAGTTTTTAGACCCTAACTTTGTTTCTGATGAATGGAATTGTTTGAAAGTAACAGACAACTACCAAACCTGTTGATTCTCTAACATATACCAAAATCAGGCCAAACCGTTTATTACTTCTGAAGATATCGTCCAAAGTGCATATTATTCGTATGCCCATGGGAGGTGAGGTTAAGTAAGAAGTTTTTAGACCCTAACTTTGTTTCTGATAAATGAAATTGTCTGAAAGTTACAGACAACTACCAAACCTGTTAACTCTCTACCATATACCAAAATCAGGCCAAACCGTTTATTACTTCTGAAGATATCGCCCAAAGCGCATATTATTTGTATGCCCATGGGAGGTGAGGTTGAGTAAGAAGTTTTTAGACCCTAACTTTGTTTCTGATGAATGGAATTGTTCGAAAGTAACACACAATCAACATCCTTGTTAACTCTCTGAAATATACAAAAATCAGGCCAAACCGTTCATTACTTCTAAAGATATCGCCCAAAGCGCATATTATTCGTTTGCCCATGGGACGTGAGGTTAAGTAAGACGTTTTTAGACCCTAACTTTGTTTCTGATAAATGAAATTGTCTGAAAGTTACAGACAACTACCAAACCTGTTAACTCTCTAACATATATCAAAATCAGGCCAAACCGTTCATTACTTCTGAAGATATCGCACAAAGCGCATATTATTTGTATGCCCATAGGAGGTGAGGTTGAGTAAGAAGTTTTTAGACCCTTTGTTTCTGATAAATGAAATTGTTTGAAAGTCACACACAATCAACATCCTTGTTAACTCTGTAACATATACAAAAATCAGGCCAAACCGTTTATTACTTCTGAAGATATCGCCCAAAGCGCATATTATTCGTATGCCTATGGGACGTGAAGTTAAGTAAGACGTTTTTAGACCCTAACTTTGTTTCTGATAAATGAAATTGTCTGAAAGTTACAGACAACTACCAAACCTGTTAACTCTCTAACATATATCAAAATCAGGCCAAACCGTTCATTACTTCTGAAGATATCGCACAAAGCGCATATTATTTGTATGCCCATAGGAGGTGAGGTTGAGTAAGAAGTTTTTAGACCCTTTGTTTCTGATAAATGAAATTGTTTGAAAGTCACACACAATCAACATCCTTGTTAACTCTCTAACATATACAAAAATCAGGCCAAACCGTTTATTACTTCTGAAGATATCGCCCAAAGCGCATATTATTCGTATGCCTATGGGACGTGAAGTTAAGTAAGACGTTTTTAGACCCTAACTTTGTTTCTGATAAATGAAATTGTCTGAAAGTTACAGACAACTACCAAACCTGTTAACTCTCTACCATATACCAAAATCAGGCCAAACCGTTTATTACTTCTGAAGATATCGCCCAAAGCGCATATTATTTGTATGCCCATGGGAGGTGAGGTTGAGTAAGAAGTTTTTAGACCCTAACTTTGTTTCTGATGAATGGAATTGTTTGAAAGTAACAGACAACTACCAAACCTGTTAATTCTCTAACATATACCAAAATCAGGCCAAACCGTTTATTACTTCTGAAGATATCGTCCAAAGTGCATATTATTCGTATGCCCATGGGAGGTGAGGTTAAGTAAGAAGTTTTTAGACCCTAACTTTGTTTCTGATGAATGAAATTGTCTGAAAGTTACAGACAACTACCAAACCTGTTAACTCTCTAACATATACCAAAATCAGGCCAAACCGTTTATTACTTCTGAAGATATCGTCCAAAGCGCATATTATTCGTATGCCCATGGGAGGTGAGGTTAAGTAAGAAGTTTTTAGACCCTTACTTTGGTTCTGATCAATGGAATTGTTTGAAAGTAACACACAACCAACATCCTTGTTAACTCTCTAACATATACAAAAATCAAATCAAACCGTTTATTACTTCTAAAGATATCGCCCAAAGCGCATATTATTCGTATGCCCATGGGAGGTGAGGTTAAGTAAGACTTTTTTAGACCTTAACTTTGTTTCTGATAAATGAAATTGTCTGAAAGTTACAGACAACTACCAAACCTGTTAAATCTCTAACATATACCAAAATCAGGCCAAACCGTTCATTACTTCTGAAGATATCGCCCAAAGCGCATATTATTCGTATGCCCATGGGAGGTGAGGTTAAGTAAGAAGTTTTTAGACCCTAACTTTGTTTCTGATAAATGAAATTGTCTGAAAGTTACAGACAACTACCAAACCTGTTAACTCTCTAACATATACCAAAATAAGGCCAAACCGTTTATTACTTCTGAAGATATCGTCCAAAGCGCATATTATTCGTATGCCCATGGGAGGTGAGGTTAAGTAAGAAGTTTTTAGACCCTAACTTTGGTTCTGATAAATGGAATTGTTTGAAAGTAACACACAATCAACATCCTTGTTAACTCTCTAACATATACAAAAATCAAATCAAACCGTTTATTACTTCTAAAGATATCGCCCAAAGCGCATATTATTCGTATGCCCATGGGAGGTGAGGTTAAGTAAGACTTTTTTAGACCCTAACTTTGTTTCTGATAAATGAAATTGTCTGAGAGTTACAGACAACTACCAAACCTGTTAAATCTCTAACATATACCAAAATCAGGCCAAACCGTTCATTACTTCTGAAGATATCGCCCAAAGCGCATATTATTCGTATGCCCATAGGAGGTGAGGTTGAGTAAGAAGTTTTTAGACCCTAACTTTGTTTCTGATGAATGGAATTGTTTGAAAGTTACAGACAACTACCAAACCTGTTAACTCTCTAACATATATCAAAATCAGGCCAAACCGTTCATCACTTCTGAAGATATCGCCCAAAGCGCATATTATTTGTATGCCCATGGGAGGTGAGGTTGAGTAAGAAGTTTTTAGACCCTAACTTTGTTTCTGATAAATGAAATTGTCTGAAAGTTACAGACAACTACCAAACCTGTTAACTCTCTACCATATACCAAAATCAGGCCAAACCGTTTATTACTTCTGAAGATATCGCCCAAAGCGCATATTATTTGTATGCCCATGGGAGGTGAGGTTGAGTAAGAAGTTTTTAGACCCTAACTTTGTTTCTGATGAATGGAATTGTTTGAAAGTAACAGACAACTACCAAACCTGTTAATTCTCTAACATATACCAAAATCAGGCCAAACCGTTCATCACTTCTGAAGATATCGCCCAAAGCGCATATTATTTGTATGCCCATGGGAGGTGAGGTTGAGTAAGAAGTTTTTAGACCTTAACTTTGTTTCTGATAGATGAAATTGTCTGAAAGTTACAGACAACTACCAAACCTGTTCACTCTCTACCAAATACGAAAATCAGGCCAAACCGTTTATTACTTCTGAAGATATCGCTCAAAGCGCATATTATTTGTATGCCCATGGAAGGTGAGGTTGAGTAAGAAGTTTTTAGACCCTAACTTTGTTTCTGATGAATGGAATTGTTTGAAAGTAACACACAATCAACATCCTTGTTAACTCTCTGAAATATACAAAAATCAGGCCAAACCGTTTATTACTTCTAAAGATATCGCCCAAAGCGCATATTATTCGTATGCCCATGGGACGTGAGGTTAAGTAAGACGTTTTTAGACCCTAACTTTGTTTCTGATAAATGAAATTGTCTGAAAGTTACAGACAACTACCAAACCTGTTAACTCTCTAACATATATCAAAATCAGGCCAAACCGTTCATTACTTCTGAAGATATCGCACAAAGCGCATATTATTTGTATGCCCATAGGAGGTGAGGTTGAGTAAGAAGTTTTTAGACCCTTTGTTTCTGATAAATGAAATTGTTTGAAAGTCACACACAATCAACATCCTTGTTAACTCTCTAACATATACAAAAATCAGGCCAAACCGTTTATTACTTCTGAAGATATCGCCCAAAGCGCATATTATTCGTATGCCTATGGGACGTGAAGTTAAGTAAGACGTTTTTAGACCCTAACTCTGTTTCTGATAAATGAAATTGTCTGAAAGTTACAGACAACTACCAAACCTGTTAACTCTCTACCATATACCAAAATCAGGCCAAACCGTTTATTACTTCTGAAGATATCGCCCAAAGCGCATATTATTTGTATGCCCATGGGAGGTGAGGTTGAGTAAGAAGTTTTTAGACCCTAACTTTGTTTCTGATGAATGGAATTGTTTGAAAGTAACAGACAACTACCAAACCTGTTAATTCTCTAACATATACCAAAATCAGGCCAAACCGTTTATTACTTCTGAAGATATCGTCCAAAGTGCATATTTTCGTATGCCCATGGGAGGTGAGGTTAAGTAAGAAGTTTTTAGACCCTAACTTTGTTTCTGATGAATGAAATTGTCTGAAAGTTACAGACAACTACCAAACCTGTTAACTCTCTAACATATACCAAAATCAGGCCAAACCGTTTATTACTTCTGAAGATATCGTCGAAAGCGCATATTATTCGTATGCCCATGGGAGGTGAGGTTAAGTAAGAAGTTTTTAGACCCTTACTTTGGTTCTGATCAATGGAATTGTTTGAAAGTAACACACAACCAACATCCTTGTTAACTCTCTAACATATACAAAAATCAAATCAAACCGTTTATTACTTCTAAAGATATCGCCCAAAGCGCATATTATTCGTATGCCCATGGGAGGTGAGGTTAAGTAAGACTTTTTTAGACCTTAACTTTGTTTCTGATAAATGAAATTGTCTGAAAGTTACAGACAACTACCAAACCTGTTAAATCTCTAACATATACCAAAATCAGGCCAAACCGTTCATTACTTCTGAAGATATCGCCCAAAGCGCATATTATTCGTATGCCCATGGGAGGTGAGGTTAAGTAAGAAGTTTTTAGACCCTAACTTTGTTTCTGATAAATGAAATTGTCTGAAAGTTACAGACAACTACCAAACCTGTTAACTCTCTAACATATACAAAAATCAGGCCAAACCGTTTATTACTTCTGAAGATATCGCACAAAGCGCATATTATTTGTATGCCCATAGGAGGTGAGGTTGAGTAAGAAGTTTTTAGACCCTAACTTTGTTTCTGATGAATGGAATTGTTTGAAAGTTACAGACAACTACCAAACCTGTTAACTCTCTAACATATATCAAAATCAGGCCAAACCGTTCATCACTTCTGAAGATATCGCACAAAGCGCATATTATTTGTATGCCCATAGGAGGTGAGGTTGAGTAAGAAGTTTTTAGACCCTTTGTTTCTGATAAATGAAATTGTTTGAAAGTCACACACAATCAACATCCTTGTTAACTCTCTAACATATACAAAAATCAGGCCAAACCGTTTATTACTTCTGAAGATATCGCCCAAAGCGCATATTATTCGTATGCCTATGGGACGTGAAGTTAAGTAAGACGTTTTTAGACCCTAACTTTGTTTCTGATAAATGAAATTGTCTGAAAGTTACAGACAACTACCAAACCTGTTAACTCTCTAACATATACCAAAATAAGGCCAAACCGTTTATTACTTCTGAAGATATCGTCCAAAGCGCATATTATTCGTATTCCCATGGGAGGTGAGGTTAAGTAAGAAGTTTTTAGACCCTAACTTTGGTTCTGATAAATGGAATTGTTTGAAAGTAACACACAATCAACATCCTTGTTAACTCTCTAACATATACAAAAATCAAATCAAACCGTTTATTACTTCTAAAGATATCGCCCAAAGCGCATATTATTCGTATGCCCATGGGAGGTGAGGTTAAGTAAGACTTTTTTAGACCCTAACTTTGTTTCTGATAAATGAAATTGTCTGAAAGTTACAGACAACTACCAAACCTGTTAAATCTCTAACATATACCAAAATCAGGCCAAACCGTTCATTACTTCTGAAGATATCGCCCAAAGCGCATATTATTCGTATGCCCATGGGACGTGCGGTTAAGTGAGACGTTTTTAGACCCTAACTTTGTTTCTGATAGATGAAATTGTCTGAAAGTTACAGACAACTACCAAACCTGTTCACTCTCTACCATATACAAAAATCAGGCCAAACCGTTTATTACTTCTGAAGATATCGCACAAAGCGCATATTATTTGTATGCCCATAGGAGGTGAGGTTGAGTAAGAAGTTTTTAGACCCTAACTTTGTTTCTGATGAATGGAATTGTTTGAAAGTTACAGACAACTACCAAACCTGTTAACTCTCTAACATATATCAAAATCAGGCCAAACCGTTCATCACTTCTGAAGATATCGCACAAAGCGCATATTATTTGTATGCCCATAGGAGGTGAGGTTGAGTAAGAAGTTTTTAGACCCTTTGTTCCTGATAAATGAAATTGTTTGAAAGTCACACACAATCAACATCCTTGTTAACTCTCTAACATATACAAAAATCAGGCCAAACCGTTTATTACTTCTGAAGATATCGCCCAAAGCGCATATTATTCGTATGCCTATGGGACGTGAAGTTAAGTAAGACGTTTTTAGACCCTAACTTTGTTTCTGATAAATGAAATTGTCTGAAAGTTACAGACAACTACCAAACCTGTTAACTCTCTACCATATACCAAAATCAGGCCAAACCGTTTATTACTTCTGAAGATATCGCCCAAAGCGCATATTATTTGTATGCCCATGGGAGGTGAGGTTGAGTAAGAAGTTTTTAGACCCTAACTTTGTTTCTGATAGATGGAATTGTTTGAAAGTAACAGACAATTACCAAACCTATTAACTCTCTAACATATGCCAAAATCAGGTCAAACCGTGTATTACTTCTGAAGATATCGCCCAAAGCGCATATTATTTGTATGCCCATGGAAGGTGAGGTTGAGTAAGAGGTTTTTAGACCCTAACTTTGTTTCTGATGAATGAAATTGTCTGAATATTACAGACAACTACCAAACCTGTTAACTCTCTACCATATACGAAAATCAGGCCAAACCGTTCATTACTTCTGAAGATATCGCCCAAAGCGCATATTATTTGTATGCCCATGGGAGGTGAGGTTGAGTAAGAAGTTTTTAGACCCTAACTTTGTTTCTGATGAATGGAATTGTTTGAAAGTAACACACAATCAACATCCTTGTTAACTCTCTGAAATATACAAAAATCAGGCCAAACCGTTTATTACTTCTAAAGATATCGCCCAAAGCGCATATTATTCGTATGCCCATGGGACGTGAGGTTAAGTAAGACGTTTTTAAACCCTATCTTTGTTTCTGATGAATGAAATTGTCTGAAAGTTACAGACAACTACCAAACCTGTTAAATCTCTAACATATACCAAAATCAGGCCAAACCGTTCATTACTTCTGAAGATATCGCCCAAAGCGCATATTATTCGTATGCCCATGGGAGGTGAGGTTAAGTAAGAAGTTTTTAGACCCTAACTTTGTTTCTGATAAATGAAATTGTCTGAAAGTTACAGACAACTACCAAACCTGTTAACTCTCTAACATATACCAAAATAAGGCCAAACCGTTTATTACTTCTGAAGATATCGTCCAAAGCGCATATTATTCGTATGCCCATGGGAGGTGAGGTTAAGTAAGAAGTTTTTAGACCCTAACTTTGGTTATGATGAATGGAATTGTTTGAAAGTAACACACAGTCAACATCCTTGTTAACTCTCTAACATATACAAAAATCAAATCAAACCGTTTATTACTTCTAAAGATATCGCCCAAAGCGCATATTATTCGTATGCCCATGGGAGGTGAGGTTAAGTAAGACTTTTTTAGACCCTAACTTTGTTTCTGATAAATGACATTGTCTGAAAGTTACAGACAACTACCAAACCTGTTAAATCTCTAACATATACCAAAATCAGGCCAAACCGTTCATTACTTCTGAAGATATCGCCCAAAGCGCATATTATTCGTATGCCCATGGGACGTGCGGTTAAGTGAGACGTTTTTAGACCCTAACTTTGTTTCTGATAGATGAAATTGTCTGAAAGTTACAGACAACTACCAAACCTGTTCACTCTCTACCATATACGAAAATCAGACCAAACCGTTTATTACTTCTGAAGATATCGCACAAAGCGCATATTATTCGTATGCCCATGGGAGGTGAGGTTAAGTAAGAAGTTTTTAGACCCTAACTTTGTTTCTGATAAATGAAATTGTCTGAAAGTTACAGACAACTACCAAACCTGTTAACTCTCTAACATATACCAAAATAAGGCCAAACCGTTTATTACTTCTGAAGATATCGTCCAAAGCGCATATTATTCGTATGCCCATGGGAGGTGAGGTTAAGTAAGAAGTTTTTAGACCCTAACTTTGGTTATGATGAATGGAATTGTTTGAAAGTAACACACAATCAACATCCTTGTTAACTCTCTAACATATACAAAAATCAAATCAAACCGTTTATTACTTCTAAAGATATCGCCCAAAGCGCATATTATTCGTATGCCCATGGGAGGTGAGGTTAAGTAAGACTTTTTTAGACCCTAACTTTGTTTCTGATAAATGAAATTGTCTGAAAGTTACAGACAACTACCAAACCTGTTAAATCTCTAACATATACCAAAATCAGGCCAAACCGTTCATTACTTCTGAAGATATCGCCCAAAGCGCATATTATTCGTATGCCCATGGGACGTGCGGTTAAGTGAGACGTTTTTAGACCCTAACTTTGTTTCTGATAGATGAAATTGTCTGAAAGTTACAGACAACTACCAAACCTGTTCACTCTCTACCATATACGAAAATCAGACCAAACCGTTTATTACTTCTGAAGATATCGCACAAAGCGCATATTATTTGTATGCCCATAGGAGGTGAGGTTGAGTAAGAAGTTTTTAGACCCTAACTTTGTTTCTGATGAATGGAATTGTTTGAAAGTTACAGACAACTACCAAACCTGTTAACTCTCTAACATATATCAAAATCAGGCCAAACCGTTCATCACTTCTGAAGATATCGCACAAAGCGCATATTATTTGTATGCCCATAGGAGGTGAGGTTGAGTAAGAAGTTTTTAGACCCTTTGTTTCTGATAAATGAAATTGTTTGAAAGTCACACACAATCAACATCCTTGTTAACTCTCTAACATATACAAAAATCAGGCCAAACCGTTTATTACTTCTGAAGATATCGCCCAAAGCGCATATTATTCGTATGCCTATGGGACGTGAAGTTAAGTAAGACGTTTTTAGACCCTAACTTTGTTTCTGATAAATGAAATTGTCTGAAAGTTACAGACAACTACCAAACCTGTTAACTCTCTACCATATACCAAAATCAGGCCAAACCGTTTATTACTTCTGAAGATATCGCCCAAAGCGCATATTATTTGTATGCCCATGGGAGGTGAGGTTGAGTAAGAAGTTTTTAGACCCTAACTTTGTTTCTGATAGATGGAATTGTTTGAAAGTAACAGACAATTACCAAACCTATTAACTCTCTAATGTGTCGATGTGATATTCAAATTGGAACAATGACAGTTTGTGACTGTTTCAGCTGGTGCGCATGAACACAGTGGGTCTACGAAACATTGTTGTATTTCGGAAGCGTTTGATACGGATGGACATCGCACAGTGATATGTGTATCACGGGGAACAATCAGGGCTGTTGAATCGCTACTGTTGAAGTTATTCACTGATTGTAGAAACTGACCTTGGAGTACTGTACTGGTCGGACTTGTCACAAACTCAATTGTCAAGTTGGTGTTTTCAATAGTTTTAGTGACTCCTGGGTACATAGACAGTTGATACATGACATTACCTTCCACTTGTGAGGTGAGTTCATAGTTGAAAACGACTGTTGGAGTCCAACTTGAGCACGTCAAGACTTTGTAAGTTATGGAAGTCAGTGGTTGTGCAAACGTTCTGGAAAATAGACAACCTGAGGTAGGCAGAAGACATCCACAGCCAATACCACCGCATGACTCGTGACATCTGCTCACACCCGGAAATTTGTAGGTTTCATTGAGTTCAGCAATCACTGATCGAGAAGAAGTACTAGCACACAGTTCACTAGTACAAGAACCTGCTCGGGGACATCTCTTGATAGATTTTGTGATGATTTCAACATTTCGCGTGTAGTAGTGAACAATTGGTTGACACGTATACATGATGTGCTTCAGTCGAATTTTCAATTGACGTTGCACGTTGGATTGAAATATTTCTTGAAGGCAATACTCTCTTTGGAGTTTATTGAGAGTCAACATTGTTTCATGGAATTTTCCACATTGTGTAGTATTGTTACCGTTCAGTCTGCATGTGATTTCGTCGGAATTAAAGGTGTGCAACAGTTGACACGAGTTCACCGATTGGATGGTTATTACCACTGCGAGTATTGCTACTATTTTTGAACGTGAAGATACTTGCGAACTGAATGTATTAGGTTGCAAAGAAATGATGTCCTCATTGTCCAACTTGGCATATTCTCTTTTGCGATGAGCACCGATTCTACTTGTACGAATCAAACAAGCACCGCACTTCCAGATCAGTCGGCAGAATTTCTGCGCAATATAGTTGCCAATGCAACAACGACAGATGAAGTATAACAGTGTGGATAGCAAGTAGAACAGGGTAGCGAGCGATACAATGGCAGACTTCGGCCAACAATGGGGATTCCCTAGCATCTCTGGACAGAGGTAGCAGTTGATCAGTTCACAGATGATAATTCCAGCACAGAATTCGTTTTCACGATATTGGAGGTTTGTTGAAATTGCACGCCATTGGAAGGTATGGTCGTGTATGGAAATAACTGTACTGATATGATGCTGATACGTAGTATTGGGAGCAATAAACTGCACACAATTTGAATGATCGACACAAATCTCTTGTTGAGTTGATGGTGGAAAACCATATTCAGTGGTGTTCACTTGTACACCCCCCGTGATGCAAGAGAGTACGTTACCTTCTGAAGGTGTGATAATAGCCAAACACATGAGAGTAATAGTAGTGGAGCGGCTATCGCCGTTTTCATTGTGCCATCACAGATGGTCTTCGTTTTGGCCTTTCGAGGAGGCTGGCGACGAATGAATGTATTCATGTCTAGATCAGTGTTTTCAGCAATGTCTGGAGCAGCGACTGGAATATGTTTGTGAGCTGAGATTGGCATTGGGGCGGACTGGTCATGAGACATGTCATTGATATCTTGATCGACGTCAGTTGATTTCAATTCCAATGGAATGATGCGATTGACTGGTCTTTGAACTGTCCGACCATTGGGGTACTGAAGCCACACGCTACGAATTTGATGATCCTTGCTTTGTACGAGATCGACAATTCTCGCTTTAGGCCAGTTGCCACGAGACGAAGCATTGTCTTCGTCTACTAGTACAATTTCGTTCTTTTCAGGTGTTCTGTTCGTGGACCGATAATTGAAAAAAGACTTTTCGCTACTGCCTCTTAAGGAAACAAGGTAATCTTTGCTCCATTTGACCCAGAACTTCTCGGAAGCCCTTTCAGCTTCGTCCAGAGCTTTCTTCGCATCCTTGTGTGATTTGAGCAATACTCCCGGAAGATATTCTGGGTCTTCATCATTTTCATGAGAGGCAAGCTGATCTGTACCGTATTTGATGTACTTGGTTATGAAATCTACTGGACGGAGAGTTCCTCCTTCGTCAAATCCAGTACTGCTTAGAGGTCGACTGTTAACTAGTGCCTCTGCTTCACAAATAATAGTATGGAACATTTCTCTGTCATACTTTCGTTTTCCGATTGATTTCTCGAGGGAACGTTTGACAAGTCCAACCATTCTTTCCCAGACACCGCCCATGAAAGGGGACGCAGGAGGAATGAAGGTCCAATCAATATGATGTGTAGCGAAGTAGTCTGAAACATTGGTTTCATCAGAACATTCGTCGCTGCCTTGTCTGATAATTCGTTCACTGAGCTTGAAATTACTCCCATTATCAGAATAGATTCGAATTGGGACGCCGCGTCGAGCAATGAATCTCTTGAACACAAGGAGAAATGCACGAGCGGAAAGGTCTTCAGCCACCTCAAGATGAAGTAATCGTGTAACAAAACAAGTGAACAAGGCAACCCAACATTTGGTTTCTCCCTCGGATGATTTCACAGTTATAGGTCCAAAGTAGTCTACGCCTACGAAACTGAACGGAGCCGCTTTTTGGACTCGTTCCGCTGGGAGACTTCCTAGATCAGGGTACTTGAAGGGATAAGAGTTCCAGATTTTGCATATTGAGCACAGCTTTGTGACGGCCTTGCATTGATTACGATCATGTGGGATCCAATACTTCTGGCGCACCTCACATACGAGCTGATTGGTTCCGCAGTGTGCTCTACGGAAATGTAGATCGGAAATGACAAGTTTTGCTAATTTTCCTTTTTTCGGAAGATAGATAGGATTTGCAGCATCAAATGATAAATGAGAGTTGTCAAGTCGTCCATATCGACGTAGAATTCCATTTTCATCGTATTGTAGTTTCATGTTCTTGCAGCTACGTAACAGCGTAGATAGATCAGTTGTGGCTTGTTCTGACTTTATGAGGATACGTTCGGCGTTTGCCATTTCTGAACCACTGATTCGGAGACTTGAATAATCGCTTGAGGGTAGGTTCATGTTGAGATGTTTATCACTTCTGCAGTGTTTCACAAAACGAACTACGAACGATACGACTTTCTTCAGCTTACTGAAACTACTCAATCTGTCGACGGGCCAAAAATTTTGGCGAGGACTTTCTTTTACTTCACTGTTTTCAAGAACGGGGTAGTTGTCTTCAGTTTCCTCATTCGCATATCCATGTGTGTCGAACGTTTCCGAGCCCATTATCTGTCGTGTCGGCCACTTGTCTTCATTCAACCACTGTGGTCCTTGCCACCATACATGGTCAACAGATTCCTCGCTTGTGAATCCTCTTGTTGTCACATCGGCAATATTTTCTTCGGTAGGAACGTGGTGAAAGAGAACGGGCTGATTTGCGGAAATCCGTAATTTAACCTGTTGAATTTTCTGTGCTAACTGAGTGACAAACGAAGGGAGTCGTTTTCCTGACTGAACCCAACTCAGAGCAATGGTAGAATCGGAGAAAATGTTCACCTGCTCGAAAGTGAAACCCGAGGTTTCAATGATTGTCTCAGCCAGATTCATGCCAATGAAAATGGCAAGCATTTCCAGTTTGGGGACAGTCTGCTCATGCTTGATCGGAGCAACCTTGGCTTTTGCTGAATATAGTCTTGTGACCGTACCGCTGTTAGTTTGAGTTGTTATGTATGCAACACAAGCGTATACACGTTTTGAACTATCCACAAATATGGAAAGGGTCCGATGTGAAGTCTCTTCCGGCGGAGAAACGATTCGAGGAAGTGTCACTGAGAAACCAGCCATTTCATGCACAATTTCTTTCCATCTGGCTTTATCAACGTCGTTCAGCTCTTCGTCCCATTTCACTCGTTTTCGATGAAGATCTTGTAGAAAGATTTTGGACTTCACCATGAGAGGAGAGACGAGACCGAGTGGATCGAAACAAGCGCCATTGATGTGACTCAGTACGGATCGTTTGGATATGGTTTTGTGAACTTTTTCTTTGATGGACAGAGTGAGGGAATCTTCGCTCGCGTTCCATACGATTCCGAGGATTTTCATTTCGGTGGAGTGTGCTCTATCGGTTTCTGTAATTTTCTCATTCACTTCGTGTGAATTGGACAAATAGTCTCTGAGATTCATTCCTAGTGTGTCAAAGTAGTGTTTGGACTCAGAGTATTTCCGTATGAGATCACATGGAGAGTTTCCGGACAGAAGAACATTGTCCACATAAATGAGCGACGCGATTTCACGACTCGATTCCGTGTCAAATTGCTCAAGGTGCTTCAAAATCGTTTGATTGAGGATGCATGGACTAGCATTTATTCCAAACGGTATACGACAAAATCGAAAACATCGAAGATTGTCACCCTGGGCTGGCTTCGAAACATCTCGTACCCACAGAAAGCGTGTGGCATCTCTGTGAGACTCCAACAAACGAATTTGGAGAAAAGCTTTCTGTATGTCCGAGGTCATCACATATGGGTACGTACGGAATCTCATCAGTACATCATAGATGGCCGGAATGAACGAATGTCCTTCGAATATGGTATCGTTCAAGCTTAGCTCATTGCGAGCTTTCGAAGCGGCGTCGAAAACTATTCTCAATTTCGTGCTTTTGTCCGGTGACCACACATAACGGTGGGGCATATAGAATGTAGTGATGCCATTTGATGGACGGCTGGTAACCTCTTCAATTATACCTTGAGACAAATAGTCCTGCAACGTTTTTTCGTAGAGAAGTGCTTTATCAGGTACCGTGCTCAGATCACGTATGAGAGATTCCAAGCGTCTGGCCGCAACGCGGAAATTATCTTTCAGCTGATTAACTTCTGGCAAAAAGGGGAATCCTGCGGTCGCTTTACCGTCATCAATGGTAATAGTGCTTCTGTATTCTTTCATGAACTGCATGATTTCTTGTTCATTCTCATTCTTTGGCGTTTGCAAACCAATAGACTCAATTTCATACAAATTTTTGAGATCCATCTTGTAGTCTTCAAGAACTTGATTGAGTACAGGTGCTTCAACTTCAACGGTGGAATATTCAGCACAGTCAACAACAGGCGATTGATGCTTATTTGGACATTTGCCTTTTCCTGAAATTGCATATCCGAATACTGTGGGAGTCAGTAATAACCCAGACGGAAGGGATATATTTGGCTGATTGGTGTGAATGATTCTACCGATGAGATCCTGACCAATCAACAGGGATGGAGAAATGATTTGTTCTTGTAGATTCTCTTGCGCAATCGATAGTTTATGATTTCGAATGTATGCACGGTCATCTTTTGACAAATCTGCGGTAGCGATCGAAGTGGTCAGTTTTTCCTTCGTGGAAAGTGACAGATTTCTCAGTTTATCCCCGGTTTTAGGATTTTTGAGCGTTACTGACACTTCATTGGACAAGAACTGTGCGGTTAGTTCACCGAAACCAGTGACTGACAACGTTCTCTCATTCAGAACCGGAAGTTCGAGACTCGTGCTCAACTCGGACTTGATAAAACTCCGTTGTGCTCCAGTGTCTATGAAAACCTTGACAGGCTGGTAGTCTTTCTCGTGTTCATTGAAAATCAACGCATGAGCTGTCATGAGTATCACTTGGTAACTCTCGCTAGTTTGAGAGTTTCCCGTTTTCATCTGATTAGTTACAGTATTTGCGTTCGCGTTGACTGAGTCATTGGAATTTGTATAATCCTCAGAATTCTCGTTTGAGCTAACAACATCGTTTGCATTTGCACTCACGGTATTAGGCTTGATCCATTTTTCTTTGGATTTCGATTGACCTTGATTGGTCGCAGTTGGTTTTCCTGGCGACGTTCCTTTTGTGGAGGAGGATCCACTCGATATACTCTTTTCTTTCTCATAGCAGAGCGCTCCGTGGTGGTCGCCCTGACACGCAAAACATTTTCGCAAATTGAGTGTACATTCTGCAGACCGATGGTCCGTTTGAAAACAATACCAGCATGCTTTTGTTCTTTTCAGTTCCTGTCGTCGATCAGTAACCGTGGGAAACTTAGAACAGGTATAAGGGTTGTGAAGTTCACCACAGACACAGGGGAAAAGTTTTTTATCCGTTCGTTTCTCAGAACTGCGTTTTTGCTGATTTTTTGTCGTTCCTCCGGAGTTTTCGCCTTTGTGGAATTCGTGCAGGGTACTCACCGTGAGATCAACTGTTTCACTCAATGAAATCTCGCTCTCAATTTCGTCGAGAATCTGTTCGACATAGAATGTAGTATCGTATTTCCGTTCTGCTGCAATCACACTCCTGGTTATTCTTGGAGGAAACTTGGACAAGATAGTGCTGCGCCATAGGGGATTGTCATCAAGGTCCACCTTTTGGCACTCAAGAACAGCGAGTTTTGCTTTCAAGAGGTCTAGTGTTGACCGGCAACTTTTTGTTGACTGCTCTGCCATACGGATGCGATGAATATCGTTGATAACAAGGTCTGTCATGCAATGACCCTTGTCGTATCTTCCTTTTAGCAACTTGACTGCTTTCGAGTAGTTGCTTCCAATCACTGGAAGAGGCGATATGAGCCGGAGAGCATTGCCGTGCAATGCTTCTTTCAAGAAAAGAAACTTATCGCTGTCGTTTAACGACTCATTGTTGTGGATCATGGACTTGAACGTCGTCCAAAAGCTGGTGAACTCACGAATGTCACCATCGAATTTTGGAACCGATAGTTGAGGGAGGCGTACAAAACGCGAATGTGATTGATTGCTAGTTGTGGTTGATCGTACTGACCCGTAATCGCTGAGATCATCGTCGAGACCAGTTCCATCAATGATACGTGCATTGGCGCTTCTTTCTGTGCGATTTTCTGCTCCATTTCTATGGATCGCCGAAGCTCTACCATTTTGTGCATTCTGTCTTGGCTCTTCTTGAGTTTGTTCAACCGGTGCTTCCTTCTCCTGGGAATCGACTGCTGGTCTGGGAGGAACATCTTTCAATCGCTCTAACAGCTTGATTTGATGGTCAATTTCCGATTCTCGGAATAGGATTCGTGTTCGGAATTCACTAGCGTCGTCCATTCTATCAAGAACTCCCGATTCAAGATAGTCGGAGAATTCCTGGAATAATTCTGGATGTCGCTCCACACTACACTGACGAATTGAGTCGTCGGTTTTCTGGATAAGTGTTTCGGTAGCTGAAACCAGTTCTGTTAACGTAATCATGGCTTCGTTCAACTGCGCTTTCCTGTTTTGGAGGAGTTGAAATGCCTGTTGCTTTTCCTCTGGCATCACAAACGGTTGATCTATCGTGTGCTTGGTTTTGTTGAACTCTTTCAGCACATTAGATTTTCTTGATATCCGTTGTTTGTGGTACTGTAACTCTGCCATGGTTCAGGAATAGCTCTGCTCTGGCTGCCACGCGGGACTTTGACTGCCGACAATAGAATTCGATCTACTGCCGATGCACCAATTTGGTGACTAATAGGGTTCACTAGTTATTCTCCCTGAGATTGTAGTTGCCCTTCACAGGGTCTTATTGCCCACCTCACGTAGGTCTTAACACAATATCAAGATGTAGAATAGTATCTTTATCTTCCGTACGCTACAACAATTACGGTAGTGAGGAAAAAGGAGAGAAAAAGGGGCGCAGTCTACGCGTCAGCTGTTTTTATGGCTGACTCCCGCGTAGGCTGCGCAAAAGAATGATAACATACATCATTAATCGACCAGAGCTAATGGACAGGAAACATGATTCACGTGACAAGTATATGACGAGTAAAAGGAAGAGAGTTGTTCTACAACACTAACATATGCCAAAATCAGGTCAAACCGTGTATTACTTCTGAAGATATCGCCCAAAGCGCATATTATTTGTATGCCCATGGAAGGTGAGGTTGAGTAAGAGGTTTTTAGACCCTAACTTTGTTTCTGATGAATGAAATTGTCTGAATATTACAGACAACTACCAAACCTGTTAACTCTCTACCATATACGAAAATCAGGCCAAACCGTTCATTACTTCTGAAGATATCGCCCAAAGCGCATATTATTTGTATGCCCATGGGAGGTGAGGTTGAGTAAGAAGTTTTTAGACCCTAACTTTGTTTCTGATGAATGGAATTGTTTGAAAGTAACACACAATCAACATCCTTGTTAACTCTCTGAAATATACAAAAATCAGGCCAAACCGTTTATTACTTCTAAAGATATCGCCCAAAGCGCATATTATTCGTATGCCCATGGGACGTGAGGTTAAGTAAGACGTTTTTAAACCCTAACTTTGTTTCTGATGAATGAAATTGTCTGAAAGTTACAGACAACTACCAAACCTGTTAACTCTCTAACATATATCAAAATCAGGCCAAACCGTTTATTATTTCTGAAGATATCGCCCAAAGCGCATATTATTCGTATGCCTATGGGACGTGAAGTTAAGTAAGACGTTTTTAGACCCTAACTTTGTTTCTGATGAATGAAATTGTCTGAAAGTTACAGACAACTACCAAACCTGTTAACTCTCTACCATATACCAAAATCAGGCCAAACCGTTTATTACTTCTGAAGATATCGCCCAAAGCGCATATTATTTGTATGCCCATGGGAGGTGAGGTTGAGTAAGAAGTTTTTAGACCCTAACTTTGTTTCTGATGAATGAAATTGTCTGAATATTACAGACAACTACCAAACCTGTTAACTCTCTACCATATACGAAAATCAGGCCAAACCGTTCATTACTTCTGAAGATATCGCCCAAAGCGCATATTATTTGTATGCCCATGGGAGGTGAGGTTGAGTAAGAAGTTTTTAGACCCTAACTTTGTTTCTGATGGATGGAATTGTTTGAAAGTAACACACAATCAACATCCTTGTTAAATCTCTAACATATACCAAAATCAGGCCAAACCGTTTATTACTTCTGAAGATATCGCCCAAAGCGCATATTATTCGTATGCCCATGGGACGTGCGGTTAAGTGAGACGTTTTTAGACCCTAACTTTGTTTCTGATAGATGAAATTGTCTGAAAGTTACAGACAACTACCAAACCTGTTCACTCTCTACCATATACGAAAATCAGGCCAAACCGTTTATTACTTCTGAAGATATCGCCCAAAGCGCATATTATTTGTATGCCCATGGGAGGTGAGGTTGAGTAAGAAGTTTTTAGACCCTAACTTTGTTTCTGATGAATGGAATTGTTTGAAAGTAACACACAATCAACATCCTTGTTAACTCTCTGAAATATACAAAAATCAGGCCAAACCGTTTATTACTTCTAAAGATATCGCCCAAAGCGCATATTATTCGTATGCCCATGGGACGTGAGGTTAAGTAAGACGTTTTTAGACCCTAACTTTGTTTCTGATAAATGAAATTGTCTGAAAGTTACAGACAACTACCAAACCTGTTAACTCTCTAACATATATCAAAATCAGGCCAAACCGTTCATTACTTCTGAAGATATCGCACAAAGCGCATATTATTTGTATGCCCATAGGAGGTGAGGTTGAGTAAGAAGTTTTTAGACCCTTTGTTTCTGATAAATGAAATTGTTTGAAAGTCACACACAATCAACATCCTTGTTAACTCTCTAACATATTCAAAAATCAGGCCAAACCGTTTATTACTTCTGAAGATATCGCCCAAAGCGCATATTATTCGTATGCCTATGGGACGTGAAGTTAAGTAAGACGTTTTTAGACCCTAACTTTGTTTCTGATAAATGAAATTGTCTGAAAGTTACAGACAACTACCAAACCTGTTAACTCTCTAACATATATCAAAATCAGGCCAAACCGTTCATTACTTCTGAAGATATCGCACAAAGCGCATATTATTTGTATGCCCATAGGAGGTGAGGTTGAGTAAGAAGTTTTTAGACCCTTTGTTTCTGATAAATGAAATTGTTTGAAAGTCACACACAATCAACATCCTTGTTAACTCTCTAACATATACAAAAATCAGGCCAAACCGTTTATTACTTTTGAAGATATCGCCCAAAGCGCATATTATTCGTATGCCTATGGGACGTGAAGTTAAGTAAGACGTTTTTAGACCCTAACTTTGTTTCTGATAAATGAAATTGTCTGAAAGTTACAGACAACTACCAAACCTGTTAACTCTCTACCATATACCAAAATCAGGCCAAACCGTTTATTACTTCTGAAGATATCGCCCAAAGCGCATATTATTTGTATGCCCATGGGAGGTGAGGTTGAGTAAGAAGTTTTTAGACCCTAACTTTGTTTCTGATAAATGGAGTTGTTTGAAAGTAACAGACAACTACCAAACCTGTTAACTCTCTACCATATACCAAAATCAGGCCAAACCGTTTATTACTTCTGAAGATATCGCCCAAAGCGCATATTATTTGTATGCCCATGGGAGGTGAGGTTGAGTAAGAAGTTTTTAGACCCTAACTTTGGTTCTGATGAATGGAATTGTTTGAAAGTAACACACAATCAACATCCTTGTTAACTCTCTACCATATACGAAAATCAGACCAAACCGTTTATTACTTCTGAAGATATCGCACAAAGCGCATATTATTTGTATGCCCATAGGAGGTGAGGTTGAGTAAGAATTTTTTAGACCCTAACTTTGTTTCTGATGAATGGAATTGTTTGAAAGTTACAGACAACTACCAAACCTGTTAACTCTCTAACATATATCAAAATCAGGCCAAACCGTTCATCACTTCTGAAGATATCGCACAAAGCGCATATTATTTGTATGCCCATAGGAGGTGAGGTTGAGTAAGAAGTTTTTAGACCCTTTGTTTCTGATAAATGAAATTGTTTGAAAGTCACACACAATCAACATCCTTGTTAACTCTCTAACATATACAAAAATCAGGCCAAACCGTTTATTACTTCTGAAGATATCGCCCAAAGCGCATGTTATTCGTATGCCTATGGGACGTGAAGTTAAGTAAGACGTTTTTAGACCCTAACTTTGTTTCTGATAAATGAAATTGTCTGAAAGTTACAGACAACTACCAAACCTGTTAACTCTCTACCATATACCAAAATCAGGCCAAACCGTTTATTACTTCTGAAGATATCGCCCAAAGCGCATATTATTTGTATGCCCATGGGAGGTGAGGTTGAGTAAGAAGTTTTTAGACCCTAACTTTGTTTCTGATAGATGGAATTGTTTGAAAGTAACAGACAATTACCAAACCTATTAACTCTCTAACATATGCCAAAATCAGGTCAAACCGTGTATTACTTCTGAAGATATCGCCCAAAGCGCATATTATTTGTATGCCCATGGAAGGTGAGGTTGAGTAAGAGGTTTTTAGACCCTAACTTTGTTTCTGATGAATGAAATTGTCTGAATATTACAGACAACTACCAAACCTGTTAACTCTCTACCATATACGAAAATCAGGCCAAACCGTTCATTACTTCTGAAGATATCGCCCAAAGCGCATATTATTTGTATGCCCATGGGAGGTGAGGTTGAGTAAGAAGTTTTTAGACCCTAACTTTGTTTCTGATGAATGGAATTGTTTGAAAGTAACACACAATCAACATCCTTGTTAACTCTCTGAAATATACAAAAATCAGGCCAAACCGTTTATTACTTCTAAAGATATCGCCCAAAGCGCATATTATTCGTATGCCCATGGGACGTGAGGTTAAGTAAGACGTTTTTAAACCCTAACTTTGTTTCTGATGAATGAAATTGTCTGAAAGTTACAGACAACTACCAAACCTGTTAACTCTCTAACATATATCAAAATCAGGCCAAACCGTTTATTATTTCTGAAGATATCGCCCAAAGCGCATATTATTCGTATGCCTATGGGACGTGAAGTTAAGTAAGACGTTTTTAGACCCTAACTTTGTTTCTGATAAATGAAATTGTCTGAAAGTTACAGACAACTACCAAACCTGTTAACTCTCTACCATATACCAAAATCAGGCCAAACCGTTTATTACTTCTGAAGATATCGCCCAAAGCGCATATTATTTGTATGCCCATGGGAGGTGAGGTTGAGTAAGAAGTTTTTAGACCCTAACTTTGTTTCTGATGAATGAAATTGTCTGAATATTACAGACAACTACCAAACCTGTTAACTCTCTACCATATACGAAAATCAGGCCAAACCGTTCATTACTTCTGAAGATATCGCCCAAAGCGCATATTATTTGTATGCCCATGGGAGGTGAGGTTGAGTAAGAAGTTTTTAGACCCTAACTTTGTTTCTGATGAATGGAATTGTTTGAAAGTAACACACAATCAACATCCTTGTTAACTCTCTAACATATTCAAAAATCAGGCCAAACCGTTTATTACTTCTGAAGATATCGCCCAAAGCGCATATTATTCGTATGCCTATGGGACGTGAAGTTAAGTAAGACGTTTTTAGACCCTAACTTTGTTTCTGATAAATGAAATTGTCTGAAAGTTACAGACAACTACCAAACCTGTTAACTCTCTAACATATATCAAAATCAGGCCAAACCGTTCATTACTTCTGAAGATATCGCACAAAGCGCATATTATTTGTATGCCCATAGGAGGTGAGGTTGAGTAAGAAGTTTTTAGACCCTTTGTTTCTGATAAATGAAATTGTTTGAAAGTCACACACAATCAACATCCTTGTTAACTCTCTAACATATACAAAAATCAGGCCAAACCGTTTATTACTTCTGAAGATATCGCCCAAAGCGCATATTATTCGTATGCCTATGGGACGTGAAGTTAAGTAAGACGTTTTTAGACCCTAACTTTGTTTCTGATAAATGAAATTGTCTGAAAGTTACAGACAACTACCAAACCTGTTAACTCTCTACCATATACCAAAATCAGGCCAAACCGTTTATTACTTCTGAAGATATCGCCCAAAGCGCATATTATTTGTATGCCCATGGGAGGTGAGGTTGAGTGAGAAGTTTTTAGACCCTAACTTTGTTTCTGATAAATGGAGTTGTTTGAAAGTAACAGACAACTACCAAACCTGTTAACTCTCTACCATATACCAAAATCAGGCCAAACCGTTTATTACTTCTGAAGATATCGCCCAAAGCGCATATTATTTGTATGCCCATGGGAGGTGAGGTTGAGTAAGAAGTTTTTAGACCCTAACTTTGTTTCTGATAAATGGAATTGTTTGAAAGTAACAGACAACTACCAAACCTGTTAACTCTCTAACATATACCAAAATCAGGCCAAACCGTTTATTACTTCTGAAGATATCGTCCAAAGTGCATATTATTCGTATGCCCATGGGAGGTGAGGTTAAGTAAGAAGTTTTTAGACCCTAACTTTGTTTCTGATGAATGAAATTGTCTGAAAGTTACAGACAACCACCAAACCTGTTAACTCTCTAACATATACCAAAATCAGGCCAAACCGTTTATTACTTCTGAAGATATCGTCCAAAGCGCATATTATTCGTATGCCCATGGGAGGTGAGGTTAAGTAAGAAGTTTTTAGACCCTAACTTTGGTTCTGATCAATGGAATTGTTTGAAAGTAACACACAACCAACATCCTTGTTAACTCTCTAACATATACAAAAATCAAATCAAACCGTTTATTACTTCTAAAGATATCGCCCAAAGCGCATATTATTCGTATGCCCATGGGAGGTGAGGTTAAGTAAGACTTTTTTAGACCTTAACTTTGTTTCTGATAAATGAAATTGTCTGAAAGTTACAGACAACTACCAAACCTGTTAAATCTCTAACATATACCAAAATCAGGCCAAACCGTTCATTACTTCTGAAGATATCGCCCAAAGCGCATATTATTCGTATGCCCATGGGAGGTGAGGTTAAGTAAGAAGTTTTTAGACCCTAACTTTGTTTCTGATAAATGAAATTGTCTGAAAGTTACAGACAACTACCAAACCTGTTAACTCTCTACATATACCAAAATAAGGCCAAACCGTTTATTACTTCTGAAGATATCGTCCAAAGCGCATATTATTCGTATGCCCATGGGAGGTGAGGTTAAGTAAGAAGTTTTTAGACCCTAACTTTGGTTCTGATAAATGGAATTGTTTGAAAGTAACACACAATCAACATCCTTGTTAACTCTCTAACATATACAAAAATCAAATCAAACCGTTTATTACTTCTAAAGATATCGCCCAAAGCGCATATTATTCGTATGCCCATGGGAGCTGAGGTTAAGTAAGACTTTTTTCGACCCTAACTTTGTTTCTGATAAATGAAATTGTCTGAAAGTTACAGACAACTACCAAACCTGTTAACTCTCTAACATATATCAAAATCAGGCCAAACCGTTCATTACTTCTGAAGATATCGCACAAAGCGCATATTATTTGTATGCCCATAGGAGGTGAGGTTGAGTAAGAAGTTTTTAGACCCTTTGTTTCTGATAAATGAAATTGTTTGAAAGTCACACACAATCAACATCCTTGTTAACTCTCTAACATATACAAAAATCAGGCCAAACCGTTTATTACTTCTGAAGATATCGCCCAAAGCGCATATTATTCGTATGCCTATGGGACGTGAAGTTAAGTAAGACGTTTTTAGACCCTAACTTTGTTTCTGATAGATGAAATTGTCTGAAAGTTACAGACAACTACCAAACCTGTTATCTCTCTAACATATATCAAAATCAGGCCAAACCGTTCATTACTTCTGAAGATATCGCACAAAGCGCATATTATTTGTATGCCCATAGGAGGTGAGGTTGAGTAAGAAGTTTTTAGACCCTTTGTTTCTGATAAATGAAATTGTTTGAAAGTCACACACAATCAACATCCTTGTTAACTCTCTAACATATACAAAAATCAGGCCAAACCGTTTATTACTTCTGAAGATATCGCCCAAAGCGCATATTATTCGTATGCCTATGGGACGTGAAGTTAAGTAAGAGGTTTTTAGACCCTTACTTTGTTTCTGATAAATGAAATTGTCTGAAAGTTACAGACAACTACCAAACCTGTTAACTCTCTACCATATACCAAAATCAGGCCAAACCGTTTATTACTTCTGAAGATATCGCCCAAAGCGCATATTATTTGTATGCCCATGGGAGGTGAGGTTGAGTAAGAAGTTTTTAGACCCTAACTTTGTTTCTGATAAATGGAATTGTTTGAAAGTAACAGACAACTACCAAACCTGTTAACTCTCTACCATATACCAAAATCAGGCCAAACCGTTTATTACTTCTGAAGATATCGCCCAAAGCGCATATTATTTGTATGCCCATGGGAGGTGAGGTTGAGTAAGAAGTTTTTAGACCCTAACTTTGTTTCTGATAAATGGAATTGTTTGAAAGTAACAGACAACTACCAAACCTGTTAACTCTCTAACATATACCAAAATCAGGCCAAACCGTTTATTACTTCTGAAGATATCGTCCAAAGTGCATATTATTCGTATGCCCATGGGAGGTGAGGTTGAGTAAGAAGTTTTTAGACCCTAACTTTGTTTCTGATAAATGGAATTGTTTGAAAGTAACAGACAACTACCAAACCTGTTAACTCTCTAACATATACCAAAATCAGGCCAAACCGTTTATTACTTCTGAAGATATCGTCCAAAGCGCATATTATTCGCATGCCCATGGGAGGTGAGGTTAAGTAAGAAGTTTTTAGACCCTAACTTTGGTTCTGATCAATGGAATTGTTTGAAAGTAACACAAAACCAACATCCTTGTTAACTCTCTAACATATACAAAAATCAAATCAAACCGTTTATTACTTCTAAAGATATCGCCCAAAGCGCATATTATTCGTATGCCCATGGGAGGTGAGGTTAAGTAAGAAGTTTTTAGACCCTAACTTTGTTTCTGATAAATGAAATTGTCTGAAAATTACAGACAACTACCAAACCTGTTAAATCTCTAACATATACCAAAATCAGGCCAAACCGTTCATTACTTCTGAAGATATCGCCCAAAGCGCATATTATTCGTATGCCCATGGGAGGTGAGGTTAAGTAAGAAGTTTTTAGACCCTAACTTTGTTTCTGATAAATGAAATTGTCTGAAAGTTACAGACAACTACCAAACCTGTTAACTCTTTAACATATACCAAAATAAAGCCAAACCGTTTATTACTTCTGAAGATATCGTCCAAAGCGCATATTATTCGTATGCCCATGGTAGGTGAGGTTAAGTAAGAAGTTTATAGACCCTAACTTTGGTTCTGATAAATGGAATTGTTTGAAAGTAACACACAATCAACATCCTTGTTAACTCTCTAACATATACAAAAATCATATCAAACCGTTTATTACTTCTAAAGATATCGCCCAAAGCGCATATTATTCGTATGCCCATGGGAGGTGAGGTTAAGTAAGACTTTTTTAGACCCTAACTTTGTTTCTGATAAATGAAATTGTCTGAAAGTTACAGACAACTACCAAACCTGTTAAATCTTTAACATATACCAAAATCAGGCCAAACCGTTCATTACTTCTGAAGATATCGCCCAAAGCGCATATTATTCGTATGCCCATGGGACGTGCGGTTAAGTGAGACGTTTTTAGACCCTAACTTTGTTTCTGATAGATGAAATTGTCTGAAAGTTACAGACAACTACCAAACCTGTTCACTCTCTACCATATACGAAAATCAGGCCAAACCGTTTATTACTTCTGAAGATATCGCACAAAGCGCATATTATTTGTATGCCCATAGGAGGTGAGGTTGAGTAAGAAGTTTTTAGACCCTAACTTTGTTTCTGATGAATGGAATTGTTTGAAAGTTACAGACAACTACCAAACCTGTTAACTCTCTAACATATATCAAAATCAGGCCAAACCGTTCATCACTTCTGAAGATATCGCACAAAGCGCATATTATTTGTATGCCCATAGGAGGTGAGGTTGAGTAAGAAGTTTTTAGACCCTTTGTTTCTGATAAATGAAATTGTTTGAAAGTCACACACAATCAACATCCTTGTTAACTCTCTAACATATACAAAAATCAGGCCAAACCGTTTATTACTTCTGAAGATATCGCCCAAAGCGCATATTATTCGTATGCCTATGGGACGTGAAGTTAAGTAAGACGTTTTTAGACCCTAACTTTGTTTCTGATAAATGAAATTGTCTGAAAGTTACAGACAACTACCAAACCTGTTAACTCTCTACCATATACCAAAATCAGGCCAAACCGTTTATTACTTCTGAAGATATCGCCCAAAGCGCATATTATTCGTATGCCTATGGGACGTGAAGTTAAGTAAGAGGTTTTTAGACCCTTACTTTGTTTCTGATAAATGAAATTGTCTGAAAGTTACAGACAACTACCAAACCTGTTAACTCTCTACCATATACCAAAATCAGGCCAAACCGTTTATTACTTCTGAAGATATCGCCCAAAGCGCATATTATTTGTATGCCCATGGGAGGTGAGGTTGAGTAAGAAGTTTTTAGACCCTAACTTTGTTTCTGATAAATGGAATTGTTTGAAAGTAACAGACAACTACCAAACCTGTTAACTCTCTACCATATACCAAAATCAGGCCAAACCGTTTATTACTTCTGAAGATATCGCCCAAAGCGCATATTATTTGTATGCCCATGGGAGGTGAGGTTGAGTAAGAAGTTTTTAGACCCTAACTTTGTTTCTGATAAATGGAATTGTTTGAAAGTAACAGACAACTACCAAACCTGTTAACTCTCTAACATATACCAAAATCAGGCCAAACCGTTTATTACTTCTGAAGATATCGTCCAAAGTGCATATTATTCGTATGCCCATGGGAGGTGAGGTTGAGTAAGAAGTTTTTAGACCCTAACTTTGTTTCTGATAAATGGAATTGTTTGAAAGTAACAGACAACTACCAAACCTGTTAACTCTCTAACATATACCAAAATCAGGCCAAACCGTTTATTACTTCTGAAGATATCGTCCGAAGCGCATATTATTCGCATGCCCATGGGAGGTGAGGTTAAGTAAGAAGTTTTTAGACCCTAACTTTGGTTCTGATCAATGGAATTGTTTGAAAGTAACACAAAACCAACATCCTTGTTAACTCTCTAACATATACAAAAATCAAATCAAACCGTTTATTACTTCTAAAGATATCGCCCAAAGCGCATATTATTCGTATGCCCATGGGAGGTGAGGTTAAGTAAGAAGTTTTTAGACCCTAACTTTGTTTCTGATAAATGAAATTGTCTGAAAATTACAGACAACTACCAAACCTGTTAAATCTCTAACATATACCAAAATCAGGCCAAACCGTTCATTACTTCTGAAGATATCGCCCAAAGCGCATATTATTCGTATGCCCATGGGAGGTGAGGTTAAGTAAGAAGTTTTTAGACCCTAACTTTGTTTCTGATAAATGAAATTGTCTGAAAGTTACAGACAACTACCAAACCTGTTAACTCTCTAACATATACCAAAATAAAGCCAAACCGTTTATTACTTCTGAAGATATCGTCCAAAGCGCATATTATTCGTATGCCCATGGGAGGTGAGGTTAAGTAAGAAGTTTATAGACCCTAACTTTGGTTCTGATAAATGGAATTGTTTGAAAGTAACACACAATCAACATCCTTGTTAACTCTCTAACATATACAAAAATCATATCAAACCGTTTATTACTTCTAAAGATATCGCCCAAAGCGCATATTATTCGTATGCCCATGGGAGGTGAGGTTAAGTAAGACTTTTTTAGACCCTAACTTTGTTTCTGATAAATGAAATTGTCTGAAAGTTACAGACAACTACCAAACCTGTTAAATCTTTAACATATACCAAAATCAGGCCAAACCGTTCATTACTTCTGAAGATATCGCCCAAAGCGCATATTATTCGTATGCCCATGGGACGTGCGGTTAAGTGAGACGTTTTTAGACCCTAACTTTGTTTCTGATAGATGAAATTGTCTGAAAGTTACAGACAACTACCAAACCTGTTCACTCTCTACCATATACGAAAATCAGGCCAAACCGTTTATTACTTCTGAAGATATCGCACAAAGCGCATATTATTTGTATGCCCATAGGAGGTGAGGTTGAGTAAGAAGTTTTTAGACCCTAACTTTGTTTCTGATGAATGGAATTGTTTGAAAGTTACAGACAACTACCAAACCTGTTAACTCTCTAACATAAATCAAAATCAGGCCAAACCGTTCATCACTTCTGAAGATATCGCACAAAGCGCATATTATTTGTATGCCCATAGGAGGTGAGGTTGAGTAAGAAGTTTTTAGACCGTTTGTTTCTGATAAATGAAATTGTTTGAAAGTCACACACAATCAACATCCTTGTTAACTCCCTAACATATACAAAAATCAGGCCAAACCGTTTATTACTTCTGAAGATATCGCCCAAAGCGCATATTATTCGTATGCCTATGGGACGTGAAGTTAAGTAAGACGTTTTTAGACCCTAACTTTGTTTCTGATAAATGAAATTGTCTGAAAGTTACAGACAACTACCAAACCTGTTAACTCTCTACCATATACCAAAATCAGGCCAAACCGTTTATTACTTCTGAAGATATCGCCCAAAGCGCATATTATTTGTATGCCCATGGGAGGTGAGGTTGAGTAAGAAGTTTTTAGACCCTAACTTTGTTTCTGATAGATGGAATTGTTTGAAAGTAACAGACAATTACCAAACCTATTAACTCTCTAACATATGCCAAAATCAGGCCAAACCGTGTATTACTTCTGAAGATATCGCCCAAAGCGCATATTATTTGTATGCCCATGGAAGGTGAGGTTGAGTAAGAGGTTTTTAGACCCTAACTTTGTTTCTGATGAATGAAATTGTCTGAATATTACAGACAACTACCAAACCTGTTAACTCTCTACCATATACGAAAATCAGGCCAAACCGTTCATTACTTCTGAAGATATCGCCCAAAGCGCATATTATTTGTATGTCCATGGGAGGTGAGGTTGAGTAAGAAGTTTTTAGACCCTAACTTTGTTTCTGATGAATGGAATTGTTTGAAAGTAACACACAATCAACATCCTTGTTAACTCTCTGAAATATACAAAAATCAGGCCAAACCGTTTATTACTTCTAAAGATATCGCCCAAAGCGCATATTATTCGTATGCCCATGGGACGTGAGGTTAAGTAAGACGTTTTTAAACCCTAACTTTGTTTCTGATGAATGAAATTGTCTGAAAGTTACAGACAACTACCAAACCTGTTAACTCTCTACCATATACCAAAATCAGGCCAAACCGTTTATTACTTCTGAAGATATCGCCCAAAGCGCATATTATTTGTATGCCCATGGGAGGTGAGGTTGAGTAAGAAGTTTTTAGACCCTAACTTTGTTTCTGATGAATGAAATTGTCTGAATATTACAGACAACTACCAAACCTGTTAACTCTCTACCATATACGAAAATCAGGCCAAACCGTTCATTACTTCTGAAGATATCGCCCAAAGCGCATATTATTTGTATGCCCATGGGAGGTGAGGTTGAGTAAGAAGTTTTTAGACCCTAACTTTGTTTCTGATGGATGGAATTGTTTGAAAGTAACACACAATCAACATCCTTGTTAACTCTCTAACATATACAAAAATCAGGCCAAACCGTTTATTACTTCTGAAGATATCGCCCATAGCGCATATTATTCGTATGCCTATGGGACGTGAAGTTAAGTAAGACGTTTTTAGACCCTAACTTTGTTTCTGATAAATGAAATTGTCTGAAAGTTACAGACAACTACCAAACCTGTTAACTCTCTAACATATATCAAAATCAGGCCAAACCGTTCATTACTTCTGAAGATATCGCACAAAGCGCATATTATTTGTATGCCCATAGGAGGTGAGGTTGAGTAAGAAGTTTTTAGACCCTTTGTTTCTGATAAATGGAATTGTTTGAAAGTCACACACAATCAACATCCTTGTTAACTCTCTAACATATACAAAAATCAGGCCAAACCGTTTATTACTTCTGAAGATATCGCCCAAAGCGCATATTATTCGTATGCCTATGGGATGTGAAGTTAAGTAAGACGTTTTTAGACCCTAACTTTGTTTCTGATAAATGAAATTGTCTGAAAGTTACAGACAACTACCAAACCTGTTAACTCTCTAACATATATCAAAATCAGGCCAAACCGTTCATTACTTCTGAAGATATCGCACAAAGCGCATATTATTTGTATGCCCATAGGAGGTGAGGTTGAGTAAGAAGTTTTTAGACCCTTTGTTTCTGATAAATGAAATTGTTTGAAAGTCACACACACTCAACATCCTTGTTAACTCTCTAACATATACAAAAATCAGGCCAAACCGTTTATTACTTCTGAAGATATCGCCCAAAGCGCATATTATTCGTATGCCTATGGGACGTGAAGTTAAGTAAGACGTTTTTAGACCCTAACTTTGTTTCTGATAAATGAAATTGTCTGAAAGTTACAGACAACTACCAAACCTGTTAACTCTCTACCATATACCAAAATCAGGCCAAACCGTTTATTACTTCTGAAGATATCGCCCAAAGCGCATATTATTTGTATGCCCATGGGAGGTGAGGTTGAGTAAGAAGTTTTTAGACCCTAACTTTGTTTCTGATAAATGGAATTGTTTGAAAGTAACAGACAACTACCAAACCTGTTAACTCTCTACCATATACCAAAATCAGGCCAAACCGTTTATTACTTCTGAAGATATCGCCCAAAGCGCATATTATTTGTATGCCCATGGGAGGTGAGGTTGAGTAAGAAGTTTTTAGACCCTAACTTTGTTTCTGATAAATGGAATTGTTTGAAAGTAACAGACAACTACCAAACCTGTTAACTCTCTAACATATACCAAAATCAGGCCAAACCGTGTATTACTTCTGAAGATATCGTCCAAAGTGCATATTATTCGTATGCCCATGGGAGGTGAGGTTAAGTAAGAAGTTTTTAGACCCTAACTTTGTTTCTGATGAATGAAATTGTCTGAAAGTTACAGACAACTACCAAACCTGTTAACTCTCTAACATATACCAAAATCAGGCCAAACCGTTTATTACTTCTGAAGATATCGTCCAAAGCGCATATTATTCGTATGCCCATGGGAGGTGAGGTTAAGTAAGAAGTTTTTAGACCCTAACTTTGGTTCTGATCAATGGAATTGTTTGAAAGTAACACACAACCAACATCCTTGTTAACTCTCTAACATATACAAAAATCAAATCAAACCGTTTATTACTTCTAAAGATATCGCCCAAAGCGCATATTATTCGTATGCCCATGGGAGGTGAGGTTAAGTAAGACTTTTTTAGACCTTAACTTTGTTTCTGATAATTGAAATTGTCTGAAAGTTACAGACAACTACCAAACCTGTTAAATCTCTAACATATACCAAAATCAGGCCAAACCGTTCATTACTTCTGAAGATATTGCCCAAAGCGCATATTATTCGTATGCCCATGGGAGGTGAGGTTAAGTAAGAAGTTTTTAGACCCTAACTTTGTTTCTGATAAATGAAATTGTCTGAAAGTTACAGACAACTACCAAACCTGTTAACTCTCTAATATATACCAAAATAAGGCCAAACCGTTTATTACTTCTGAAGATATCGTCCAAAGCGCATATTATTCGTATGCCCATGGGAGGTGAGGTTAAGTAAGAAGTTTTTAGACCCTAACTTTGGTTCTGATAAATGGAATTGTTTGAAAGTAACACACAATCAACATCCTTGTTAACTCTCTAACATATACAAAAATCAAATCAAACCGTTTATTACTTCTAAATATATCGCCCAAAGCGCATATTATTCGTATGCCCATGGGAGGTGAGGTTAAGTAAGACTTTTTTAGACCCTAACTTTGTTTCTGATAAATGAAATTGTCTGAAAGTTACAGACAATTACCAAACCTGTTAAATCTCTAACATATACCAAAATCAGGCCAAACCGTTCATTACTTCTGAAGATATCGCCCAAAGCGCATATTATTCGTATGCCCATGGGACGTGCGGTTGAGTGAGACGTTTTTAGACCCTAACTTTGTTTCTGATAGATGAAATTGTCTGAAAGTTACAGACAACTACCAAACCTGTTCACTCTCTACCATATACGAAAATCAGGCCAAACCGTTTATTACTTCTGAAGATATCGCACAAAGCGCATATTATTTGTATGCCCATAGGAGGTGAGGTTGAGTAAGAAGTTTTTAGACCCTAACTTTGTTTCTGATGAATGGAATTGTTTGAAAGTTACAGACAACTACCAAACCTCTTAACTCTCTAACATATATCAAAATCAGGCCAAACCGTTCATCACTTCTGAAGATATCGCACAAAGCGCATATTATTTGTATGCCCATAGGAGGTGAGGTGGAGTAAGAAGTTTTTAGACCCTTTGTTTCTGATAAATGAAATTGTTTGAAAGTCACACACAATCAACATCCTTGTTAACTCTCTAACATATACAAAAATCAGGCCAAACCGTTTATTACTTCTGAAGATATCGCCCAAAGCGCATATTATTCGTATGCCTATGGGACGTGAAGTTAAGTAAGACGTTTTTAGACCCTAACTTTGTTTCTGATAAATGAAATTGTCTGAAAGTTACAGACAACTACCAAACCTGTTAACTCTCTACCATATACCAAAATCAGGCCAAACCGTTTATTACTTCTGAAGATATCGCCCAAAGCGCATATTATTTGTATGCCCATGGGAGGTGAGGTTGAGTAAGAAGTTTTTATACCCTAACTTTGTTTCTGATGAATGAAATTGTCTGAATATTACAGACAACTACCAAACCTGTTAACTCTCTACCATATACGAAAATCAGGCCAAACCGTTCATTACTTCTGAAGATATCGCCCAAAGCGCATATTATTTGTATGCCCATGGGAGGTGAGGTTGAGTAAGAAGTTTTTAGACCCTAACTTTGTTTCTGATGAATGGAATTGTTTGAAAGTAACACACAATCAACATCCTTGTTAACTCTCTGAAATATACAAAAATCAGGCCAAACCGTTTATTACTTCTAAAGATATCGCCCAAAGCGCATATTATTCGTATGCCCATGGGACGTGAGGTTAAGTAAGAGGTTTTTAAACCCTAACTTTGTTTCTGATGAATGAAATTGTCTGAAAGTTACAGACAACTACCAAACCTGTTAACTCTCTAACATATATCAAAATCAGGCCAAACCGTTTATTATTTCTGAAGTTATCGCCCAAAGCGCATATTATTCGTATGCCTATGGGACGTGAAGTTAAGTAAGACGTTTTTAGACCCTAACTTTGTTTCTGATAAATGAAATTGTCTGAAAGTTACAGACAACTACCAAACCTGTTAACTCTCTACCATATACCAAAATCAGGCCAAACCGTTTATTACTTCTGAAGATATCGCCCAAAGCGCATATTATTTGTATGCCCATGGGAGGTGAGGTTGAGTAAGAAGTTTTTAGACCCTAACTTTGTTTCTGATAAATGGAATTGTTTGAAAGTAACAGACAACTACCAAACCTGTTAACTCTCTACCATATACCAAAATCAGGCCAAACCGTTTATTACTTCTGAAGATATCGCCCAAAGCGCATATTATTTGTATGCCCATGGGAGGTGAGGTTGAGTAAGAAGTTTTTAGACCCTAACTTTGTTTCTGATGAATGGAATTGTTTGAAAGTAACAGACAACTACCAAACCTGTTAACTCTCTAACATATACCAAAATCAGGCCAAACCGTTTATTACTTCTGAAGATATCGTCCAAAGTGCATATTATTCGTATGCCCATGGGAGGTGAGGTTAAGTAAGAAGTTTTTAGACCCTAACTTTGTTTCTGATGAATGAAATTGTCTGAAAGTTACAGACAACTACCAAACCTGTTAACTCTCTAACATATACCAAAATCAGGCCAAACCGTTTATTACTTCTGAAGATATCGTCCAAAGCGCATATTATTCGTATGCCCATGGGAGGTGAGGTTAAGTAAGAAGTTTTTAGACCCTAACTTTGGTTCTGATCAATGGAATTGTTTGAAAGTAACACACAACCAACATCCTTGTTAACTCTCTAACATATACAAAAATCAAATCAAACCGTTTATTACTTCTAAAGATATCGCCCAAAGCGCATATTATTCGTATGCCCATGGGAGGTGAGGTTAAGTAAGACTTTTTTAGACCTTAACTTTGTTTCTGATAATTGAAATTGTCTGAAAGTTACAGACAACTACCAAACCTGTTAAATCTCTAACATATACCAAAATCAGGCCAAACCGTTCATTACTTCTGAAGATATTGCCCAAAGCGCATATTATTCGTATGCCCATGGGAGGTGAGGTTAAGTAAGAAGTTTTTAGACCCTAACTTTGTTTCTGATAAATGAAATTGTCTGAAAGTTACAGACAACTACCAAACCTGTTAACTCTCTAATATATACCAAAATAAGACCAAACCGTTTATTACTTCTGAAGATATCGTCCAAAGCGCATATTATTCGTATGCCCATGGGAGGTGAGGTTAAGTAAGAAGTTTTTAGACCCTAACTTTGGTTCTGATAAATGGAATTGTTTGAAAGTAACACACAATCAACATCCTTGTTAACTCTCTAACATATACAAAAATCAAATCAAACCGTTTATTACTTCTAAAGATATCGCCCAAAGCGCATATTATTCGTATGCCCATGGGAGGTGAGGTTAAGTAAGATTTTTTAGACCCTAACTTTGTTTCTGATAAATGAAATTGTCTGAAAGTTACAGACAACTACCAAACCTGTTAAATCTCTAACATATACCAAAATCAGGCCAAACCGTTCATTACTTCTGAAGATATCGCCCAAAGCGCATATTATTCGTATGCCCATGGGACGTGCGGTTGAGTGAGACGTTTTTAGACCCTAACTTTGTTTCTGATAGATGAAATTGTCTGAAAGTTACAGACAACTACCAAACCTGTTCACTCTCTACCATATACGAAAATCAGGCCAAACCGTTTATTACTTCTGAAGATATCGCACAAAGCGCATATTATTTGTATGCCCATAGGAGGTGAGGTTGAGTAAGAAGTTTTTAGACCCTAACTTTGTTTCTGATGAATGGAATTGTTTGAAAGTTACATACAACTACCAAACCTGTTAACTCTCTAACATATATCAAAATCAGGCCAAACCGTTCATCACTTCTGAAGATATCGCACAAAGCGCATATTATTTGTATGCCCATAGGAGGTGAGGTTGAGTAAGAAGTTTTTAGACCCTTTGTTTCTGATAAATGAAATTGTTTGAAAGTCACACACAATCAACATCCTTGTTAACTCTCTAACATATACAAAAATCAGGCCAAACCGTTTATTACTTCTGAAGATATCGCCCAAAGCGCATATTATTCGTATGCCTATGGGACGTGAAGTTAAGTAAGACGTTTTTAGACCCTAACTTTGTTTCTGATAAATGAAATTGTCTGAAAGTTACAGACAACTACCAAACCTGTTAACTCTCTACCATATACCAAAATCAGGCCAAACCGTTTATTACTTCTGAAGATATCGCCCAAAGCGCATATTATTTGTATGCCCATGGGAGGTGAGGTTGAGTAAGAAGTTTTTAGACCCTAACTTTGTTTCTGATGAATGAAATTGTCTGAATATTACAGACAACTACCAAACCTGTTAACTCTCTACCATATACGAAAATCAGGCCAAACCGTTCATTACTTCTGAAGATATCGCCCAAAGCGCATATTATTTGTATGCCCATGGGAGGTGAGGTTGAGTAAGAAGTTTTTAGACCCTAACTTTGTTTCTGATGAATGGAATTGTTTGAAAGTAACACACAATCAACATCCTTGTTAACTCTCTGAAATATACAAAAATCAGGCCAAACCGTTTATTACTTCTAAAGATATCGCCCAAAGCGCATATTATTCGTATGCCCATGGGACGTGAGGTTAAGTAAGACGTTTTTAAACCCTAACTTTGTTTCTGATGAATGAAATTGTCTGAAAGTTACAGACAACTACCAAACCTGTTAACTCTCTAACATATATCAAAATCAGGCCAAACCGTTTATTATTTCTGAAGATATCGCCCAAAGCGCATATTATTCGTATGCCTATGGGACGTGAAGTTAAGTAAGACGTTTTTAGACCCTAACTTTGTTTCTGATAAATGAAATTGTCTGAAAGTTACAGACAACTACCAAACCTGTTAACTCTCTACCATATACCAAACTCAGGCCAAACCGTTTATTACTTCTGAAGATATCGCCCAAAGCGCATATTATTTGTATGCCCATGGGAGGTGAGGTTGAGTAAGAAGTTTTTAGACCCTAACTTTGTTTCTGATATATGAAATTGTCTGAATATTACAGACAACTACCAAACCTGTTAACTCTCTACCATATACGAAAATCAGGCCAAACCGTTCATTACTTCTGAAGATATCGCCCAAAGCGCATATTATTTGTATGCCCATGGGAGGTGAGGTTGAGTAAGAAGTTTTTAGACCCTAACTTTGTTTCTGATGGATGGAATTGTTTGAAAGTAACACACAATCAACATCCTTGTTAACTCTCTAAAATATACAAAAATCAGGCCAAACCGTTTATTACTTCTGAAGATATCGCCCAAAGCGCATATTATTCGTATGCCCATGGGACGTGAGGTTAAGTAAGACGTTTTTAGACCCTAACTTTGTTTCTGATAAATGAAATTGTCTGAAAGTTACAGACAACTACCGAACCTGTTAACTCTCTAACATATATCAAAATCAAGCCAAACCGTTCATTACTTCTGAAGATATCGCACAAAGCGCATATTATTTGTATGCCCATAGGAGGTGAGGTTGAGTAAGAAGTTTTTAGACCCTAACTTTGTTTCTGATAGATGAAATTGTTTGAAAGTGACACACAATCAACATCCTTGTTAACTCTCTAACATATACAAAAATCAGGCCAAACCGTTTATTACTTCTGAAGATATCGCCCAAAGCGCATATTATTCGTATGCCTATGGGACGTGAAGTTAAGTAAGACGTTTTTAGACCCTAACTTTGTTTCTGATAAATGAAATTGTCTGAAAGTTACAGACAACTACCAAACCTGTTAACTCTCTACCATATACCAAAATCAGGCCAAACCGTTCATTACTTCTGAAGATATCGCCCAAAGCGCATATTATTTGTATGCCCATGGGAGGTGAGGTTGAGTAAGAAGTTTTTAGACCCTAACTTTGTTTCTGATAAATGGAATTGTTTGAAAGTAACAGACAACTACCAAACCTGTTAACTCTCTACCATATACGAAAATCAGGCCAAACCGTTCATTACTTCTGAAGATATCGCCCAAAGCGCATATTATTTGTATGCCCATGGGAGGTGAGGTTGAGTAAGAAGTTTTTAGACCCTAACTTTGTTTCTGATGGATGGAATTGTTTGAAAGTAACACACAATCAACATCCTTGTTAACTCTCTAAAATATACAAAAATCAGGCCAAACCGTTTATTACTTCTAAAGATATCGCCCAAAGCGCATATTATTCGAATGCCCATGGGAGGTGAGGTTAAGTAAGACTTTTTTAGACCCTAACTTTGTTTCTGATAAATGAAATTGTCTGAAAGTTACAGACAACTACCAAACCTGTTAAATCTCTAACATATACCAAAATCAGGCCAAACCGTTCATTACTTCTGAAGATATCGCCCAAAGCGCATATTATTCGTATGCCCATGGGACGTGCGGTTGAGTGAGACGTTTTTAGACCCTAACTTTGTTTCTGATAGATGAAATTGTCTGAAAGTTACAGACAACTACCAAACCTGTTCACTCTCTACCATATACGAAAATCAGGCCAAACCGTTTATTACTTCTGAAGATATCGCACAAAGCGCATATTATTTGTATGCCCATAGGAGGTGAGGTTGAGTAAGAAGTTTTTAGACCCTAACTTTGTTTCTGATGAATGGAATTGTTTGAAAGTTACAGACAACTACCAAACCTGTTAACTCTCTAACATATATCAAAATCAGGCCAAACCGTTCATCACTTCTGAAGATATCGCACAAAGCGCATATTATTTGTATGCCCATAGGAGGTGAGGTTGAGTAAGAAGTTTTTAGACCCTTTGTTTCTGATAAATGAAATTGTTTGAAAGTCACACACAATCAACATCCTTGTTAACTCTCTAACATATACAAAAATCAGGCCAAACCGTTTATTACTTCTGAAGATATCGCCCAAAGCGCATATTATTCGTATGCCTATGGGACGTGAAGTTAAGTAAGACGTTTTTAGACCCTAACTTTGTTTCTGATAAATGAAATTGTCTGAAAGTTACAGACAACTACCAAACCTGTTAACTCTCTACCATATACCAAAATCAGGCCAAACCGTTTATTACTTCTGAAGATATCGCCCAAAGCGCATATTATTTGTATGCCCATGGGAGGTGAGGTTGAGTAAGAAGTTTTTAGACCCTAACTTTGTTTCTGATGAATGAAATTGTCTGAATATTACAGACAACTACCAAACCTGTTAACTCTCTACCATATACGAAAATCAGGCCAAACCGTTCATTACTTCTGAAGATATCGCCCAAAGCGCATATTATTTGTATGCCCATGGGAGGTGAGGTTGAGTAAGAAGTTTTTAGACCCTAACTTTGTTTCTGATGAATGGAATTGTTTGAAAGTAACACACAATCAACATCCTTGTTAACTCTCTGAAATATACAAAAATCAGGCCAAACCGTTTATTACTTCTAAAGATATCGCCCAAAGCGCATATTATTCGTATGCCCATGGGACGTGAGGTTAAGTAAGACGTTTTTAAACCCTAACTTTGTTTCTGATGAATGAAATTGTCTGAAAGTTACAGACAACTACCAAACCTGTTAACTCTCTAACATATATCAAAATCAGGCCAAACCGTTTATTATTTCTGAAGATATCGCCCAAAGCGCATATTATTCGTATGCCTATGGGACGTGAAGTTAAGTAAGACGTTTTTAGACCCTAACTTTGTTTCTGATAAATGAAATTGTCTGGAAGTTACAGACAACTACCAAACCTGTTAACTCTCTACCATATACCAAAATCAGGCCAAACCGTTTATTACTTCTGAAGATATCGCCCAAAGCGCATATTATTTGTATGCCCATGGGAGGTGAGGTTGAGTAAGAAGTTTTTAGACCCTAACTTTGTTTCTGATGAATGAAATTGTCTGAATATTACAGACAACTACCAAACCTGTTAACTCTCTACCATATACGAAAATCAGGCCAAACCGTTCATTACTTCTGAAGATATCGCCCAAAGCGCATATTATTTGTATGCCCATGGGAGGTGAGGTTGAGTAAGAAGTTTTTAGACCCTAACTTTGTTTCTGATGGATGGAATTGTTTGAAAGTAACACACAATCAACATCCTTGTTAACTCTCTAAAATATACAAAAATCAGGCCAAACCGTTTATTACTTCTAAAGATATCGCCCAAAGCGCATATTATTCGTATGCCCATGGGACGTGAGGTTAAGTAAGACGTTTTTAGACCCTAACTTTGTTTCTGATAAATGAAATTGTCTGAAAGTTACAGACAACTACCGAACCTGTTAACTCTCTAACATATATCAAAATCAAGCCAAACCGTTCATTACTTCTGAAGATATCGCACAAAGCGCATATTATTTGTATGCCCATAGGAGGTGAGGTTGAGTAAGAAGTTTTTAGACCCTAACTTTGTTTCTGATAGATGAAATTGTTTGAAAGTCACACACAATCAACATCCTTGTTAACTCTCTAACATATACAAAAATCAGGCCAAACCGTTTATTACTTCTGAAGATATCGCCCAAAGCGCATATTATTCGTATGCCTATGGGACGTGAAGTTAAGTAAGACGTTTTTAGACCCTAACTTTGTTTCTGATAAATGAAATTGTCTGAAAGTTACAGACAACTACCAAACCTGTTAACTCTCTACCATATACCAAAATCAGGCCAAACCGTTCATTACTTCTGAAGATATCGCCCAAAGCGCATATTATTTGTATGCCCATGGGAGGTGAGGTTGAGTAAGAAGTTTTTAGACCCTAACTTTGTTTCTGATAAATGGAATTGTTTGAAAGTAACAGACAACTACCAAACCTGTTAACTCTCTACCATATACGAAAATCAGGCCAAACCGTTCATTACTTCTGAAGATATCGCCCAAAGCGCATATTATTTGTATGCCCATGGGAGGTGAGGTTGAGTAAGAAGTTTTTAGACCCTAACTTTGTTTCTGATGGATGGAATTGTTTGAAAGTAACACACAATCAACATCCTTGTTAACTCTCTAAAATATACAAAAATCAGGCCAAACCGTTTATTACTTCTAAAGATATCGCCCAAAGCGCATATTATTCGTATGCCCATGGGACGTGAGGTTAAGTAAGACGTTTTTAGACCCTAACTTTGTTTCTGATAAATGAAATTGTCTGAAAGTTACAGACAACTACCAAACCTGTTAAATCTCTAACATATACCAACATCAGGCCAAACCGTTCATTACTTCTGAAGATATCGCCCAAAGCGCATATTATTCGTATGCCCATGGGACGTGCGGTTGAGTGAGACGTTTTTAGACCCTAACTTTGTTTCTGATAGATGAAATTGTCTGAAAGTTACAGACAACTACCAAACCTGTTCACTCTCTACCATATACGAAAATCAGGCCAAACCGTTTATTACTTCTGAAGATATCGCACAAAGCGCATATTATTTGTATGCCCATAGGAGGTGAGGTTGAGTAAGAAGTTTTTAGACCCTAACTTTGTTTCTGATGAATGGAATTGTTTGAAAGTTACAGACAACTACCAAACCTGTTAACTCTCTAACATATATCAAAATCAGGCCAAACCGTTCATTACTTCTGAAGATATCGCCCAAAGCGCATATTATTCGTATGCCCATGGGACGTGCGGTTGAGTGAGACGTTTTTAGACCCTAACTTTGTTTCTGATAGATGAAATTGTCTGAAAGTTACAGACAACTACCAAACCTGTTCACTCTCTACCATATACGAAAATCAGGCCAAACCGTTTATTACTTCTGAAGATATCGCACAAAGCGCATATTATTTGTATGCCCATAGGAGGTGAGGTTGAGTAAGAAGTTTTTAGACCCTTTGTTTCTGATAAATGAAATTGTTTGAAAGTCACACACAATCAACATCCTTGTTAACTCTCTAACATATACAAAAATCAGGCCAAACCGTTTATTACTTCTGAAGATATCGCCCAAAGCGCATATTATTCGTATGCCTATGGGACGTGAAGTTAAGTAAGACGTTTTTAGACCCTAACTTTGTTTCTGATAAATGAAATTGTCTGAAAGTTACAGACAACTACCAAACCTGTTAACTCTCTACCATATACCAAAATCAGGCCAAACCGTTTATTACTTCTGAAGATATCGCCCAAAGCGCATATTATTTGTATGCCCATGGGAGGTGAGGTTGAGTAAGAAGTTTTTAGACCCTAACTTTGTTTCTGATGAATGAAATTGTCTGAATATTACAGACAACTACCAAACCTGTTAACTCTCTACCATATACGAAAATCAGGCCAAACCGTTCATTACTTCTGAAGATATCGCCCAAAGCGCATATTATTTGTATGCCCATGGGAGGTGAGGTTGAGTAAGAAGTTTTTAGACCCTAACTTTGTTTTTGATGAATGGAATTGTTTGAAAGTAACACACAATCAACATCCTTGTTAACTCTCTGAAATATACAAAAATCAGGCCAAACCGTTTATTACTTCTAAAGATATCGCCCAAAGCGCATATTATTCGTATGCCCATGGGACGTGAGGTTAAGTAAGACGTTTTTAAACCCTAACTTTGTTTCTGATGAATGAAATTGTCTGAAAGTTACAGACAACTACCAAACCTGTTAACTCTCTAACATATATCAAAATCAGGCCAAACCGTTTATTATTTCTGAAGATATCGCCCAAAGCGCATATTATTCGTATGCTTATGGGACGTGAAGTTAAGTAAGACGTTTTTAGACCCTAACTTTGTTTCTGATAAATGAAATTGTCTGAAAGTTACAGACAACTACCAAACCTGTTAACTCTCTACCATATACCAAAATCAGGCCAAACCGTTTATTACTTCTGAAGATATCGCCCAAAGCGCATATTATTTGTATGCCCATGGGAGGTGAGGTTGAGTAAGAAGTTTTTAGACCCTAACTTTGTTTCTGATGAATGAAATTGTCTGAATATTACAGACAACTACCAAACCTGTTAACTCTCTACCATATACGAAAATCAGGCCAAACCGTTCATTACTTCTGAAGATATCGCCCAAAGCGCATATTATTTGTATGCCCATGGGAGGTGAGGTTGAGTAAGAAGTTTTTAGACCCTAACTTTGTTTCTGATGGATGGAATTGTTTGAAAGTAACACACAATCAACATCCTTGTTAACTCTCTAAAATATACAAAAATCAGGCCAAACCGTTTATTACTTCTAAAGATATCGCCCAAAGCGCATATTATTCGTATGCCCATGGGACGTGAGGTTAAGTAAGACGTTTTTAGACCCTAACTTTGTTTCTGATAAATGAAATTGTCTGAAAGTTACAGACAACTACCGAACCTGTTAACTCTCTAACATATATCAAAATCAAGCCAAACCGTTCATTACTTCTGAAGATATCGCACAAAGCGCATTTTATTTGTATGCCCATAGGAGGTGAGGTTGAGTAAGAAGTTTTTAGACCCTAACTTTGTTTCTGATAGATGAAATTGTTTGAAAGTCACACACAATCAACATCCTTGTTAACTCTCTAACATATACAAAAATCAGGCCAAACCGTTTATTACTTCTGAAGATATCGCCCAAAGCGCATATTATTCGTATGCCTATGGGACGTGAAGTTAAGTAAGACGTTTTTAGACCCTAACTTTGTTTCTGATAAATGAAATTGTCTGAAAGTTACAGACAACTACCAAACCTGTTAACTCTCTACCATATACCAAAATCAGGCCAAACCGTTCATTACTTCTGAAGATATCGCCCAAAGCGCATATTATTTGTATGCCCATGGGAGGTGAGGTTGAGTAAGAAGTTTTTAGACCCTAACTTTGTTTCTGATAAATGGAATTGTTTGAAAGTAACAGACAACTACCAAACCTGTTAACTCTCTACCATATACGAAAATCAGGCCAAACCGTTCATTACTTCTGAAGATATCGCCCAAAGCGCATATTATTTGTATGCCCATGGGAGGTGAGGTTGAGTAAGAAGTTTTTAGACCCTAACTTTGTTTCTGATGGATGGAATTGTTTGAAAGTAACACACAATCAACATCCTTGTTAACTCTCTAAAATATACAAAAATCAGGCCAAACCGTTTATTACTTCCAAAGATATCGCCCAAAGCGCATATTATTCGAATGCCCATGGGAGGTGAGGTTAAGTAAGACTTTTTTAGACCCTAACTTTGTTTCTGATAAATGAAATTGTCTGAAAGTTACAGACAACTACCAAACCTGTTAAATCTCTAACATATACCAAAATCAGGCCAAACCGTTCATTACTTCTGAAGATATCGCCCAAAGCGCATATTATTCGTATGCCCATGGGACGTGCGGTTGAGTGAGACGTTTTTAGACCCTAACTTTGTTTCTGATAGATGAAATTGTCTGAAAGTTACAGACAACTACCAAACCTGTTCACTCTCTACCATATACGAAAATCAGGCCAAACCGTTTATTACTTCTGAAGATATCGCACAAAGCGCATATTATTTGTATGCCCATAGGAGGTGAGGTTGAGTAAGAAGTTTTTAGACCCTAACTTTGTTTCTGATGAATGGAATTGTTTGAAAGTTACAGACAACTACCAAACCTGTTAACTCTCTAACATATATCAAAATCAGGCCAAACCGTTCATCACTTCTGAAGATATCGCACAAAGCGCATATTATTTGTATGCCCATAGGAGGTGAGGTTGAGTAAGAAGTTTTTAGACCCTTTGTTTCTGATAAATGAAATTGTTTGAAAGTCACACACAATCAACATCCTTGTTAACTCTCTAACATATACAAAAATCAGGCCAAACCGTTTATTACTTCTGAAGATATCGCCCAAAGCGCATATTATTCGTATGCCTATGGGACGTGAAGTTAAGTAAGACGTTTTTAGACCCTAACTTTGTTTCTGATAAATGAAATTGTCTGAAAGTTACAGACAACTACCAAACCTGTTAACTCTCTACCATATACCAAAATCAGGCCAAACCGTTTATTACTTCTGAAGATATCGCCCAAAGCGCATATTATTTGTATGCCCATGGGAGGTGAGGTTGAGTAAGAAGTTTTTAGACCCTAACTTTGTTTCTGATGAATGAAATTGTCTGAATATTACAGACAACTACCAAACCTGTTAACTCTCTACCATATACGAAAATCAGGCCAAACCGTTCATTACTTCTGAAGATATCGCCCAAAGCGCATATTATTTGTATGCCCATGGGAGGTGAGGTTGAGTAAGAAGTTTTTAGACCCTAACTTTGTTTCTGATGAATGGAATTGTTTGAAAGTAACACACAATCAACATCCTTGTTAACTCTCTGAAATATACAAAAATCAGGCCAAACCGTTTATTACTTCTAAAGATATCGCCCAAAGCGCATATTATTCGTATGCCCATGGGACGTGAGGTTAAGTAAGACATTTTTAAATCCTAACTTTGTTTCTGATGAATGAAATTGTCTGAAAGTTACAGACAACTACCAAACCTGTTAACTCTCTAACATATATCAAAATCAGGCCAAACCGTTTATTATTTCTGAAGATATCGCCCAAAGCGCATATTATTCGTATGCCTATGGGACGTGAAGTTAAGTAAGCGTTTTTAGACCCTAACTTTGTTTCTGATAAATGAAATTGTCTGAAAGTTACAGACAACTACCAAACCTGTTAACTCTCTACCATATACCAAAATCAGGCCAAACCGTTTATTACTTCTGAAGATATCGCCCAAAGCGCATATTATTTGTATGCCCATGGGAGGTGAGGTTGAGTAAGAAGTTTTTAGACCCTAACTTTGTTTCTGATGAATGAAATTGTCTGAATATTACAGACAACTACCAAACCTGTTAACTCTCTACCATATACGAAAATCAGGCCAAACCGTTCATTACTTCTGAAGATAACGCCCAAAGCGCATATTATTTGTATGCCCATGGGAGGTGAGGTTGAGTAAGAAGTTTTTAGACCCTAACTTTGTTTCTGATGGATGGAATTGTTTGAAAGTAACACACAATCAACATCCTTGTTAACTCTCTAAAATATACAAAAATCAGGCCAAACCGTTTATTACTTCTAAAGATATCGCCCAAAGCGCATATTATTCGTATGCCCATGGGACGTGAGGTTAAGTAAGACGTTTTTAGACCCTAACTTTGTTTCTGATAAATGAAATTGTCTGAAAGTTACAGACAACTACCGAACCTGTTAACTCTCTAACATATATCAAAATCAAGCCAAACCGTTCATTACTTCTGAAGATATCGCACAAAGCGCATATTATTTGTATGCCCATAGGAGGTGAGGTTGAGTAAGAAGTTTTTAGACCCTAACTTTGTTTCTGATAGATGAAATTGTTTGAAAGTCACACACAATCAACATCCTTGTTAACTCTCTAACATATACAAAAATCAGGCCAAACCGTTTATTACTTCTGAAGATATCGCCCAAAGCGCATATTATTCGTATGCCTATGGGACGTGAAGTTAAGTAAGACGTTTTTAGACCCTAACTTTGTTTCTGATAAATGAAATTGTCTGAAAGTTACAGACAACTACCAAACCTGTTAACTCTCTACCATATACCAAAATCAGGCCAAACCGTTCATTACTTCTGAAGATATCGCCCAAAGCGCATATTATTTGTATGCCCATGGGAGGTGAGGTTGAGTAAGAAGTTTTTAGACCCTAACTTTGTTTCTGATAAATGGAATTGTTTGAAAGTAACAGACAACTACCAAACCTGTTAACTCTCTACCATATACGAAAATCAGGCCAAACCGTTCATTACTTCTGAAGATATCGCCCAAAGCGCATATTATTTGTATGCCCATGGGAGGTGAGGTTGAGTAAGAAGTTTTTAGACCCTAACTTTGTTTCTGATGGATGGAATTGTTTGAAAGTAACACACAATCAACATCCTTGTTAACTCTCTAAAATATACAAAAATCAGGCCAAACCGTTTATTACTTCTAAAGATATCGCCCAAAGCGCATATTATTCGTATGCCCATGGGACGTGAGGTTAAGTAAGACGTTTTTAGACCCTAACTTTGTTTCTGATAAATGAAATTGTCTGAAAGTTACAGACAACTACCAAACCTGTTAAATCTCTAACATATACCAACATCAGGCCAAACCGTTCATTACTTCTGAAGATATCGCCCAAAGCGCATATTATTCGTATGCCCATGGGACGTGCGGTTGAGTGAGACGTTTTTAGACCCTAACTTTGTTTCTGATAGATGAAATTGTCTGAAAGTTACAGACAACTACCAAACCTGTTCACTCTCTACCATATACGAAAATCAGGCCAAACCGTTTATTACTTCTGAAGATATCGCACAAAGCGCATATTATTTGTATGCCCATAGGAGGTGAGGTTGAGTAAGAAGTTTTTAGACCCTAACTTTGTTTCTGATGAATGGAATTGTTTGAAAGTTACAGACAACTACCAAACCTGTTAACTCTCTAACATATATCAAAATCAGGCCAAACCGTTCATCACTTCTGAAGATATCGCACAAAGCGCATATTATTTGTATGCCCATAGGAGGTGAGGTTGAGTAAGAAGTTTTTAGACCCTTTGTTTCTGATAAATGAAATTGTTTGAAAGTCACACACAATCAACATCCTTGTTAACTCTCTAACATATACAAAAATCAGGCCAAACCGTTTATTACTTCTGAAGATATCGCCCAAAGCGCATATTATTCGTATGCCTATGGGACGTGAAGTTAAGTAAGACGTTTTTAGACCCTAACTTTGTTTCTGATAAATGAAATTGTCTGAAAGTTACAGACAACTACCAAACCTGTTAACTCTCTACCATATACCAAAATCAGGCCAAACCGTTTATTACTTCTGAAGATATCGCCCAAAGCGCATATTATTTGTATGCCCATGGGAGGTGAGGTTGAGTAAGAAGTTTTTAGACCCTAACTTTGTTTCTGATGAATGAAATTGTCTGAATATTACAGACAACTACCAAACCTGTTAACTCTCTACCATATACGAAAATCAGGCCAAACCGTTCATTACTTCTGAAGATATCGCCCAAAGCGCATATTATTTGTATGCCCATGGGAGGTGAGGTTGAGTGAGAAGTTTTTAGACCCTAACTTTGTTTCTGATGAATGGAATTGTTTGAAAGTAACACACAATCAACATCCTTGTTAACTCTCTGAAATATACAAAAATCAGGCCAAACCGTTTATTACTTCTAAAGATATCGCCCAAAGCGCATATTATTCGTATGCCCATGGGACGTGAGGTTAAGTAAGACGTTTTTAAACCCTAACTTTGTTTCTGATGAATGAAATTGTCTGAAAGTTACAGACAACTACCAAACCTGTTAACTCTCTAACATATATCAAAATCAGGCCAAACCGTTTATTATTTCTGAAGATATCGCCCAAAGCGCATATTATTCGTATGCCTATGGGACGTGAAGTTAAGTAAGACGTTTTTAGACCCTAACTTTGTTTCTGATAAATGAAATTGTCTGAAAGTTACAGACAACTACCAAACCTGTTAACTCTCTACCATATACCAAAATCAGGCCAAACCGTTTATTACTTCTGAAGATATCGCCCAAAGCGCATATTATTTGTATGCCCATGGGAGGTGAGGTTGAGTAAGAAGTTTTTAGACCCTAACTTTGTTTCTGATGAATGAAATTGTCTGAATATTACAGACAACTACCAAACCTGTTAACTCTCTACCATATACGAAAATCAGGCCAAACCGTTCATTACTTCTGAAGATATCGCCCAAAGCGCATATTATTTGTATGCCCATGGGAGGTGAGGTTGAGTAAGAAGTTTTTAGACCCTAACTTTGTTTCTGATGGATGGAATTGTTTGAAAGTAACACACAATCAACATCCTTGTTAACTCTCTAAAATATACAAAAATCAGGCCAAACCGTTTATTACTTCTAAAGATATCGCCCTAAGCGCATATTATTCGTATGCCCATGGGACGTGAGGTTAAGTAAGACGTTTTTAGACCCTAACTTTGTTTCTGATAAATGAAATTGTCTGAAAGTTACAGACAACTACCGAACCTGTTAACTCTCTAACATATATCAAAATCAAGCCAAACCGTTCATTACTTCTGAAGATATCGCACAAAGCGCATATTATTTGTATGCCCATAGGAGGTGAGGTGGAGTAAGAAGTTTTTAGACCCTAACTTTGTTTCTGATAGATGAAATTGTTTGAAAGTCACACACAATCAACATCCTTGTTAACTCTCTAACATATACAAAAATCAGGCCAAACCGTTTATTACTTCTGAAGATATCGCCCAAAGCGCATATTATTCGTATGCCTATGGGACGTGAAGTTAAGTAAGACGTTTTTAGACCCTAACTTTGTTTCTGATAAATGAAATTGTCTGAAAGTTACAGACAACTACCAAACCTGTTAACTCTCTACCATATACCAAAATCAGGCCAAACCGTTCATTACTTCTGAAGATATCGCCCAAAGCGCATATTATTTGTATGCCCATGGGAGGTGAGGTTGAGTAAGAAGTTTTTAGACCCTAACTTTGTTTCTGATAAATGGAATTGTTTGAAAGTAACAGACAACTACCAAACCTGTTAACTCTCTACCATATACGAAAATCAGGCCAAACCGTTCATTACTTCTGAAGATATCGCCCAAAGCGCATATTATTTGTATGCCCATGGGAGGTGAGGTTGAGTAAGAAGTTTTTAGACCCTAACTTTGTTTCTGATGGATGGAATTGTTTGAAAGTAACACACAATCAACATCCTTGTTAACTCTCTAAAATATACAAAAATCAGGCCAAACCGTTTATTACTTCTAAAGATATCGCCCAAAGCGCATATTATTCGTATGCCCATGGGACGTGAGGTTAAGTAAGACGTTTTTAGACCCTAACTTTGTTTCTGATAAATGAAATTGTCTGAAAGTTACAGACAACTACCAAACCTGTTAAATCTCTAACATATACCAACATCAGGCCAAACCGTTCATTACTTCTGAAGATATCGCCCAAAGCGCATATTATTCGTATGCCCATGGGACGTGCGGTTGAGTGAGACGTTTTTAGACCCTAACTTTGTTTCTGATAGATGAAATTGTCTGAAAGTTACAGACAACTACCAAACCTGTTCACTCTCTACCATATACGAAAATCAGGCCAAACCGTTTATTACTTCTGAAGATATCGCACAAAGCGCATATTATTTGTATGCCCATAGGAGGTGAGGTTGAGTAAGAAGTTTTTAGACCCTAACTTTGTTTCTGATGAATGGAATTGTTTGAAAGTTACAGACAACTACCAAACCTGTTAACTCTCTAACATATATCAAAATCAGGCCAAACCGTTCATTACTTCTGAAGATATCGCCCAAAGCGCATATTATTTGTATGCCCATGGGAGGTGAGGTTGAGTAAGAAGTTTTTAGACCCTAACTTTGTTTCTGATGGATGGAATTGTTTGAAAGTAACACACAATCAACATCCTTGTTAACTCTCTAAAATATACAAAAATCAGGCCAAACCGTTTATTACTTCTAAAGATATCGCCCAAAGCGCATATTATTCGTATGCCCATGGGACGTGAGGTTAAGTAAGACGTTTTTAGACCCTAACTTTGTTTCTGATAAATGAAATTGTCTGAAAGTTACAGACAACTACCAAACCTGTTAAATCTCTAACATATACCAAAATCAGGCCAAACCGTTCATTACTTCTGAAGATATCGCCCAAAGCGCATATTATTCGTATGCCCATGGGACGTGCGGTTGAGTGAGACGTTTTTAGACCCTAACTTTGTTTCTGATAGATGAAATTGTCTGAAAGTTACAGACAACTACCAAACCTGTTCACTCTCTACCATATACGAAAATCAGGCCAAACCGTTTATTACTTCTGAAGATATCGCACAAAGCGCATATTATTTGTATGCCCATAGGAGGTGAGGTTGAGTAAGAAGTTTTTAGACCCTAACTTTGTTTCTGATGAATGGAATTGTTTGAAAGTTACAGACAACTACCAAACCTGTTAACTCTCTAACATATATCAAAATCAGGCCAAACCGTTCATCACTTCTGAAGATATCGCACAAAGCGCATATTATTTGTATGCCCATAGGAGGTGAGGTTGAGTAAGAAGTTTTTAGACCCTTTGTTTCTGATAAATGAAATTGTTTGAAAGTCACACACAATCAACATCCTTGTTAACTCTCTAACATATACAAAAATCAGGCCAAACCGTTTATTACTTCTGAAGATATCGCCCAAAGCGCATATTATTTGTATGCCCATAGGAGGTGAGGTTGAGTAAGAAGTTTTTAGACCCTAACTTTGTTTCTGATGAATGGAATTGTTTGAAAGTTACAGACAACTACCAAACCTGTTAACTCTCTAACATATATCAAAATCAGGCCAAACCGTTCATCACTTCTGAAGATATCGCACAAAGCGCATATTATTTGTATGCCCATAGGAGGTGAGGTTGAGTAAGAAGTTTTTAGACCCTTTGTTTCTGATAAATGAAATTGTTTGAAAGTCACACACAATCAACATCCTTGTTAACTCTCTAACATATACAAAAATCAGGCCAAACCGTTTATTACTTCTGAAGATATCGCCCAAAGCGCATATTATTCGTATGCCTATGGGACGTGAAGTTAAGTAAGACGTTTTTAGACCCTAACTTTGTTTCTGATAAATGAAATTGTCTGAAAGTTACAGACAACTACCAAACCTGTTAACTCTCTACCATATACCAAAATCAGGCCAAACCGTTTATTACTTCTGAAGATATCGCCCAAAGCGCATATTATTTGTATGCCCATGGGAGGTGAGGTTGAGTAAGAAGTTTTTAGACCCTAACTTTGTTTCTGATGAATGAAATTGTCTGAATATTACAGACAACTACCAAACCTGTTAACTCTCTACCATATACGAAAATCAGGCCAAACCGTTCATTACTTCTGAAGATATCGCCCAAAGCGCATATTATTTGTATGCCCATGGGAGGTGAGGTTGAGTAAGAAGTTTTTAGACCCTAACTTTGTTTCTGATGAATGGAATTGTTTGAAAGTAACACACAATCAGCATCCTTGTTAACTCTCTGAAATATACAAAAATCAGGCCAAACCGTTTATTACTTCTAAAGATATCGCCCAAAGCGCATATTATTCGTATGCCCATGGGACGTGAGGTTAAGTAAGACGTTTTTAAACCCTAACTTTGTTTCTGATGAATGAAATTGTCTGAAAGTTACAGACAACTACCAAACCTGTTAACTCTCTAACATATATCAAAATCAGGCCAAACCGTTTATTATTTCTGAAGATATCGCCCAAAGCGCATATTATTCGTATGCCTATGGGACGTGAAGTTAAGTAAGACGTTTTTAGACCCTAACTTTGTTTCTGATAAATGAAATTGTCTGAAAGTTACAGACAACTACCAAACCTGTTAACTCTCTACCATATACCAAAATCAGGCCAAACCGTTTATTACTTCTGAAGATATCGCCCAAAGCGCATATTATTTGTATGCCCATGGGAGGTGAGGTTGAGTAAGAAGTTTTTAGACCCTAACTTTGTTTCTGATGAATGAAATTGTCTGAATATTACAGACAACTACCAAACCTGTTAACTCTCTACCATATACGAAAATCAGGCCAAACCGTTCATTACTTCTGAAGATATCGCCCAAAGCGCATATTATTTGTATGCCCATGGGAGGTGAGGTTGAGTAAGAAGTTTTTAGACCCTAACTTTGTTTCTGATGGATGGAATTGTTTGAAAGTAACACACAATCAACATCCTTGTTAACTCTCTAAAATATACAAAAATCAGGCCAAACCGTTTATTACTTCTAAAGATATCGCCCAAAGCGCATATTATTCGTATGCCCATGGGACGTGAGGTTAAGTAAGACGTTTTTAGACCCTAACTTTGTTTCTGATAAATGAAATTGTCTGAAAGTTACAGACAACTACCAAACCTGTTAAATCTCTAACATATACCAAAATCAGGCCAAACCGTTCATTACTTCTGAAGATATCGCCCAAAGCGCATATTATTCGTATGCCCATGGGACGTGCGGTTGAGTGAGACGTTTTTAGACCCTAACTTTGTTTCTGATAGATGAAATTGTCTGAAAGTTACAGACAACTACCAAACCTGTTCACTCTCTACCATATACGAAAATCAGGCCAAACCGTTCATTACTTCTGAAGATATCGCCCAAAGCGCATATTATTCGTATGCCTATGGGACGTGAAGTTAAGTAAGACGTTTTTAGACCCTAACTTTGTTTCTGATAAATGAAATTGTCTGAAAGTTACAGACAACTACCAAACCTGTTAACTCTCTACCATATACCAAAATCAGGCCAAACCGTTTATTACTTCTGAAGATATCGCCCAAAGCGCATATTATTTGTATGCCCATGGGAGGTGAGGTTGAGTAAGAAGTTTTTAGACCCTAACTTTGTTTCTGATGAATGAAATTGTCTGAATATTACAGACAACTACCAAACCTGTTAAATCTCTAACATATACCAAAATCAGGCCAAACCGTTCATTACTTCTGAAGATATCGCCCAAAGCGCATATTATTCGTATGCCCATGGGACGTGCGGTTGAGTGAGACGTTTTTAGACCCTAACTTTGTTTCTGATAGATGAAATTGTCTGAAAGTTACAGACAACCACCAAACCTGTTCACTCTCTACCATATACGAAAATCAGGCCAAACCGTTTATTACTTCTGAAGATATCGCACAAAGCGCATATTATTTGTATGCCCATAGGAGGTGAGGTTGAGTAAGAAGTTTTTAGACCCTAACTTTGTTTCTGATGAATGGAATTGTTTGAAAGTTACAGACAACTACCAAACCTGTTAACTCTCTAACATATATCAAAATCAGGCCAAACCGTTCATCACTTCTGAAGATATCGCACAAAGCGCATATTATTTGTATGCCCATAGGAGGTGAGGTTGAGTAAGAAGTTTTTAGACCCTTTGTTTCTGATAAATGAAATTGTTTGAAAGTCACACACAATCAACATCCTTGTTAACTCTCTAACATATACAAAAATCAGGCCAAACCGTTTATTACTTCTGAAGATATCGCCCAAAGCGCATATTATTTGTATGCCCATAGGAGGTGAGGTTGAGTAAGAAGTTTTTAGACCCTAACTTTGTTTCTGATGTTCCCAGTATGTCGCGGCGTACGCTTGTATATGTTTGCTGATGATCTGAAAATGCTGAAAACTATTCAAACCAATTCTGATACGCACGTTTTGCAAACATGTATAGATTCTTTAGTTTCCTACATGGCAGCTCGACAACTCAAGCTGTCCGCAACCAAAACACGCATAATGCATTTTGGGAAAAACAACCCGCGTCATCAGTATACGCTTTATGATCAGACACACCTTGAAACAACTGAGACTATGAAAGATCTAGGTATTCTTGTAACCAATCGTTTAACATTCACCACGCACATCGAAAACTTGACTAGGAAGGCGCGTTGTGCTATGTTTATCATTCTAAGACTGTTTGCAAATCCCAACTCACAATGTATGATTTGATTATTCAAATCATTTGTGCTACCCATTCTCGAGTATGGCTGCAGTGTATGGAGCCCTTACCTCAGAAAAGATGTTACATGTATTGAAAACGTTCAACGAACTTTCACTAGAATACTGTACTGTAAACTGAACAGAGTCTCGCCAAGAGACGCACCTTCGTATGAGAATCGATTGAAAATGTTTAAACTCGAATACCTAGCTGAGAGAAGAGTGAAAATCGATTTGATCAACTTTAAGCAAATTTTGAACTCTGTGTCGCCATTGAAGTTTTCCAACTTTTTTATATTGCGCCCGACCGGAGGCCGGAATAGTCAATTTGAAATTCAAATAGACTTTACGAAGTTCAATCCGTATTATCACTCTTATTTCATGAGAATACGTCGTTGGTCAAGATTACTTCCAACATCATTTTATGGTGCAAACATGTCTCAAGCTGAGCATAAAGAGTTTCTTTCGAAAATAAAAGTAGTTTGATGTGTACACATTTACTCTACTCAAAATTTCAGTTACTGTTTGTCAAGCTGTGGTTGATGATCTTGCAATTCAAGTGCTGTACAGTGTTCCAAGACCGATGTGTTCCATCCATGATGCCCCGTTCCGTCAAGAAAACAAAACTGATAAAATACAGCGATTAATAGTTGTGGCACTCCAAAACTATCGCCGCAATTAGTTGTAGAGCTCAGCTTGTGACAAAATCTCTCCCTTCATTCTATTTCTATACACACAGTGTGGACATAACGGTGATTGTCCAAAACGGCTCATTATCTCCAATAGTGCTAGTGAGAGAGGGTGAAACATGTCTTGGTTGGGATTGAGACTTCAAAAGCCTACACTAGCACAAAGATGTTCGAATATATATCCCTATGCATATATGGATGGTCACAAATGTTTTCTATGTCTTATTAGGTGGGATTACATTTATGTCTATCCGCGGTGTTGCGAAGTGCGGCCGTTCACTGTACTCTGTGGTAGAAATCTGATCTACGAAGTGTCATTGGTTAGGGGCAACGTTACTAACTGAACCGTCTTGACACTGGATAGCATTGTTGCATGCATGATCGAACTATTCGATTTTTGGTATAGAGTTACAAGAACGGGCAAACTCAAAACAGCGCAGAATTTATGTCTTATTACTATGTATTTTGTGACCGTCTATTGTATCCCTCTGTTTCCACACATGGCGCAGCCAACGTGCGTACATCTCATCCCAGCCAAACATGCCAATCCGGATTATCTCTTTACAAAACATATCTTCATTACAACGTCTATTTCAAGATAACTATTGTCCCACAAATCATTTGGTTCAATCTCCGTCGTCCAGCACTGTTAAATTGCATGTAATATTATTTGCGCGTAACAGGGTAACCATATCCTTTTTCTTTTCACTTTTCCTCTCCAATTACTCATTTTTGGAGTGCCACATACTATGTGGAAGTCACGTGTTAAATCACGAATAAATCTATTCTATTCTATTCTATTCATAAAAACTACGTTTACTTACTGGCTATTCGGAAAATATAACGGAGTAGTATGTGCTGGAAAAAAGGACAAATTCTACAAGGAACTCGGTTATTTGTTAACCACACCAGTGAACCAGTAACCGGGTGCGCAAGTGTGTTGGAAAAACACACCGAAGATGAGATTAGAGACCATGTAGTTGGGCACATACTCGTTCCAATCGGTGGCATAGAAAGGGCCTGAAATGGATATGACTGAAAATTTGATTGACCCTAAACCCTATCATCGGTACAATATATTGGCCTGAATATGAGCAACTACCTGAACATGTATATGACTTCGCACAACTGCAGAAAATTTACTGGAAATCGCAAAAACACCTTTCTAATGTTATACAACCCCAATAATGCGGACATGTCTCCAGATTGGGAGGCATCGGCACAAACATACAAGAGTGTTTGAGCACCCGGCCCAGGTGTCGAAGAACTCAATCGATGCATATTGATTGGACATTCACGCCGCCGCCTCCCAAACTGGGGAGGGGGGGGGGGGGGGTCGAACTATGACCGCAGCAGCTAATGCAGATTAGTACCGCGCCAGCTTGTTGTTTACTGTCGATATGCACCAGCTATTTTGTACCTGCGTTTCAATCGGAATAATGATGGGGGCAGAGTGGTCAAGTGTGTAGCGTTCGGCTGGAGCTAAAGTAATAAACGGCTGGAATAGTTTCCGTGAAAGTAGATTATTATTTTTATCATAAATCTAACCTGTATGAGTGTGAGGCCGCTTTGTGTCTGACAGAACATGTCAGCTTCCTCCGCATCCTCTTCCGACAAACTGCGAGCGAACGACATATGCCAGGCTAAATCGTCGTAAAGTTCAGCCGATTCGGCGTCGAACTCTTCCTTGCCCTTTTCAGGCGGGATCTGAAGACAAAATATTAGGAAATATTCTCTTCCCTCTCAAATTTCATTCGGAAAAGACAAGATTCGTGAAATATCTCTTTTCCTCTCAATTTTGATATATTTTCCTCTCACTTCGTCGTGATAGAGAGAACGCGCCATGATCGCAACTTCGATGTTAATGTTTCTGCGAACAGTGGTCATGCCTAGTTCAAATCCTATATGAAGCAAGAAGTTCATAGTTAACCATTTGATACTACGTATCGAATACATGAACGCGTTGAATGAATACTGTAAATATTGATGAGTGAAGAATCGACAATTGTGTCTGTTTAGTGTAGAGGTTTGTTCTCCGCCTTGCAGCTGGCACTATTTCAATGTTTTAAAAAATCCGCCATTAGTAGCCCTCTTCTACTTACCTTGACAAACATCAATGCGCTCTCCATGGGGTAAATCTTGGCCCTGTACGCCAACGGGTGAACATAACCTAAACGACACAAAATCCCGAGTTCTCCGGCGGATTTTCTCTGACAGCGGGGGGGGGGGGGGGGAGTTACCCCCCAGACCCCCTCTTTTTAACATATATTTTCCTTTTTTTATACTCCAGTTCACCAATGTATTTCTACAGTTTTTGCTTTTAAAAATGAGCGTAATGAAAGAAATCAATCAATCAATAAACGGTGTGTACCTGTCTAAAAATTGTTCAGAAAGTTGCTACTGTACGTTTCTCGAAATTTTACTCTAATGACCCATGGTTCCAGTTCACACGGCTGAATTGAATGGCGGTTACATCATTGTCACAACTGATATCGGTTACAAACGTTGTGAATATAATATAGCACACCTATGATGAAACTGTTGGGTGGGGGCAGCGGACGACGACCCATGTGCACATAGTGACGGCTGCGAAACAGGGGACACACGATGGACACTGAAAGTAGCTCACACAACTCCCAGCCACTTCTGTAGCCGACTCGACAAAGAGTGCGCAGGTCAGGAACACATAGCAGCCGAGTTCAAGACCGAGCTTGCGCAACACTTTTGATCAGACTTCGGGCTGTTGAAAAGTTTCCAACGAAATCGACTCCGCCCATAAGAATTTACTGTACTTAGGCAATTCCCAGCCACTTCTGTAGCCGACTCGACAAGAGAGTGTGCAGGAGTGCAGATCAGAGAGACGAAGACTGTCTTAGCCTGTCTGCAGTCTCATTGACCTCCATGCTCTCTCGCTCTTGTAGCTCGCCAGTCGCTTTACTGGAGTATGACAACATACCAGCATGAACGTCCGGATGTACGTCTTCGACCATAGCCAGCACATTTGGGAAGATACGGCCGTTATGGTCAACGGAGGAGTATGTCTTGACCCGCCACACCGGCTGTTCCGCCGAAAGCAGCGACATCACGTCGCCCCCCTGCAATTAGATTTCAAGATTAATTTAGTTATAAACATATAGTCAACCTAAGATTCGAAGGAAAAGTGCTGGGAAAGTGATTGTAAACATATTCTTGCAAGTTCAAAAAGGCCACATTTCTACAAAACCCAGGCATATTGCTAGTTTGGATCTAAAATCATGAACTTTGAGGTATTAAAACTAGAAAGATGGTTTTCTCTTTGAAATACTCGCGAATCCTACTATTCATGAAAATGGCTTGCAACCTTCCTACTATAAAGGCGGTGAATGCTCAGAGCATGTATACTAGAACATCCCGCCACCTGCGTGTCTCGCCTCGCACAGTACTCAGAACGGTTAGCGTCAATTTTCTGATCGGCCAGCTACAAAAGTGAGAGAACATGCAGGTCAATGAGGCCGCAGACATTTGTGTCTCTCTCTGACCTGCACAATCTCTTGTCGAGGGCCCTACACAAGTTGCTGCGAATTAGATAACCGGGGTATCGCATTTATGGATGTTGACTTTTACGGCGTTAGCAATCACAGACCTGGACTGCTCTAATTCTCTCCACTGAGTGCACTTTGATGGCAGAGGTGGCCGGCAGGCTCATGAAGGGAAGAGAATTGACTTTGATGTTGTTCGAAGTAGAGTCAATCAGAAGGAATCGGGCCTCTCTCTCATGGACGCCACACGATCCAACCGGCTCCACATAGACCCCCTTGCTGAATAAGAAATAGAATAAATGCCTAGATGACTAAGGATTTTAATTGGCAATAGGCAAACGAAATGGGTTTTAAGCTGTTATTGGAAATCACACCAACCTGCCGCGATATCCGACTACAATACACAGTAGCGAGACAGTCTTCTCGTCACCGTGTCCATGCAAACAGCCACATTCACAATAACTTATTTTCCGAAAGATGTATTCCTGATTGAGGACGGCCTGAAGAGAATAAAATAACAGCATTAGAAAGGTACCAGATTAGTATGAATACAAATGTGGGTTGATAGTTAACTGGTAAATCTCAATCTCAGAATCGCCAATTTCAGTCAATAGCTCTGTTCATAATCTGCTGACCCACGTTGGAGAACGCAACGCAATGTGCAGAACACTGCACAAGATATCAAACGGTTCACGTAAATTTGATGTTCAACTGGCATTCAGTGAATGAAGTAATTTGACTAACAACTAGCAACGATGAGTTAAAGATGGCCTGGATGGCAGGAACTTGATTTCATGATTAGTGCTTTATCGTTATATGCGGCGCTCCAGTGCTAAAATCTTTTCAGTTTTTCCGTTTTCGGAGTTTATACCTTTGCAATAGGACGTGGCTTGAAGATGGGCGGTTGATCATCAATCAATGCATCACAATATTGTTCAGTCGATCGATAGTTCTACAAATAAATAAACTAGATTTATTACAAAATATATCAATGAGAATATTCATTGAACCATAAAATTCAAAAGTATAGAAAAAAGTATTCAGACAGTCAGAATGAAGGTGGGTGTTCACTATGAAAAGAATTGGTTTCGTTAGACAATTTCCTCGGGGTAAATTATACTTCCAGCTTTCTGGCTGAACACCAGTAACGCGTGACAATTCTACCAAAGGGAACCAGTTTTCTGATTGAAATACGTGAACATGTATCATACAATTGCATCAAATCAGGCACATTTTCCATGGCCAATACAGCCCGTTTCTCGAATTTTCCTAGCTGTTCGAACACCTTTAATGGAGTGTTTCTCATAAAATGTTCGGGGAAGCCAGAGTATAGACTATGCATAATATTATTATAATAATACGACATCAACAATACACTACAAATACATATCATGGTCACTGACACAAATTCACAATTCTACACTGGACACTCTATTTAAAATGTTACGAAATGCAACACAAGGTCTTGCCAAGTGTAAATTTTCTCAACTACGATATTCCACTATATTTCTTCACTCATCTAGCAACCAAAAGACAAATACAGATGGAAAAAGAGAATTCACTCACATCAACATCGATCCCCAAATCTTTCATTGTCCCATAAAACACTTTGTGCGACTCTCTGTCGCGTTCAGGTCCTACAACAAGACAAGGTTATCTTGATAAGTTTCATCAACGTTATATTCTGGTTATGAATAACATAGTACTGCTGTCCTAGCAGGAGGTATATTGTTGTGTGTTTCAGGCAGGGTTCATACTTTTTGCTGCCAACTCTGGCAGCAGCAGCAGCAACATGCAAAACATATGTGGGATGGTCCTGGTTACGGGTTTGAAGAGTTAATGATCCCCCCTGCGGAAAAACACGAAAAGTTATGGGTCCCTCTCCAATTCGGTGGCGCCACAAAGACAGAAATGGGTATTTTGTTAAATAGTATAGGTCATCTCTCGTAGAGTCTGTCAAATAGTTACGGGTCCCCCGGTCAGCGGACCCTCAGCCGACCGCTCGTACCGGTACATGAGCGGGACGTCCCGAAAGTGGGCGGGGCGTCCTGGTACATCGAATATAATGATTATTTGGGAAGATTTTAATCAGAAAATTTTCAAAAAAAGTGAATTTTGATAGATTTTTTTGTGTAATTTAATTATAAAACGTGTTTGTAATATGCAAAAAGCAAAAAAAAAAATTGGAAATTCAGACTTAAATCCATTATTTTGAGCGCTTGATTGACGGCCAGGCGCAATGTACGGGACGTACCGGGACGCCCCGCCCACTTTCGGGACGTCCCGCTCATGTACCGCTACAACCGACTTCTGAGCCGTGGCATTTCAGCTATGATGCAAAATGTGATTACAGTAGCCACATATTTTGAACAGCTGACTAAGTGACAGTTTAATCGACCCTTTAATACACCGGGGTTCCTGCTTTATCAACCAGCTTTCGACTGTATCGTCCATCTGTATTACATCCATAACTATCTTGGTACCAAAACCCACCTTTATCTGTTTCCACAATCGCCTCAAACATCGAATTTAACTGCAAAGAGAAATTAAAGCTGTCAGTGGAGCTTGGTTCAATAAATACATCATGCATAAGTTTCAACGATAAAAATAATATTGTCTGTCGCTCAGCATTCCCCTCCAACGCAACAACTGCACAACATATGATATTCAAGTTCTTTGAGTTTGAATTTTGAACTTCGCCACTTCATTACAACTCGTAGAACAGAGTACAGTGAAGTGCTAAATTTTTAAATGTTTTGGAATTTGGGAAAATGAGAGAGTTCAGAGAAAAGGCTCAAACAAAAACGATCTAGTCTAGAAGCTGCCAAAGAGCACAATACATTTACCATAGTTGTATTGCCTATAGTTGATGAGAATCGATATAATTTGAAGAGAGTTTGCTTTACACATGTAATGATCGTCTGACTAACTCTCTAACTCACCTTTTGCAACTTTTTTGTTCTTGATGTAAAATCGCCTTCATCCAAAAAAGCAGTTGGGAAAGAGAGAACTGATATACTGTTAATCCAAACATTTTTCATCTTTTCTCGAAGACGTAGATATTCTGCTTCCTGGTAATGGAAAATAAATAAATAATTCTCTTCGAATACCCTAATCTTCGCTTTAGATCTCGAAAACATTTACAACAAGAGATCACCACTATTCGACTGCATGCGTAAAATACCTCCCCTCTTTTTTTATATCGGCTTAGGTTGATTTATTTTACCCCATTTCCATGGCCAGTCCGCGGGGTACTGTTAGTTCATTGTTCATTTCTAGATTCGTTATTCGAGCAGAAAATATAGTTTGTAATTTATTGCTACGCATACTCACTTTTCCCTATTACCCAATACCCGTGGTCACTTTTTCTCCCCGATTTATTTTACCTATGATTAAACTATCCACCCACAAACCTATTGGACTAGTCGACTAACGTGATGGATATTTTTCTGTGTTCTCCCTTTTTTTACGAAATAAAGTACATATATAAAAACGAAGTCGCCCTATGTTTGCTAATGGAACTCACTGTAAGCGGTTTGTCCGGCTCTCCTTTTCCTCGACCACGTCCGCGTGCCATTTTACACCTTAAACTATATGTACTGAACATTCGGATTTTCGATAATAACTAATACGATTACACTATACAGTTCGCCAACATTTTTTACCTTTTTTATTTAAATATTATCGAAAAGTAGACCATCGACCATCCAGTTTTGTTTTTTTAAGTTGGTCGAATAATAAAATATAATACTACGAGGAACCCACTGGTCAACAAACCCACAAAAGACAACCGCTATATGTACAAAGTTGATGATAGAATACAGAAATCTGTGAAAATAACGATGAAGACACAGGTTTTTCCAGAGCTGTTAAATGAAAACTGCATTTAGAGAATTCAATCCTTAAACTAAATGTACTGAACATTCGGATTTTCGATAACAACCAATACGATGACACTATACAGTTTGTAAACGATCACCATGCAAAAAAAGATCAAAAATAGTAAACCAGTCAGTTTTTGTTAAACGAAGAATAAAATACTACGAGCGCGCAAATTTGAAATATGTAAACGGAGGGCGAGAAACCATTACTGCAGTAAAGTACTGGCACGGTGAGCCTCGTACATAAATAAAAACACAATGTTTCGTACATAAATAAAAACACAATGTTGAGGGCCGGAATAATGCAATTCCCTGAGAAACTTTAATACGTGATAACTGTTGTAAAGTCATAACTGAGCCCCAACCCCATTTCATATTCTGAAAACGGATACGTAATAAACACTAAAAATGTCTAATGAACTTTGCTTGATGAGATCTTATTTAGGCCTTTACGAAACACAAGAAAGTAAATAGCGATATACACGAACACGTACACAATTCTACAACCACGCCACCAGATGAACCACGATAAAACTACAAATACAACATCTAGGGACGGTTCATGCTGTTCTGTTCCCCTGAGTTTGTAGTATGTAGTTTGAACCCGATGTGTGTCGTAATAGTGCAAGTGTGGTGTAGACCAAACTACAAATCAGGTGTAGTTACCTCCTATACCTGTAGTTTGTTATTCTGTAATGGGCGTGCGTTCTAACTATCCAAATCCAAAAGTAGTGTACTCTCCCGGATTTTCCAGCGATTGTCCACTTGATCTCAACATTTCGTGCATTGAATATTTCTTCTTTGTCTCTGGATCAAAATTTGACATTAGCAGTTGCAGCCCAAATAATTATCCTCGATGAAAACGCAGCGTTTCTTGCAATATACTTTTCGAAGTTTGTTGCAAAGTACCGCAACTGATATCTAGTCTTGTCTAGACTTTGGATATTCATTCCATTATTATTTTTTCCTTTATTCAAAGGAAGCCCATACAGTGTATGTGTCAGGTGTCTGTAGTTTGATCATTTCGCTTTTCGACAAACATTCGTCAATCACGACGTACATCGATATAAATCTAAATTTGCAACCGAAATTTAATTCGAAATCGAGTTTATTCAACAGGACAAATCGGGAAGAAGGAGAAGGAAACGTCTCTCATTTGTTAAGAAAAAGAGATTATTTGGGGTGTTTTCTGGATGATAAACTGTTCCCGAAATTTGTTGGATGTGGACGGAAGAAAGATTATTTGCACATGGTAAATTCTCAAAAGCAACGCATTTTGGTTACTTGTAGAAGAGATGTGTAATTAGGCAAGGAGCACACAATTTCAATCATTTATTTTTTGGGAGTTAAAAAGCTCTCCAAAAAATATGAAAAACTGTATTCAATTGAAACGGCGCTGAAACACATTCTAACTTCTACATTCATACTTCGTAGAACTCCTGTATTGATCGGAAATTTATTGTAACTGTCGTTGAAAAGTCTTTTATTGTCACTTCTACACATAAATACAATAAAACACAGTGCAACTCTACGATTTATTGTTTTATTTGTTGTAGAATATTGGGTCGTTTAGGAGTTTAGGCCGACTTGAGAGTGCGAGCAATCTTGGACATTTCGGGTCTCTTGGAGGGCTCTTTTTCCCAGCACGAGGCCACAACCTCACAAACCGTCTTAGGGGTGTCCTGAAACAACATGAGGGGTCAACATAATTGTAGTAATTACATTGTACACTTTATATGTACAATAATCAAAATCAAGTCAATCAATCAATTTATCAAAATCACTTGTTTGAAACTACGCAATCAATACACACCCTAGATACAAAGTTCGATCAAAAAAAGCAGCATCAAACTACAAACACAGCGAGAAGGCGCAATACCGTTTATTTCCGTGGAAAAACGAACCCTATAATACAACCCTATAATAAACAGTAAACATCTTATTCAGTTATCATCCAAGTGTGTAGTTGCACTGTTTTCATTTTTTCCTCTTCACACATGCTATACACACGATTCATGATATTACATGAGATGGAAGACACATGATATTACCTTAGGCATCTCCATTCGATAGTTTTGGACGACGATTTTGGCTCTGGTTTGGAGGCGGGTCAGTCCTGGATATGGCTCCGAGCCCTCGGCGTAGATCTCCCAGACAAGAATACCTGTAATTGACCAGATAGACATAACTATTGTAATACACAGTACTAAATGTAGTTTACAAAAGAGCCAAAAACTTACAAAAGAGCCAAAAGCCAAGAATCAAAAGTGAAATTTGAAACCCAATACACTTACCATAAGACCAGACATCAGTTTTGAGGGAATAGATCTTGTCCTGCAGTGTTTCCGGAGCAAGCCATTTCACTGGTACCTTAAGTTATGAAACTACAAATGTATTCCAAAGTACAGCTGTTTTTCGAACAATATATGCCTATTTTATGAGCTTTCAGTCTTTCAGACTACGTATGCTGAAAACTGCCTACGTCCTTCGCTTTGCGGAAGCGAGAGCAAAGAAATAGCGTATGTTTGAGGAGACGCAGTTTGGAAATAGAAAGTACAGATGTTCATGAATACGGCCTCTATTTACCTTATCGAGAGTGTCGTCGTGTATCAAAACCCTGTCGTCGGACATTCCAAAATCGGAAATTTTCACTTCCTGAAAAAATAATGTTGTGAGAGTTAGCATAGCGAAAAAGTTGTAAATAAAAGTTCGAAAAAGGATTGAACCAACATTTTTGGCGGCGAGCAGACAATTTCTGGCGGCGATATCCCTGTGGATACACTTCTTCGACTCGAGGTAGGCAAGACCTAAAATAAATTAGGACATAAACAGAGCAGAATCATCAAAATAGATTGAAAAAGTAGAGATATATCGAACAAAACAATGAGACATTGGGATGTTGAAAAGAAACGCTCCTCCGCTGTATCGGAATGGTGAAATTAGACAAGCGAGAAACGGAGAGCAAAAAAGGATGAAAAGTACAAAATCTGTACCTTCAGCAGCTTCCTGGGCGAATCTCAGCTTCTCGGACGCCTCAATCTTTCCTTTGTTCTTTTTCAGAAATCCGTTCAGAGCTCCGTCTAAAACAAAGACAGTTCAACTATTCTAGTCAGAGCAAACTTGTGAATGATAATTGAGTACAACTAATAAGTATTGCTCCGGTTATCTATCTTATCACTGCTTTCATTCCATTCCATTTCATTATTAATTTATTCTCTACTCATGAAAACCGAGAAAGAGCATTTGTCGAACTACTGGCAAACTTCCCGTTTTGTAGCATAGCAGACAAAGGTATTCATGAGAAGCCAATGAGATTTGGCCATCACATGAGGTTTACGAGGTGTCAGCACCAGAAACACCAGAAACACCAAAGAAACGAAAAAGAAAAAGAGAACAGTGAAAAAGAGAACAATGTAAAAGAGAGAAAACGTACTGTTGCATACTTCCATGACCAACATGAGAGGGTGCTCGTGCACCGCGACTCCGAGGATCTTCACGACGTGCTTGTGGTTGTATTTGCGCATCAGACGAGCCTCCTTCATGAACTTCAGACGAGCGTCACGGGTCGCCTGGAATGCAGTCAATTTTGAAGTTAGCTCTTTCCGAAGTAGGCCTATCCCGCTGTGTTTGTAGTTTGATCCCTATATTTTTTGGTCGAAATTCAATAATTATGTATATAATAAGCATTCATTGAGATCTCAACTACAAGGAAAGTTTGTTCACTGACTAAAAAAGGACCGACTAGAACAGATCAAATAGGCTGTGAAAGTGAATATGCCTATAGCCTAAATATCTGAAATGCGTTCAACTAAAAGTTTATTGGCATGTGAAGCCTGGCACCGTAGCAAAGTCTCCTAAAAAGGTCAGCTCCGAGCTGAACTATCTCGACACTACCTGACCCAGATTTGGGTCACCCCCACTATTCTTAAACACGGAAAGTTGGCAACTATGTGACCAGAATGTGATCAAGTCCTCAATCAGGGTGAGCTCACCACTTTCACGACTTTGCTACGGTGCCTGATGAAAAAATCCAAAACCGTGAGCAACAAACAGATCAAAAATCAAGTTTGTCTTCTGTCTTGGAAAAAAAATTACCTCGTTTCTCATAGTTTTCACAGCCACCTCCTGCTTTGATTTCCCAGCACCATATTCCGCCAGAAAAACCTTAAACGAAGCTATTATCGAGAAAGTTTAAGAACTCGCTTCTCTACAACAAAATAGATTGAAAAACATCAAAACTCTGACTGCTCTCATATTGTACTGCTGGTCTTTCACAATTACAAAAGAAAGAAAAATAGAAACGGTCGAGAATCAAACCTTTTATGAGCAAAACTGTTTAAGGGTGACTGTATTGCCAGCTTTTGGCCGAATGGTCAATTCTGTTTTCGAACACACAACTTCAATTTCTGTTTGATTCCCTTGTATTTCAGTTATAACTGTTGAATTAGGAAGGGTTTTAGGATCAAACTACAAACACTCGTTAATTACACATAAAAACACTAACCTCTCCAAAGGCGCCTTCCCCGAGTTTCTTGACAAGTCTGATGGAGTCGTGGTTCAGAAGCCACGCGGTTCGCTCGACCGGCTTCCGAAGCTTGGCATTCGAGGCCGTCGTCAGAGGAGTTTTGGTGGTTCTGAAAAAAAACAGCAAAACTGAAACATTGTCTGAGGACTTCGCAATCGCAACCTTAGAAAAAGAAATGGAAAAAATAAATTTTGCGTGTACAGGGATCAAACTACGTTCACATGTTACAGAAGTTTCAGTTCTAACACGCAGTCTCAACACGTCAAAACCGAGACGCGCACGCAAACTAAACAGAAAATAGTTTCCGTGTGCACGTCCTCGCAAACATGAAAGCTCTGGTGAGATGGATGTTGTATTTCCATGAGGTATTTCCAGCAAAAAAAACCACTGTCACCTCTACATTCTACGTTTTGAAACACCGTCAACATTAAGACTTAATTTGAGAAAACAGACATCGAAAGATAACCTAGACATGAAATTTCCGGTGTAGTTTTCCCGGTGTTTTACAACATGATTCAAAGTTCAGAAAAGCCCAATACAGTCCGTTTTTGATGCCAAGGGAGTGCAACAATCTTCCTAACGTCATGAGAAGTTGATGAAATAATTTTCATGAATCTCTTGGACAGAAGAAGAAGTCGAAACTAACAAGTGCCATGAGATAAGATCGGCCACGCTCTTCTCGTGATGATGTTCCAGATAAAAGGAGCCGGAGGTGTCCTGGTTGATCATGAAGTGTTTGATGGCAGTATCCACCTTCACAGAAAGAGCCAGAACGATCATGCCTGGAAACAAATAACTTTATTTTAAGTGTTTGAAACTATGAACTTGATTCTCTCATAAATATGTTCAGCTCAGTTCGTAAAAGATCGGCCTCAGAAGATCAGTTCGGCCTTCACTTTTCAGATATAACGAAATGAATGTCAATGTCAAACTGGTATGAATGCAAAACTGACAATGATAATGTCCTGAAATTCAAAATTAGGGAAATGAAGAGTGAAAATTAACCGAAAACTAATTGGTAAAATAAAACTATTGTCGAACAGAAACTAAAACTCACCAACAAACTTAGAAAACTATAAATCTGAATAGCTTCGCTAGAATATAAAGACTGACTGAGACCTGAGTTCATTGGATAAAACTATCCAATAAACCAAGAACAATATCAAACGAATCAATATGAACCAGAGAAATGAACGAAGTAGAAGTAGAACGGAGTAGAATCAACCAACAAACCAGAACACTTACCAGGTTGCGGTTCGGTCTTTCTGAGGAGGAAGTCGCCGTCCCGCTTCAGGAGTGGCTCGGCGTCCGTGCGGGGGATGAGGCCGTGGTAGTATTCCGCTCCGCGCACGTCGTCCGTGATGGAGACCGCGTCGTCGCCGTTTTGCGAGTTCTGCAAAGAATCCTTGTTGTAGTTTGATCTCGGAACAAGCCACAATTTATAGTTTGCGCCATTCCCACTGAGACCTCGGCAACGTGCCAATAAATTTTGCAGACGGCTTTTCTACATGTTAATCTTTCCCAAAACACTATTAGTTTTTTGAGCGGCAAATAACCTTTGTTATGTGTACGTGGGTGAAAATTCTGCTCCTAAAGCTTGTTATTTCTATGAATAATATTCATTCGAACTTTTCTTGGCAAGCTGCCGAAGTCTCAGTGGGAATGGAACGAACTATACAAATTTCGACCTAACAACACCTGTATAAAACTACAAATTCAGCGGTTCAACAAAGATAGGGCATGACAGTATCTTCGTTGTAGTGTGATCTCGGAGCGTGATCAAACTACAAACACCACTGTATAGGTCAGCTCACATCGGCACAGGCCTGCTTCAAATAGAGCCAACCCTATATAGGAACGAGATATCTAGCAGAGAAATCGTTCCTTGAGAAGCATAATACAGATTGAGAGGTAGATAGATAGCGAGAAATAGAAATAGAGAAATAGAGAAACACAGAGAGAGAGAGAGAGAGAGAGAAAGTTAAAGGCGCAAAAAGAGAAAGATATAGAGTGAAAGATAGACAGAAAAAAAGAAGAGAGAGAGATGAATACCTTGTCCTCGACCGTCTCCATGGTCTTCTCTCCCTTGTCCTTCTTGGCTCCATCCAGCTTGCTTTTGTCTCCTTTGGCCATCCCGAATCGAAGTCAGCTGAGAGAATGAGATAACTGACTGAGAATGGGCTTATATACCTCACTTGAAACAGTGAGTACACGTTGCGTAGACAGGTTGGAAACGTTCCTTCCAGGTTGAAAACGACTCTCAGACAGACAGGTTGAAAACGTTCCTGTCTACCAAGATAACAGGTTTGCCCATGGAAAACCCTGCCGTTTTCAAAAAAGTCGAGGTCGAAAACTTTTGGTTTTGACTTTTGAATTGGAAAACAGTAATTTGCGGCAAGAAAAGTTTACCTAGACTTTTATGGTTTGCATTCCACTCCCTTGGAATGAAAATGTATACTGAAAATCAGATTTTTCGTTTCATAGGTTGTTTAACAAAAATACAAAAATCACCATTCTTCATCATTCCCAAGCCTCGCGCGATTTTCGAAATGTTTACGACTATATAGAGTTACTCTGACAAATCCTTCGCATGCTGAACAGAAACACTTTGAAGGTGTTGAAACGTTTTTGACAGGCTAGGCTGCATGATTCATTTTCAGCCTGTATTATAAAATACTTGTTTTCAATTAGGGAGACTCTAAGGCTGTTGGAAACATACCAACAGAGAACAGACCCTTCCTTTCGAAAACTGTCCATTGAAATTTGTGAACCGCGCTGTTTCGATAGACAAAACGACAGCAATTGTGATCTGTTTATTTCGAAGTGTGTACAGAGACGAGGTGAACCCATCGAAATTCGAGACTGAGTTCAAAAACCCAACCTTATTGTCACTTGATCCTCTGAGGAGGTTTGAAGCAACGCAGAAAATGAAGAGCACGTGGTCACGTCCGGCGTGATAGGGCGTGCGAAATTCAAAAATTGTGTCTCTCGCCGGAACCGAACCTGCGAGCCAACGATTGGTAGGCCAGGCGGTAACCACTGCGCTACAAGAGCCGACAACTGGCAAGCTTCGCAATCGGAGTGTGTTCGTACACAGTGGGAATTAAGATATACAGTACCCTCCCGCCTTTCCGTTGACGACAACTATAGACCTTGTCACTTCCTTATCGCCGCTAACAGTGTTATTCACACGTTCTATGGAAGCAATACAATCATCATTGTAGTTCCATTCCAATAGAGTTCATATTTATTCAGAGGGTTATACTCGATTGGGAGGTTCTGCGGACCATTCCAAAAACTGGACCCATTCCCTGCGGAACTACCCGGCAGCTCCATCGGTGAAATGTTACGAATTTCGACCGAAAAGCACAGCGATCAAACTACAAACACAGCGGGATGAAGGCTTGTTTTATACGACGCGATCTCTATAAGATTACCTCCATGAGAACGAACAGTCCGAAATGTATTTCGGACAGCTACTAGGTTGATAAGTTTCCAAGTCTTTCTAATAAGATTCAACAGTCGTTTTACAATATATTTATCACTGTACACATATAAATCTATATCACTATAGCATAATGGTGGTGCAATTTGAAAAGTAATACAAAATAACAGATAATAATAGTAAACGAAACAAAAACAGAAGTAGTTAATAATGCCACCAGGAGATTCGAATTTATTATGAAATCCTAGCAATATTCTTTAGGTTATTGTGAATCACAGTTTTGGACCTATGAACTTTTAAAGAAGGACGATTATGTGGACCAATCCCGTATGAACGGTCCTTTAAACTGCAATTGAAAAATGTATTGCAGTTTCAAGGACTGAACCGTTGCGATTGGACCACATAATCGTCCTTCTTTAACGGAGAGAAACATTAGATAAAGACCGTGGGGGAAACTACGAAACCGCACAAGTGAAGTAAATCCAGAAGATAGGGAAACTTGACGTCAACTCAACGAAAAATCAATAATTGAGTTGGGACCAGAGTACAAAAAAGAATATTCAAAATATAGTTAATTCATTACATAATATTATGAAACAATGCGTTGCACCAGTACTTGAGTAGTAGTTTGAGTGAAATGAGAAAAAAACTAAAACGATTAGTGAGTGGATCAGGTAAATTTTGATTCAACATGGACTTTTACACGTTTAACTCACATCTCCTTCACGTACAAATTCACACGTGCGCACGTGAGTATTCTACCACATGCCCGTGTTACATCAAATATACCAATATATGCGAAACTTCTATTGAAAAAATAGTAAATAGATCAACTAAGTGCGTTTTAGGCCACGCGGCGTCGTATATGGGTGGCTGCCTCCCATAACATAACCCTGTATTCAAATCTCTCATCTGATGCACGTGACTTGCACGTGTACCTCACGTGCTTCACGCTAATAAGTAGTCTAGCTAGGTTGCGTAATTGGGGTTAGTGTACGAGAAGTTGAGGAACGCCTCGGGGTCTATGGAAGCGAGGAGATTCTTGTCGTGCACCGGCGTCAACGCTGCCTTCTCATTCGTGAAGTCCTCGTCGAAATTGGAGAAATCCGAGCTCGACTTCTGGAAACGAGCACAAATATATTCAAAAATGAGCAAAGATAATTCGTTCGTGAATTCATTGAGGTTATATAAGTGTTGCATGTTGTTCTGTAGTCACTAATACAAAACAAGATTTACAGATTTCCAGACGTTTTTTGGTGTCAGGTTATCGAACTTGTCGTTCGTTGCGCTCACACGCTTTGAACGTTTCGACTGCAAACGCAATAAATAGAAAATAAGTGCTCTACAATAACATGGTGAAAAACCGCCTGGAAATTCTATTGGCACGTTGCCAAGGTCTCAGTGAGAATGATTGGAACTATATCGGAATATTGGTAATGGGCTATTCATGGTTGAAACTGATAGACTACTAGATTTTGAGATTTAAATAAATAAAATAAATCAGACTCATGACTCACAATATTGGGTTTAAAGGGCGGTGGGACCTGTCGGGTCTCGAAGCGTTTCCAGTCGACACCGCGGAAGAAGGCGTGTTGCCGGATGGGGCCGTCCGGACACTCCGGCATACCGAGACGGGTGTTCGGGTTACGGTCGAACAGCTACAAAAACACAAGTTAAAGTGATTCAAGATTGTTTTTAAAGTTCATTCAGCTCCTTTTAAATCGTTTCTTTCCTTCTATGGTATGGAAGAAAACTCGGTATAGTCGTAATGTAACAAGTAACAACCACATTTGAAAGCGAACTGTCAGAGTGATACGTTGCACCTCTACCCCGAAGTTATAACAGGACAAACCAATAGGTGATTTTTGAGTATTAGTAAGTTTTGATCTGTCCACATACTCGGCAACTTACAACTTCTCATCAAGATAAGTTGTACATGTGATTTTAACGAGCATTTATAGGTAAAATGTGTTTTTCTGAGCATTTACGTTGTACGTGTAAGCGAAACTTCTGGTGAAACTATCTGCACGAACGATCGAACGGGAATCAGAATTTACCCAACTTCCGCCCAAACTTTTCTCATTTATGTTGGATTAACCTATTGGCTTCTTCTGTGGAGCTCCTTACAGTCTTTGTTAGATTATCCACGTTTTATTTACAGGGTATTTACGTTTCTTAAGTACATCTCCCAGTGGAACTAACCGCACTGAGACACTTGGCAGCTTCCTTGCTGATGGTCTTGGGGAAATAGGGTCGTTCGTTGAGGATAGAGTCGAACAGTTCGTCCTCGCCCTCCCCATGAAAAGGAGACTGACCCACCAACATCTCGTACATCTGAAACTACCGTAGTCAGAAAAGAAGATGAGGAATATAGTGTACTGTAATAGTCATTACGGCGCATTTTCCAGACACCTCAATTATACTGTACACAAACTCACTCATAGGGGAAGTATTAGTGAAATGCGCCATGCTTGAGTAGTTTTGATTCACCCATGAGGTACACATTTGGTTCAATTTATGAAGTAAAAATGTCAGGCAATCTTGTGAAGCTCGATAAATAAGTTCACATGTTTTCGTTGAGATTATATATACTCCGTATCACCAATCGATGTCCTTCTACATTAATCCATCAAATATACCGGACGCTTTTTCTAATGAACAAGTGATTATTTTAATTCCAAACTTTCAGAGTTTGTTGTAATAGCGGTGCAGAAGATCGTACCGGAACTCAAAGAAAATCCCTGAATGCCTACTTATCAAACTTTGACCTAAACATTTGAGATTGTTACTGTAGAGGGTTATATGTGGGTGGAACAGACTATAAATCAATAAACGTGTTATTCAACTGACCAGCACACCGAAGGACCAGAAATCCACCGCCTCGTTGTACAACTGGCCCTTGATGATCTGCAAAATACTCATATTGTGGATTGCACGCAACTCTGTAGAATATAATTCACTATTCTAAATTCTCTTTATAGTTTTTGCATTTCCCAATGCGATTTTCATGCAAAATGTTTCTGCATTTGTTCGTGAAGTAGTGAGTATACTCCGGGACTGATGTATCCGGGTTTCCCGCAGATACAACTCAAGTTCTGTGTGACTGAAATACAGCTAAAATTCTAAGTGATTGGACTAAAACTATAGATTGGGACTCATGTGGTCTCGAGTTCCGCTACAACCCAAGTTTGTAACGACTGAACTACAGCTCAAGTTCGTAGTAATCAAATTACTACTATAGTTTGATCCTACCACCGTACTGATAAAGTTTGGTGTTTCGCAGCTACAATCCGATTTTAAAGTGATCAAACTACAACTATCGATTACCTCCGGACTGATGTAGTCTGGTGTTCCGCAGAAGGTGGACGCCATGCCGTTCTCTCTGTTCATCTCCGTCTTGGCCATTCCGAAGTCGGCCAATTTGATGTGGCCCTCCGAATCCAACAGAATGTTGTCCAATTTCAGGTCTCTGCAAGCAAATATTGAGAACAATTCTAAAATTTCGGAAATAAACAGCCTTTTGTCTTTTTTATAGAAAAAAAAGAATTATTTATCTATTTCAATCAAGCAGTGCGTATATTTGCATACTCTCCCGATATGCATTACGGTATCAATTCATTTTTCACTCCATCTCGTGTTTCCCTTCTTCTTTGTGCCAGATTGTGAATGTAGATAAATAAATAAATGAAAATACCTGTAGATGATGTTGTTTGTGTGCAGGAACTGTAGGGCGACGACAATTTCGCAGGCGTAGAATCGCGTTCGCGTTTCCTCGAATTTCTTGACCGACTGAATGTGGTGCATCAGGTCACCGCCGTTCAGGTACTCCATCACGAAGAAGAGGTATTCCTAGAAACAGTAAGAAATATTAACTTTTTTGATATATTTATAGTAGTCGTTAATTATTTTTATCTACAGACTTTCAGATATTTCATCACGAGGAACAAATATTCCTGCAAATATCATTTGGATGATAAAATAATTCAGTGTAGGTGACCTCATCTGAACTGTAGTGTGATCTCAATATAGATGATCAAACTACCACAAACATATCGAAAGTTCACAAGCTCTCCCGGTTTGGAAACAGGTCAATCTATCTTTCGCTGTTGAACGAATGCCCAGTCTCCCAGTAAATCAATATAATACAAATAGAATAAATCAAATTTTTACTCACATTGCTCTGGAAGGAGCAGAATAGCTGACAGAGGAACGGGCACTGTGAGGCCAGAATCAGAACCCGTCGTTCGATGTACGTGCATTCTGTGTCGTCGTCCTCTAGAATGACGTCCTTCTTCAGACACTTCATGGCGTAGTAGTCCGACTTGCCCTTCAGTTCCACCAACATCACCTAAAAGAGAAACAGATTTAATAATAATCAAACATGCGAAATAATCTGTTTTATACCTCAAAATACATAGGCAAGTTGCAAATTCACTCGGAGAAAGCATTCCATCGTCGAGAAGATTAGATTTTCGTGTTTGAATTTCATTTCATTACAACTACTGTTAATCGAGAGCTATGTTCTCCGTTGTGAAGTGATAGTTGAAACTACAACAACCAAACATAAAAAATTATGCTACTTAGTAGATAATAATAGATGAAACAAAACAGGAATTCACCGATGAGTGCTATAGTGTTCTGATTCACATTATTGTTGACCCAGTAAAATTTTTTGCAGCTAACCTTTCCGAAACTTCCTTTTCCGAGGACTTTCATCAGGTTGAAGTTGGAAAGAGCGAACTTCTTCACAGGTCCATCCCCACCAGTCCAAATATCGTTCATATATCTAGAAACGGTGGATCAATTATAAAAACGAAGTTCACAAACATTTTCGGTCATTTACTTAAGTGTTCATAACAAAAACGCCACCACAGAAAGTTATGTATACAGTAACCATCGAGTTCGTATCAGCGCCAAGTTTTTCACAGCTCTGAACGTACTCACAATTTGAATAAGTTAAAATTCTCTTTAACACGGTACTGAACATAGAATTAGCAGACACTAAACTAGGTTAGACGTTTAAAACACAAAACGGTATCCTTACAGTAATGTCACTAGTGTTTTTTGCGTCGTCGCTGGGCTATATGCCTCTGAAACTGACGATATGAAATAAAACGACACGAATTCAACTAACTCGGCATGTTCGTGGGGGTGTTCCACACTGTACTGATGTTGTATCTTGAAAAGATTCTTCAGTTTGTTTGGCAGAATACCATTGGGAGTCAGGGTTCCCTTTCCGTCTCCATTCCCCAAGTTTAACCCCTGCATGTTCGGGGGACAGCTGGAAATTAGTTTTTGTAAACCCGAATGAAATTGAAACAAATGAAAAGTTTCAAATTTCGAACTGTACTATTCATTTCCGAATTTCTATTTTTTTTCAAGTTCAATCCCTGTATTTTCGGCGGACAGCTTGAAAACCTGGAAGTTTTTTTCCACTCCATTTGAACCAACTTTCACAAGAAGTCTACTTTCTTTCCAAAGAAGAGCGTTGAGTGAATCCAGTTAGTGATCAGAACATACACATCAAAAACGATGAGATACCGTAATCTCCGCTCGTTTGACCTACCTGTTCGAGTGTGGTCCTCCTCGTTTTATCTCGTAGAGGGCCTCCGACAGCTGTTTCTGGTTCACTCCGCACAGGTTCGGCATCAACTTCTCGCATTTGTGATGACACGCCACATTGCACACTGGAACACAGTAATAAATCTATGTATTTTTATTATTCTCCGTAACTTCATAACAGTTTTGAGGCACTCTCACATGAAAGCAGAGGCATTGATCCATTTTCCACGTATGGGCGAAGGTAAAAACACCGAAGCATTTGATTACGAAAAAAACATGAATACCTAAGAAACTGAGAACCAACTCTTTCCCTAATGATCTTTCCATTTCTACTCGACATTCAATATTGTACTTTCTGTTTTGGTCCAATCATAGGATCTCAAGTACACTGATTCATTACTTGTCATTTGTTCTTACTACAAAACAGGTTGAAGTAAGTTCACCAAAGCACTCAAATGTTTCCGAGATAGTATCAAACACAGAAATATCCTTGGCACACGGATATTCTTGCACAGAAGTGAACCTACGCCCGTAAAAGCCTCGCGTGTTCACGTTTTTGTCACGTTTTACACATGTACATTTTTCGAGCGTGCAGCCACAAAAATATGTGTATTAAATAGTGAATCTTGGAAAAACACATTGAAAATTCAGTTGAGGCTTACCTTCGCATTTGAGTCCCTGCTTGAACAACCCGTAGAGCAGAGAACCGCAATGGTCGCAGAAAGTGGGACTCTTGAAGTTGTACGTCTTGAAACGATGCGGAATGTCCACTTTGAAACGCTCTTTCAGGGCCTGAAATGAAAAATGAAGAGTTTTTCTGAACTAAAATCACTTCAAAAGTCTACTGCATCCGAATCAAAATCTATCAAGTATTGCTCAATTGAAGTGATGAATCTTGAAAATGTACTTTTGAAAAAAATTGCAAAGTAAACCTCCACAACTTCGTAAAAAAGGAGGTCTTGAGAGTGAAAATATTGTGATAATGGAGAGAAAGACCTAAACAGAAATTTTGTGAACGACACTAACAATGGTCTCCTTGGTGTTTTTGGCGGACCCGGGGCATTGCATGATGACCTTCTCGTGACATTTCTTGTGCACGGCAGCCGAACACAACTGACACTGGTAGCCCTGCTTGTTCAGACCCCTGAACATACATCAGATTAGAAATATCATAGTAATTATAAATAGTTTAGTTGTAAAATTCAAAGAAAAGTGTGGAAAAGTTCACTACAAATGTGCATACCCCTGAAAAACGCTAAGTTTGAAGTGGTTTCAATATTCTTTACGTGATTGCACGTGACACAGAAACGTTTCTGCCCTTCTTTCTACTGGTTTCGATCTGCGTCTTTTCTCAAACAGGCGATATTTTCCTATCTGCGAAGGGGGAAAGCCGAAAGAAATCACTCGTCGCCGCTAAGGGGTACAGTATACAGTTCCTCTCCAACTTTGGCTCATAAAATGTTCTATTGTATTCCAAAAGTTTGAACATCCTTGACCGTGCAACCCCATGAACCTACAAGCAAAAAGTGTTATACTGTAGAAGTCTCCGTACGAATCACTGGGACTATAACATTCTTTGAACATTTCCAATCTCCAGCTTACCACATGAAATCGGAGCATAACGAGCAAAATGTGAACTGTCGGAAGAAGGTGGCCACGAAGTGATGGCCACGGATCTCGTGCACTCGCGCATGCTTGATCGCACCTCAACAGACCAGCAGTTAACAAAATTATTCAAAAACGACTTTTAAAAACTTTTCGCCAAACTTCAAATTTTATTGCATAAACATGTTATAGAACTCAGAGGAGGAAAAATAATTGACATATTCATGCCTCTATATTGAAATTCTATAAATGTAAATAGTAAATTTACCCAAAAAGTGCCTATATTGGTGGAAGGTTCGAAAAACATTGATTCTTTTGAACGTTTAATGATTTTTGATCTTCCGTACCTCTCCTTCTCTGTAATCCGGGTCCGGAAATGGCTCGGCCGGTCATCGCTTCTTCCACCGGGTTGTCATCCTCGTCTGAAACATTCCAGTGAAATAACATCTTGAGCAAACAATGAAAAGTGTCTTCACCTTTTTCTCAATGGGCTTTGACGTATTTTCAATTGTCGAACTTGTTTCACAAGTTGAATACCAGATTCTCAAAATTCTCAATTTTCATTACGTTGGTCTTAAAATAGGAAACGTGGAGGCACAATAGTTGTTGGAAAACTCGTTTTGCGCGGTGGTAGTCATCTCAAATCCTGCGAGTTCTCCGTGGTTCGTGAGATGTTACCCATCAGGTATCTCATGAGAGTATCTCATGAGATATCTGGAGATAACCACCAAACTGTGATCATGACTCTTTCCCTTCAGGAATCAATTTGAGCTCTTTGCTCTGTGCCAAAAGTGTGGGAGTAGTCAGCTGGCCTATGATAGTTCAGTTGAAAAAACTCGCAACGGCAATCATTTGTCACTTTAATGGTGCACCTTCACAGGGATTACGTAGGTCGCGCAAATCAGGTGTAAAAACCAGTTCGGAAATACTGAAAAGTACTTCCACATTTTCACGTATGTACTGGAGTATGTTCCAACTAAAAAATTGGTACTATCACAAATTTTTTAATATTGAGAAAATATTTTCATAGAAGCACGTTATAACCTATAAAACCACTTTTCACGTCATATATAACTCTACGAGTGCATTTATTAATCCGACGCAAGCTCAGACAAATGTGCGTGCAAACTATGACGTTGGAGGGGTTCCTAAGCTGGGTTAGAGAACACCTAGAGAGCACGTATGCAATGAGACGAAGACAACCTCTAACATCATGTTCAGTTTTTGACTACCGTAACACCTATAATGAGAGATGAGCGCTTTATATGACGGTTTCAGCTTGTTTTGATTGAAATTATCAGTAGTCTAGTAGTAGTCTTTTTTCTAGAGAAGAACGTAGCGATTTGAAATGTACAAAGCACTCACTGAAACTTTATATCTTTTTGCTCATATGTGTTCTCTAGTTTCGTAAATACTACTTAGTTACGTGATAACTGCTGTTATTCTATGTCTCTGTTACTGTCATTTTCAACGACACACTACCATTCAGTAGGAAAAAAAGTTGTGAAGACTAGAAACTGGATGAACTAGACAGACCACTAAACTGCGTGTAAAATTGTTATGATTCATGTAGATTTCATTCTTCACTACAGTCCAAAAGTCTATACACTGACATCAAACTGTTTCGAATGATCAATTGGTAATTCTCCACTTCTATGACCTCTTAGAATTCTATGCAAACGAACTCATTATTATCACTGGTGTTGTTCTTATAAACGATATATTGACACTAAGTGTACGAATAGGAACAGGAAAAAGTATGTAGTGAGACTATAAACTAGATGTAGATGTGTGGGAGTTAAAGTCGGTGGGAGGGCGAGCGGGGGGCGAATTTCATTAGATTTCGGACGATTATGTTTTCGCGGCGGCCGCCTTGCTTAGGTGAACCCCACGGCCTATTATCATAACTTGCAGCGCCTGCCCTCTCTCCGCCGTTTAAACCCATCAAATAGTCGGCTTGAAACATTTCACTCAACTTGGAAAAGTGTGGAAAGCTGCCGTTTCAACCCATTAAATAGTGGGCTCGAAACATTTCACTCGAAGAAGAGTGTGGGAAACTGTCGTTTAGACCCATCAAATGGTCGGCTTGAAACATTTCGCTCAACTTCGAAAAGCGTGGAAAGTATAGTTATTGACCAAAGGATTGAAGAAAATTGAGTAGAACGTTCAACAAGACGTGGTGGCAATATATTCAATCGCATGAGAAGTTCAAATGACGCTCTTATGAGAAACTTATAAGCTAGTGTTGAATTTATCACCAAGCTTTACTATAGGTTCTACCAAGCCAGTTCCCTAAAATTCACACGAATGGCCTACAAGCATGGCATAAAACCATGGTTATTGATTTACAGATTCTCAATGATTGAGAGTTTAATGGTCCACTTAGTATCAGCACGTGGGTTAAACGTAAAAAAAACTTTTCCAGAGTGTTATTACGTTTGCGTGATTTTATGGTAGAAAAGAGGATAGGTTCAACGTGAAGTTTGCAAATATAAAATTGGCGCAAAGCAAATAAAGATAGCTGAAGAGTTTGCAGAATATTGGTCAATTGCAATATTTTTCGCAACTTTAATAGCTAGTATAGGGTTCGCTTTCTTCAGAGCGAGCCGATACGGTGTATGTTTCCTCATTATGCTGTGTTTAGCTAATTGATCTTGCTGCTTTTCGGTCTGAATTCATAGAGAGATTCGTGTATCGACATCAAACTACAACGTAGATTTGGTCATGATTGACCACTTTTGTTCATTTCGTGATGTCATCTCAACAGAAATTACGTCTAATTTGATGAGATATCTGCCAAATGGTCGATCAACCGTGATAGAAACCACAGAAAACTTGTTCCAACTTCAAAATCGATATAAACCGGGCGCGCAAAACAAATTAGCGGGAAAATGACAGAGAAGTTTCTGAACCGTAATTGTATGCTAATTCACGGAAATCAAGTAGCACTGTGTTAATTAACCGTTAATTTGTAAGAAAGTAAGTAGAACCTCGTATGGAATAACGTACGAAAACCCGAGTAAGCGTCCAACGTTAGTACGGTAGTGTAGGCAGATTGAAACATTTTGTCACAGCTCAGATGACTTCAATTAAGACCAGCGCTAATCATATGATATGTCAACTTGTTTGCTAACTCATTAAACTGAAAATCATCGATATTATGTTCCCAAAGTGTACTCCACCTAAGTAGTGTCACGCGATGTGGGACTCGTTTTAGGAAACACGGGTAACAAATGGTACATATTGTTGTGTTTATCAATCATTGTAGTTTGATCGCTGTTTTGTCGCGAATCGACCTTTCTAGTGTGTATGCAGATCAAATTACAAGGAGTGTCAGCAAGAATGATGAGCACTGTACAATTTGCGTTGACCAACACAACTCTGATAGGAAATTATTTCCAAAGTAATTAAAAGCATAGTTACTTAAAACGTGTGAAATACATCGTTATTCGAGAACGTGCCACTATGATGTGCACTACTACATTTTCTCACGTTTTACGTGACTATTTACTAGTAGAAACACAGGTAGACGATAGTGGGACAACTCACCTTTTTTCGTCGACATTGTGGTATCAACTGGGAATTTGTTTGAGGTAGGAGGCGGACACACGGATTTGTGATGCTATCAGAAAACACACTTTTGAACATAAAACGGGCGAGAGAGATGCGAGAGAAGATAGAGGAAGAGGAAGAGTGGAGAGAGAAAGAGAGAGAAAGAGAGAAAGAGAGAAAGAACGAAAGTGGAGAAAGAAAAACGAAAGAGACAGATGGATTGAAGTGGAAAAAGAATAGTTTTGAAACTATACAAGAAAAATAATACACGTTTTAATGTTTTTTTACGCTTAAACTTCCCGTGTTTTGTACTAATTACATCTATACGTAATAAATCCCATTTTCTGCTAGTGCTATATTGCGTGTCTCTTTTTTGGTGACATTAATGCAGGTAACTTCTGACACGCAACGTTGTATTGAATAACTGCACCAAACAGAGAGCAAAATGAGACACTGAGAAGCAAAATGAATTTTTTGAATGTGATCAATTATCATTATTGTAACTTAACCAATTGAGAGAGGAAACCGTTAAACTTAGTTACAACACTTCTGCATAAACGTCAGTACTAGAAAACGATGTAAGTCTTGATACTTTCGAAATTCAAAAACACTAGGAACACTGTAAGGAATTATTGAAGAAAAAAACGTGAAGTTTTGTTAAAAAAACTTACATCCAGAACAATAAGTTCGGAGAAAAATGAAGTGAGAGTTTGTGGTCAAAATTAAAGTAGGTTGTCACTGCTGATTAGGGCAAGTAACGCTAATTGAAGGCTGAATGGGCGGAGAAACACAAATGTTTTGTTTTACCACTCAAAAAATCTTCCGATTCGTAACGAAATTGTATGAAATTGCGCTTTTTCCTCACATCTTCATTAAAGCTTTTATAGATGCAAAAATGTGCACATTGAATACTTTAATTGACTAAGAAAATTCAAAAATCGATAACCATCTTCTACACGATGGTTCATTCGCGTCTGTTCCAAGTAGTTTTTAGCTCGGAACTATAGTTCTCGTTATTTCTACGTGTACTTCTACAGTACGCATTTGAGATCTATCCAGTTTAAAAAAATAAAAAAAATATCAATTCGAGAATCATAGCTATTTTCTATCAAATACATTTCGAGAACACAGAGCTTAAAGTTTACTGGCTGACTGTAAGCGTCTTCCTAGAACAAAAATGGACTACATGAAACATCTAGATTGATTGAGGAGAGCTTAACTGTTTCATAGAAAATTTAAAAGGGGGATGAGATTATCAACTGCGGCAGGTTTGGGAAATTGATTATAAGATGATAGAGAGAGAGAGGGGGCGGGCGGAATAGAGATGATTTACTGCCTGCCCTAGTGATAAACGAAGTCATACTGTATTGGGTACTTTACTAGTGAAAAGTGGCACACAATTAGTTCTGTTTTTAAGAAATGAAGGGGAAGGGAAGGAAGGAAGATAGAGAGAATACGAGAACGATAGAGATGTATTGAATTGAGAGAGAAGAAGAAAGAGAACAATAGAGAAAGATGGAAAGAAATAACAGCAATACGACAAAATCGATAAGAAGTAAACATAATTATTTCTATTTATAACCGGTAAACAACTAGCGTGGATCCACCACTGGCCAAGGTTAACATCATGTTAGATCCGCGCGCGAGATACTAATGACATAAAAGAGAAAAAGGAGGGGCAAAACAAGTTTTTTATAGTGTGCCCATGTGTTCTACGGTTTGAGAACAGAAGAAAAAACGACGTGAAAGTTGTATGTCACTGTTCACACATTTCACGTGACACGTACTTGACTAAATTGACGGAAATATGTGAGTGGGAGTTATGTCAATTCATTTTGAACTAACTCAGAGTAGCTGAGGCCGTATGCAACAGTATCCCGGCGCCAACGTGCTCTTTCTCTCCACATTATCATCAGCCCGGTATTCACAATTAGTTGAGCATGATTAGTGGAGCCAAGCACATTTTTATAAATGAATCTCAATTTCTTAGTTTTTATCTACGAGTTGTAATGCTCTTATAGTCTGTTTCGCGCACACAGTCGTATTGTAGAACTTTCAAGTAAAATTTTATATGCTGTAAAGAGTTTGAACTTATTGATTTAGTTTTTCACATTGGTTACTACAATTCTAAAAGGCTGTTTGTTGGTTAGAAAATCGCCCTCGAATATTCGAAAGATTACTGTAGAAAGTCATCGATTGGTGAAACGAACTATACTAATAAGAGGCGCGGTTCGGGCAATGGTCATTGAAATTTACGTAAACATGTGAATAAGTAATGCTATACACTGGGACCTGAACGAACTAGTCACGTGAACCGTGATGATTGTTCACTGTCTCATTTCACGTTTGGTCCACACGTTTTACGTGACTACCAGTGTACGCCTCCGCATTTCTCAGAAAAATGATTAGAAATGACGAACACATAAAGGGGTATGATGATGTTAACAATAGAATCATGAATTTCCCCTTTTATTGTGGGCTTGCTCATCAGCGACGTGGTTTCATATCATAATATACGTCGTTTATTGGGACTGTGCATCATTATTTCTCCAAATTTAAAATTTTCCAGATTCTTAATCAATCAATCAGTAGTTTCGAATAATGGAAAGGTCGCGTATACCTTACACACCATAACAAGGCATACCCTTTGCTACTACATGTTTTCAGTTGGTAATATAGCACGTGCACTTCACGTGATTATCTGCTTTCAGGCCATTATGAATTGCGTTTAGTGTGATAGTTCACGTTTCACATGGGTTTCACTTGTACTTTAACGTGAATTTGAATAGATGTTTTCTCGAAAAGTAGTAGATATTTTGCATTCTGGACTAATTCCATTCACGTGAAACACACGCGGAACAGGCAATACCACACTACACGAAGTTCATTTTGACCCGCAGAGAGTAGCGTAGTTGAGAGACGCAGACTGTAAAGTGGGCACGGGGCGTCACGAACCTGTCTGATGTAGATGCCGCGTCTGTGCCAGAATCCGGCCGGACGGCTTGGTGTTGATCCAGATGTGGGTGATCGCATCGTTTTTACACTTCGAGATGATGTCCTGAACGGTATGTGAGGTATTAGCTTCAATGGTAATAGTCACTGTTATCTACACGTGCTCTAGACAATCACACATGGAAAATAAGAGACTAGATTTTTCTTAACAGAAGTCACACATATATACTAAGCTACACATAAGGTGATACCTAACACATGACAGAGATAACATGTACGTCCCAAACTGCTCTAAATGTTAAAGGTCAGGACCACTTTTTGCAAAGTTAATCGCGGTTAATTTTTCTCCTATCGTATAGTTGCAAATCGATCTTGAACATTTTTTTCTTTCCGAAAAACGTCATTTGGTGTTCTCCGCAAAAACAATATTTGTTTACAACTAGTAGAAAGTAAACAAGAAGCTCGGTAACTATGCTTAGTGGGTGTGAGGTATTTGGATGACTAATGGGCTAATGGGTGACGAGAAGCTCAGTGTCGGGTAAGTTTACTCTAGCTTACACAACTGTTACACGTCACGTGATTGTCTTCTCAAGAGTCTGCCTATAGGGGGTATTTGAATCTTCGTTATAGTTCGATTGCGATATAAGCAAAAGTTTTAATTTTGACCCGAAAAGCGCGGGATGAAACTACAAACACAGTGTGGTAGGATTCTACAAACCGTATAGGCCTGCTTCAGAATGAAAAACCCTATATTGGTCTTTCTTCCTATTTATCTATTTTTAAGTTTCCCTATTTCCCAATTCTATATTTAGTCATGTAAAATATGCCTCTTCAATGTTGGGCTGTGATCACGTTTCATATAAGAGATAGCCGGAATTTTTCTCACTGTAAAAACCTATTCGACTATTTCCAGTCTATACCTCCAGTCGCATGGTGGCCTCGACGACAGCCGTCTGGTTGTACATGAGGACTATCTGAAGGATTCTGCCCTCGGTGACGGCGGTGTCGAAGCACTTCTCCCATTCGGGGTACGTCGTCTTCTTTTTCTGCACCAGACGCGACTCACCTGCAATGGGGAATAGAGAGTGATGATAATGACAATAACAGTAATAATCAAAATAATAATAATAATAAGTTTAACATAATATGCATAAAGTGTAACAGCGGTCATAGCGAGTGCGAGCCTGAAAGATGAATCTCAAACGACGGAGGTCGACAGTTATAACATTGAAATACTTTAATCCCAATGTATCCATGCACTTTTACTACCTTCATTCCCTGCCGAAACTTACAGGCGCGGTACGAAACTGCACCCCATGAGCCTCATGAGCGATTCCTCCGCGTCACACATTGATAGAGCTCATTAGGTCAAACTACAACGCAGTCAAGGTATGACCACGTCTATAATAAACAGCTACCTTGTACTTCGATCTTCTCCTTGATGTTCACGGCTGGCAATAGATCGGTAGCAGAACAACCGGCTGGTAACTGTTCTGCTGTCAGGTCCGCACGCAGCAGTTTTAACCTGAACAAATAATAATCATGATTATAAGAATAACATTTATTACACAGCACTTACTTGTTGTGTAGAAAGTGACCGAATCATCGTTTTTATTCACTCGCCATAATTGACGACCCAAAATCAACGAAGTCCAACTATAAACACAGTACGATAGAATAACATACACCGTATAGTTCGTTTCACCAATCGATGACTTTCTACAGTAATCTTTCGAAAATTCAAACGCCTTTTTCTAGTCAACAAACAGAATTTAAGATTCACTGTTCTGTATGCTTGTAGTACCCAAAGTGGAAAACGAAATCACAAAATTTAAACAATGTACAACATCTACAAGATATTATAAATTCACTTAAAAGTTTTATAATCTTACTGTAGAGGGATATTGTTCCGTGAAACGGACTATAGAGATCTACTCTGTAGAATGCCAACCCGATACTATTGTACTGTGTGTGTTTGTAGTTTGATCCCACTGCATTCTACCCTTTATTCACGAAATGGTATGTGAAGCTGATCAAACCAGAATTCAGGTATATTCAACCTCTTTGAATGCATTGTATTGTCAGTTTGGTCAAAAGCGAAGCTCTAGAGAGCGTTATGCGCATCCAGGGCAGCGTTATCTGACCTACTGGCAGACTCTTCGAATTCGGTTACTAATTGATCTGTTGGATTATTTTGGTGACTAAATATTTTTTCCTGCTATGAATTCCTCAGTTCGACAAATATTCTTCTTCTGATAAGCATTGACCGCATGCACCACATTCAGCAATCGATTGGGTCGTTTGCTGGTGGAAAGAGTACCAAATACTCTGTTCCACCTATCGATGTATTTCTACAGTAGTCCGTCAAATATTCAGTAGGCGCTTTCCGATCAATAATTTGTACTTTGATTTTAAACTTTCAGAGTTCGTAGTAGTAAACGTGCAGAATACACTATCGGAATTTCGAGAGATCCAAAAACGCCAAAACACCAAACTTCAACCTAGAAGTTGGAGCAGATAACTGCGAGGGTTATGAGTCGGTGGAACGAACTATACCTGCAGGTGCTCTCCGTGAGTGCCATACTGTACTCGGGATCCAGGGCAACTTCACAGAGGGGAGGGTTGGACACCGGAAACACGTCAACCGCCTGCAAACGTGATATTCATTCATGTACACGTGAAAGCGTGATATGAGAGGTGACAATTGTCTGTAGTTTGATCTGTATTCACGGCCTAACTCATGTGTTTCAACCAAAAGGCAACGAGATCAAACTACAAACACAGAGAAATAGGGCGACACACCGTATAGGCGTGCTTTGGAAAGAGTGAACCCTATATTTGGTGCGATATCAGGGTTTATTGAAAGGAAACTGATACTGTTTAAAATTAACTGAAAAATAAACTGTTCTCTTAAAATATTGTCTAATTGTAATATTTCAACAGTGTTGAACAAACCAAACCCAAAACTTGTTGCAACAATTAGTAGTCTCAAATTGTAGCTTGAAGACACAATGAAACACATTGGTAGCACTCATACCTATTATTAGTCAATTTTTTAGACAGTACGTCGGCTTTAATGAAAGGCTTTCAAAACTTTCGATTAGTGAAAAATCAAAAGAAAACAACAGTACACGAAAATGAACCAAGTAAGCTATAGTTCGTTTCACTGTAGTACCCGAAGTGGAAAACGAAATCACAAAGTTTAAACTATGTACAACACTTACAAGGTATGATAAATTTTCATAAAAGTTTTATCATCTTACTGTAGAGGGCTATTGTTTCGTGAAACAGACTATAGAAAAGTACAATTTAGAACCAAAGAAACGGATGTGGCAAAATGAGCCTTTTTGTCTAATTCCGGTGCGAAGTGCGGCTTTGAGGGATGACCCTAGTCTCTGGGGAGAGAGAGAGAGAGGGTGGGAGATCAAAGAGGGGAGATAATGGAGAGACAATATGGGGGAGGGAAGAGAGAGGGAGGGGAGAGAGGGAGAGAGAGAGAAAGCAAGGAAGGAAGAAAGAGGAAGAGATGGTGGTAGATCAGAAAGGGGAGATGATGGGAGACAAAATGGGGGAGGAGAGAGAGGGAGGGGAGAGAGGGAAGAGAGGGACAGAGAGAAAAAGCAAGGAAGGAAGAGGAAGAGATGGTGGTAGATCAAAAAGGGGATGTAATCGAAAGACAATATGGGGGAGGAGAGAGGGAGAGAGAGAGAGACAGGAATTTAGAATAAGAAAGAGATGGTGGCAGATCAAAAAGAGGAGATAATGGAGAGAAAAATGAGGGGAGAGAGAGAGAAAGGGGAGAGAGAGGGAGAGAGAGAGAAAGCAAGATAGGAAGAGGAAGAGATGGTTGTAAATCAAAAAGGGGAGATAATGGAGAGACAATATGGGGGGAGAGGGAGAGAGAGGGGGGGGGAGAGAGAGAGAGAGAGAGAGAGAGAAAGCAAGGAAGGAAGAGGAAGAGATGGTGGTAGATCAAAAAGGGGAGATAATGGAGAGGTAATATAGAAAAAGGAAATCAAGAAAGAGAGAGAGAGAGAGAGAGAGAGAGAGATAGAGAGAAATAGAGGGAAAAGGAAAGAGAGGAAGAGAGAGCGAGGGGGATAGAGGGGGATGGAGATATAGAGAGGAGGGAGATAAAGAGAGGGGGGGAGAGGGGGGAGGGAGGAGTTTGTGATTCACTTCTGTAGTCTATTAACCCCGTGAAGATGGCTCTATGATCTTCTAAAAAGGCCTTTCTGGCTAATGTGCGGCCATTAGAATAATAAGCCACATTTGCGAGAATGATGATTTTCGTGAATAAAAAATGTTTTTGCAGCCTCGTCTCTTTGTGTTTTGAAGTAGGAGGATTATGTGGACCAATCCCGTGACACCGGTCCTTTAAACTGCAATTGAAATTTGTATTGCAGTTTAAAGGACTGAAGCGTTGGGATCGGACCACATATTCGTCCTTCTTTAAGTTTTCACTAAGAACTTTCCCAGTAAGCTGGTCCACCTTTAACATGAAACAACAACGATGATGCACCGAATCATGACACGTTCACACGTTCAAGCACGTTTTTTACATTTTATGTGACTATAACTATACGCGTGACTTTGTATTTAGACAAAGTAGCGAAGATATAAAAAAATCCTCTCCATGGTTCATAAAAATGATCCCCGTGTGATGATTCCGACAAAACTACAAACTACAATACATCAGGAGTAATTTTTTAGTATGGGCTATCCCTTCCTAGAGCAAACACTATGCACTATGCACTATGCACCATGCAGGTAATAGTGATTTAAGTGGTACCGGTATTTCTACCTGTATCGGTTCTTCTGGTTTCTATAGTCTTTTTCGTTCCTACTCAAACTTTTACAGTGAGCTTACGAAACTTTCACCCGTTTAACCATCTAAATCATATCGGAAAAGTGAACAATTTTGGTATTTCGTTCGGAATATTCTTTCCCGCGGTAAAGTCGAGGCTCCCATTAGAAAACAGCCAATTGAACAATTGAAAACATGGATGCAAAACTGTAGAACTTTAAGTAGGAATGATAGACATAATGAGAGGGAAAGAGAGGGACGGAAAAGAAAAGAGAGAGAGAGAGAGAGAGAGAGAAAGAGAGAGAGAAAGTAGAGAAGAAAGAGAGAAAGGGTGGAATGTGTAAATCGTTGTGAACAAATAGAATGGAGATGGGCCTGGATGCACTATGGTAGATTGGCTAGTAAGGGTAATGAAATAAGGGTCATCTCGCCAATTGATGGTAAGAGGGAAGAGCATCTCTCTCTCTTTTTTATTTGTCTCTTTCAATCTCTTCCTCTCTTCTTCTCTGTCGCTCTTTCTCGCTCTTTCTCCACCCCTCTCTGTCTTTCTCTTTTTCTTTTTCTCTCTCTTCTGTTTGTATTTCTCCCTCTATCTTTATCCCCTCTCTCTTTCTTGCTCTCTCTCTCTCCATTTTCTTTTTTCTCCCTCCCTCTCTCTCTCTCTCGCTATCCCATCCCTCCCTCCCTCTTTCTCTCTCTCTCTCTCTCTCTCTCTCTCTCTCTCTCTCTCTCTCTCTCTCTCTCTCTCTCTCTCTCTCTCTCTCTCTCTCTCTCTCTCTCTCGCTATCCCATCCCTCCCTCTCTCTCTTTATCCCCTCTCTCTCTCTCTCTCTTTTCCTTTTTCTCTCTCCCTCTCTCTCTCTCGCTATCTCATCCCTCCCTCCCTCTTTCTCTCTCTCTCTCTTTCTCTCTCTGTCTCTCTCTCTTTCTCTCTCTCTCTCCCTCTCTCTCTCATCTCAAGAAATACTATTTTGAGTGGCGCAAATTCACTTCACCCGAAAAGATAGAATTTCCGAGAACGTTTCTTCTAGCGCCAAAAGTCATCACAAAGCACAAAAAGAACCACGAGACCGCAGTTTTGGTCAGAGTTCGATGTTCTATAAATCATAGTTAAACATTATTTAATCTAAAAAGAAACATAACTATAATTGAAAAGTAAGTTTTGCTCAGTTAATTTTTCTCAAATTCTGAGCTTTAATTTTAATTACCGTAGAGAAGCATAACTATAGCTAAAAAGTAAGTTTGTTTCAGTTTCTTATCTCTCAAATCCTGAGCATTTTAATTACCGTAACCACAGTACACAGTAGAAACCAAATACTATAAATACTCTTCATGACACTTCGCAGTTTCACCATTGTAAAGTTACAAGAAGAAACAGCGTTTGGAGCCTAAATCTCAAAATGCAGTGAGAAAGTTGATATGGCCAAAAAATTGCCGCCAAACTTTTGCGAACATAGTTCGAAAATCGATGGGTGCACCTGAGTAATAAACAAGTAGTGCAATGATAGGTAGAAATAGTTGTTGTGTCACAGGTTTTAGTCATATTGGAGTTCAGCGAAATGAGTTAACAAAAATAAATTTCTTATAAATAAATAGAGAAAAACTAAGCCTGACAAAGACAGTTTGAGAGTGAGAGTTGTGAAATGGAAAATGTAAAATGAACGTTTAAATACAGCGGTTGTCAACTGTACTCAAAATGTTTTTAAAGTCCAGCCAACTCTTATTCAGCTATTATTTGCCATTTATAAACTAGTATATATAATATAACGTGTGATAATTATAATAATGTTACCAAATGGGGTTACTTGAAGATAAAATGAATATCAGTACTAATGATAACAAAATGTAAAGGTAAATACAAATTTGATTGAATACAACTTAGAACCCACGTGTCGTTTCTATCGTTCTCTTTTCATTTAAGGGGGCAGAATGAAAAGCTAGTTTAGGTACCCCGCGGTACCTAAACATAAGGTTGTTTCAATCAATTTCACTTGAGGAGATCTTTCATATTAACTTTCCTTTCTGTCCCCCTTTAAGTACGTGATGTGAGCGCGTGAAACGTGAAGAAAGTAAGTGAACATTCGACTACACTTATATTTCCAGGGTAGGAGAAGACAGTTGGAAGCAATCAAAGAGAAACAGCGTTGATTGGGTTTTCGGAAAGTTTCATTTGCTCGTCTTCGAATATTGATTAGTTGCGCATGTGATTTTTGTTTGAAGAAGGAGGGCGAAATGAGATTTCTATTTGAATAGAAGAGAGAGAGAGAGAGAGAGAGAAGGGAGAGAGAGAGAGAGAGCAGATAGTGAACATATAAAGAGAGAAAGAGAGAGAGAGAGAGAGAGAGAGAGAGGGGGGGGAGAGAGAGAGAGAGAGAGAGAAAGAGAAAAGGCACTAGAGAGGAGCATATATAAAAACAGTTTCCGTGCTCTAATTGTTGTTGTCTAGCTTGGTTTGAGACATCTCATCCAGTGCTCATTAGTTTATTTTGATGGGAACAACTCAGGGGGGGGGGGGGGGGGAGTACTTATCCCTATACTCGCCCTTTATTAAAGTTTTATACATAATGAAGAAATTTAGCAGATCTTTCTAAGAACTTGACGTTTTTGCTAATCCTAATGTTTCATAGATTGTTTTAGGTCGAACAAATATGCTTGACTTGCGGTTCGTCCTTCTAGTTGCCAAATCCTGTACCAACGGCTACAGCGTGCAAAGTATAGTCGTCGCCAACGGAAAGGCGGGAGGGTACTGTATATCTCACTTTCCGCTGTGTACGCACACATGTCTTCGATTCCAAAGCTTTCCGGTTATGTGCTCTAATGGCGCAGTGGTTAGCGCCCTGCTACGAAACTTTTGCTCGCAGGTTCGATTCCGGCAAGAGACAGAAATTTATAAATTTGGCACTCACTATATCGCGCGGAGTTGTCTTTGGTTTGGCCATTGCGGACTCGTTTTTTCCTTTTGATTACCAAAAATCTTCAAACATATCCTTTTTTTAAAACTAAAAGGAGAGAACGTTAGAGAATCACGAATTGAACATTGTGTGAAAATTTCAGCCAAATCGGATTATTTTCGCCTGAGTTATGGTTTCGTGTCGTTGTTGAAAAGTTCCGCCGTAATTCGTCCCTCGTCCCTCCTCCCTCGTCCCTCGTCCCTCGTCCCTCGTCCCTCGTCCCTCGTCCCTCGTCCCTCGTCCCTCGTCCCTCGTCCCTCGTCCCTCGTCCCTCGTCCCTCGTCCCTCCTCCCTCCTCCCTCACGGAATTCTGTCCGCATCGTAGTGGAAAAACTACTGAACCAATTTGGCTGAAATTTGGAATATCTATTCTATGCCAAAAGTTAGCTCGTCGCGCCAAGTATGAAATGTGTATGTAATCTCTGGCGCCGGGCGCGGGCGCCAATAGGCGCCAAAAATGACTATTGGAAAAACTATCGAACCGATTTAGCTGAAATTTGAAACATGAGTTCCAATGCGAAATTTAGCATGTCGCGCCAAATATGAGATGTATAGCTCCTCATTGGCGCCGGGCGCGGGCGCCAATAGGCGCCAAAACCACTATTGGAAAAACTACCGAACCGATTTAGCTGAAATTTGGAACATGAGTTATAATGCAGAAGTTAGCTCGTCGCGCCAAATATGAGATGAATACATCATCATTGGCGCCCGGCGCTGGCGCCAATAGGCGCCAAAAACGGCAAAACACTATTTATCATCAACTAAAATGTTGAACACTAATAGAAATTGAATAATTTGGTGAAAAGTGTGAAAGTCTTCTTCCAAAACTGAAATTTTTCTTCTGGCGCTCGAACCAGGCGCCAGATGGCGCCAAAACCCAAACTCACAACAGCGTCAATGGAATCGTCTGAAATTCGGTACACTAAATAACTATCACATGGCAAGTAAGATGCTCAATCTGAAAATCAAAAAAAGTTCTGTTGGCATTGTGCGCTGGCGCCAATTGGCGCCAAAGTTGGAAAAATATCAGTTATCGTCTATCAAACTGTTTCAAGTTAACAGATATTGAATATTCCAATGTGAAATATAGATCCACAAATTCAAAACCGAATTTTATCTTCTGGCTCGGAACAGACGCCAAATGGCACCAAAACAAAAACACACGAACTGACAATTGAATAGTTTGAATATTGCTCCATTCAGTAATTGACACATGTAGTGTGTACTGGTATCTCAAAAACCTAGAAAATTTCGTTTTGTTCTGGCGCCAGACATGTGTGCCAATTGGCGCTGGAACGAAAAACAAGTAAGTTTCAACATGAAGGTTTTTCATGTGGTATCGGAAATAATGGCTATATTGTAAGTGATTTGGTGTCTCTAATTGTAGATTGCTCAATGGCGCCAATCCCGTTCGCTTATCGCCGCTAAAAGCGGTGTACATGTCAATCGGAACGTTTAGCGTTTTCGTTCAGTTGTTGATAGTCACAGAGCCAGTAACTTAGCGTTAAAATAGCGTTATATTACAGCACCAGCAATTTTATGGTCTGCATTTGGCTTCGTGCACACACAAAACTAAGATTTCCATAATAATATATTGAGTTCACAAGATCCACTCTGTGAATAGGCAACATAGGAAGTTGTAGGAGTACAACTAGCAAAAATAGAACAATTAGTAAAAAGTGGGGGAACCAACAAATGTGTGAGTTGTGTTTGGTTTGACCTCGATATCAGCAAAAAGTGAACGATACGAATTGCTGTGATACTGTAGCAGAAGTATTCTGCAAAAATAGAACAATACAAATGTTGCACAATGGTTCACAACGCACGCATGTCGTCAAAGCACACATGAAATACCATTCGGCAATTTCTGAAATATCATGCGGGCTTCGTGAACCATTGTGCAACATTTGTATTGTTCTATTTTTGCAGAATACTTCTGCTACAGTATCACAGCAATTCGTATCGTTCACTTTTTGCTGATATCGAGGTCAAACCAAACACAACTCACACATTTGTTGGTTCCCCCACTTTTTACTAATGCTTATTGACTTATCGCCTCTAGATTGCTAGATTCAGTAAGATATGGAATTGGTCAGAATTTGTTAGATTAGCACACTTGCAGGTTCCATTTAGAAGCTAGAGCAACATATATCATAACGAGTATTTTTTAAAATCTTTTTTAAAATTTTAATAACCAAACTATAGACAGTAAGTATTTGAAAGAAAGGAAAAATAGGCAAACTGGGCTTGTTAGTCAATAGACAAATTGTGTCTGTCGTCCATCTTCAATTATTACTAATAGAAATTTGTTTGTTTGGAATGTTTGAATCGTAATGAGGAAAAACGAGAATAACAAGAGTATTTGAACTGAACTTGATGAAAGTTCTATAGAAAAAAGGTTGTGGAACAAAAATAATAATAATAATAACTTATAAACATTACTTGTATTCAAAATGACGTTAAACGTGGAAAATTCAGAAAAAGTTGGAGAAAACAAACTTCTGTTTAAATGAAACAGAGACGATTAAGACAATTTGAGATTATTCCATTTCAAAGGTTGAATATACTACAGAATTGAATAGAAAATAACAATCCATACTGTAGTAGTCGCCGTAAGGTAAAGGTAAAAAGAACTATATACTGAATACTAAAGCGTGACTCAAGCTCATAAACTGATCTCGTATTTCTCTAATACATGAAACTAGCCAATAAAACGACTTTGGTAAATATTTGGTTCCAAAAATAGTCGGAATTAAAAGTTGTGTACTTTTAGTCCAACGCATTACTAATGCGTACGCTGGCCAGGCGTGTGATTTGAGCTTTCAACTAAATTGGGCATTTAACCAAAGAGGATTAAGATAAATGAAATAAAGTTAATTGGAATATAAGATTAGGATGAATAGAATAAAGTTAACTAGATAAATGAATGAATGAGCTGAGAACACTAAGCAATATCAATTAAAGTTTTAGGTATTTTACGTATTATATCAGAAACTAACGTATTTGAAAGACGAAAAAACACAAAAAAAAAACAAGAAAGCAGCAAAAATTATGAGCATCGAACTTTCAGCTATTCTTACACAAAAGTGAACTATTCTGTCAACTTATCGCTCACTCACTCAAAAGTACAACTGAAGATAGTTCTAATATCTTCATTTTACTCACAAAACTACTTCCAACTACACTTTCGCCAACATTTAATTGAAGGATATTTTGCTATACTATAACCAAATCGCAGCTAAAAACTGGTATGCTTGGGCAAAAATACAACAATTAAAGAAACGGAGCAACTTGTAAATTTGAACTTAAATGTTCAGATATTTAGACGGAACACCATAACATGAGTGTAAACAAGGGGTCAGTCCTATGTGTTACACTATCTTCTTTCGCACTTTCTCGCTCCCTCCTCTCTCTTTCCCCCTATCTCTCGCTCTCTTTATATTTTTCTTTTTCTCTCTTTAGCTCTTCGTCGTTCCATCTAGATCTCTCCATATCTCTTGCTCTCTTTCTCTCTCTTGCTCTCTTCTCTCTCTCTTTCTCTCTTCTTTCTCTCTTTCTCTTTCGTTCTCTCTGAGAATCTTTCTCAGTTCCGTCGCGTTAACATTTCTATTTTCTCACATAAATCATTGATCTGCTATAATAACTCCGTGATAACAATAGTTATTCAATAGTTGGCTTTTCGTTCACACATACATCTCAGCAATAACAACACTATCAAAGGAGAGCAAGAGAGAAAAGAGATAGTGATGGAAACAGAAAGAGAGAGAGAGCAAGAAAGAGAAAGAGAAAGAGAGAGAGACAGACTGGAAGAGAAAGAGTGAGTGAGAGATAACTGGGGGAGAGAGAGAGAGACGATAAAGTGTGTTCCGTACATAGGTGCAACCGGGGGGTGTAAATTAGCCATGTCAGCAATGCAAAACCAATAACACTCACGTGTACGCAATTGAGAAATCGACACGGCCACGCGAAATTGCGACCGAAGAGGGCAAAAAGGAGCCGGGTCAAAAATGAGGGATATTAGGCGGTTTACACAAGCAATTCGGGTTGACATGCAACCGAAATGCAACCAGATTGGAGGTTGCATGTGCACAACACTATTGGTTGCTTACAAATGCAACCGGGTTGCATCTCAAAATTTCACCAAATTTCTCTACAGTGAGACTTTTCGGTTAATTAAAGTGATTTCGATTGTATGCGAGATAAAAACGACAGTTCTGTACACATTCAACCGGGTCGCTTTTGTCGAAGAGCAGTTCAGACAACTTTCGATACTTGATTTTTCTAACCGAAAACAACTTTCAGAGGGTTTGAATTGATACTGAGCAGCAAGCAGTATGTAGGATTACGACTATACATACGTGTACGCCTGAGAAATAGAAGAAGGAGAAGATCATATGAGTTTATATACTGGAATAAAAATTGAACAGTCACGTACACTAAGTATTCTAATGAGGCATCGTAAACTTTGTCATTGCACATTTCTGAGTTCTGCCAAGTTCAACACGTTTTTTGTGACTGTGCAATTGACTAACAGTATAAAGCGTAGGAGGAATCGTGTGAAACAAGTCATACCCTTGATATTTGAACAAAAAATGAAGATTAAATAGAAAAGAGTTTTTTTTACCGACGTAACAGCCTTGATTACGTGAGAACTAGGTGTGTTTTGACTAGAAGGAGTCTCCTGATGCAATATAGGCCAATTGGGGTCTCCTTCAGGACAATTGAATTTCAGCAGAAAATGAAGGAAAATAAACACAACTCGAGAGCGCATATCGTGGGAAAATCGAAACACGGCCTCCAAACCGGAAAACTACCCGGAAAACGAGAGAATGGGACCTAATCAGCCGGCATTTCACGTGGTCACTTTTCACGTAATGACGTCACTTTTTACGTGGGACGTGGTTATATCTTGGTTGTACAAAGTGTTCTTACGAAAGTACATGAATATTGAGTAAACATGTTTGAGTTGTACTACGGAATGCAGCGTACAACTGACGAGTTTTTTTAAAATTTAAATTTCATAGGTCAACAATTTTTTGTAATGTAGAGTACTGAGCGAATATGACATAGGAAATATCAGCTAACTCAAACAAATTACATATCAAAATCGATAGAATTAATATAATTCTTTTATAGTGCTAATACATTTTTACAAAGATCAAGTGGTCTGCGCCCTCTCGATTCTCCACACTCTCTGCCCATCTTCTAGCCTAATTGATGCTCCGTTCTTCTGGTTCCTAATTACACTTAATTGCACGGATATGTATTTTTCAAAAGATTGCGTAGCTGATTTTGCGATATTTTAGCCAGATATCAGAAATGGAAATTGAGAAAATCAAATATAGTGTACTAGAAGTCAATTGAGTAGTCGCGTAAAGTTAACATTGTAATCAGGCATCGTGCACTTTGTCATTGCACGTTTCTGAGTTCTGCTGTGTTAAATATGTTTCACGTCACTGGGCAACTGAGTAACAGTATATTGACATTCCTGTACTGAAAAAAAACTGTTACGCTGTTATAGTCGTCGCCAACGGAAAGGCGGGGGGTACTGTATATCTCACTTTCCGCTGTGTACGCACATCTGTCTTAGATTGCAAAACTTCCTGGTTATAGCCCCAGTTGGTATAGCGGTTAGCGTCCGCGCCTCCCAAACTTTTGGGACCGGTTCGAGTCTCACATGAGACGGATATTTTATAAATTTGGCACGCACTATACCTACGACGTTATCGTGTCTTCACAGCTTCACACTATATAGTTTACACTATAAAAATATATAAAAAAACCTTATCTTTACATTTTTTCTGATAGGTTTTTCGTTTTATAGTAGTTAAAATATTAATGGTTTGTTTTCAAGAATCTGCTGTAGTTCACCATAAAAGTTGAGTCTACAGAGCATAAATAATTGGTAAATGTGATTGTCCATATGCGAGTAGTGCATAATAAGCTATTATAGACAGGAAGTGGGGCTAAAAGGTTCTCTTCTAGAGTCAGTCCAAAATACTACCTTCTCACTTTTCAACGATGCAATAAATACATGTACTTTCGCACGTTTGAATAATAAAGGGGATAAATCATATGCTGATTTGTAATTTTACGACCTTTATTATGTGTCGAAAAACAGTTTCAGGGTTGAAAGTTTAAAGTTTGATCAAATTTAGGTTCAAAGTCAAAACTCTATGAATAATGATCAAATGTATAGTGAGGACGGACAGAAATCAACAAAATCCCCATTTTAATAACATTACGATCGAGACTCACGTTTCATCAATTCACGTGACTGAAAAGACAGCTAGAAATACGTGTTTACTTCTGACTAGTATGTTAGTAAACAACTAGTAAGACTTATTTACTGGTACCTATTTGTGTTCCTATATCTATACTACCAAGTCATCAGTGTCAACACATGAAGTGGATCATGTCAAAGTTGTAGTTTGATATCTTGACACATCAGAAATTGCTAACTGCCCCAAAAACACGCAGGGATCAAACTACAAACACAGAAGATCAGGCCAGCATGAGTCGTATTGGCACGCCCTATGAGCAAAACACATAGATAGACATTAATAGAATCATAGCAGAAACATAGGACTGATATGCAAAAAAAGTATAAGGTAGCAAAGTTTAATGTCCGTTCTTAAAATTGAACCCTTCAGGTAATAACTATATACTAGAAGTAAATTGAATAGTCACGTAAAGTTAGCATCCTAATGAGGCATCGTGCACTTTGTCATTGCACGTTTCTGAGTTATGTTGTGTTTAACATGTTTCACGTGACTGTGCAATTGGGAGAAACAGTATACATTGCTTCCCGGTTAACGTGTGTAACTTTCTACCATTTTGCAATAATGTACAGTTATTATTTATAATTGTAGTTTTTTTTGGAAATCTCCATAAAGATGACTAAAAATACACTATAACACTCATTGCTGAATGAAGGAGATATAAAATCAGGGAAACTGCGAGATATCGGAAACAGCTGAGGGTTGGAAGGCAATAAAATGGTCGGCTGATTGCATACCAATCGATTGAAATCAGATGCGGGATGATAAAATAGAGAGAGGGGGGGACATGGAGAGAGGGGGAGACAAAGGAACAGTTAGAGAGAAGGACCGAGTTATAAAAAGACAGAGAGAAAGAGAGAGATAAAGGAGAGAGAAGGAGAGAGAGAGCGACAGAGAGAGATAGAAAGATAGAGATGGAGATAGAGAAAAAGAGAACTAGAGAGATAGAGTAGTGTAAACAGCATGTAGATGGACGTGTAAACATCGGACGAGCGCAGAAGACACGGGAAGCGAAGTAGGAGAATATAAATGCAGCTAGTTAGATAGGGGAGACAGGGGTGAGAGAGTAAATGAGGCGAGACGCAGAGATGCAGACAGGAAGGAGGGGAAAGTTAGAGACAGAGAGATGGATACAGGAAGGAGGGAAAAGAGAATCAGAGACGGAGAGAAGGTTGTCATCATTGAGCGAGCGTACAGAGCGGAAGAGAAAGAGAGAAAGAAAAAAGAGAGGGGAGGGAGAGAGAGAGAGAGAAAGAGAGAGAGGATGAGAGGGAGAGGGGAAGTAGATAGAGACAGGTAGACACGCAGAGTTGGAAACACAAACTTTGTTGATAGCAATCATTGGATACATCTTTAAACTTAATTTTTCGTAGTCTGAAAACAATTTCGAATTGTTCCTGGTTGTAAAAGTGCGAAAATCCCGCAATGATAACGTTCGAGTGAATTATGACGTCACCATTGCGTCATAACGAGAATGAAATAGAGTGAACCATTTGGCGAAGAACAACAACATGTACTCGTAGAGTAACCTCGTTAGCATGCTGGAGAGAGCGGGAGGGAGAGAGAGAGAGAGAGAGAGAGAGAGAGAGAGAGAGAGAGAGAGAGAGAGAGAGAGAGAGAGAGAGAGAGAGAGAGAGCGAGGGGGAGAGGAGGGGAGGTAAAAGTTTGGGAGTGGTGAGATATGGGGGAGAAAGGGACAGGAAGAGGTAGGAATTAAAAGTTCGAACACTGGAATGTCTAAAATTGTATAAGTAGAGAATGAAATGTCTGTTTTACATCTAGCCACTGGCTCGTCAAAAAGTAGTAATCAGCAAGTAAATGTGGCAATTATATCAATTACAATTTCGACCAATTATATAATATACTGAACAAAATTTTTACGTTTACCCCGAATTCACGTTCAAACGTGACGAACTACGTTTTTACGTTTGACTTGGGGGTAAATTTTTTAAATGTGGTCTTGTACATGATTAAAAAACGTTAAATTGTTTTTACACCAATCTGTAAGTACTGGTTGTGGGTTAGTGAAAATTCATTAATGGAATCCATTAAAAATATAGGCAATCAAAAATCGTTGTTGTACAAATAAATTGAGATTGAAAACATTTTAGCACCTCGTCCCAACTTTTTCCACTTTGTAGGAAATGTGGAAATGCTTGAAATGGTAGAAACTGTGAAAGTAGGACTATTTTAGTTCTATCAGTCTATAAATTATAGATTGTAGAAATATAGCACATACTAATGAATACTACTTTATAAAGTTGTAAAGTAGTAGAGAATACAAGTAGTCCATTTGATTCCAACTACGTTTTATACAACTTTGCATCTGTCTCTGCTAATCTGAGCGAGGCGTGGGAGAAAGCGCTATAGGAGATCCCATCATAGTTGTAGTTTCATCTCGATGATTCACAAGTATTAAATCAAAACAGAGAGATCAAACTACAAAACAGGAAATAGAGGCCAATACACCGTACGGGATTGCTTTGGAAAGAGCGATGCCTATATACTGTTAGTCAATTGCACAGTCACGTGAAACATGTTACACACAGAAACGTGCAATGACAAAGTGCACGATTTATCATTAGAATGCTAACTTTACGTGACTATTCAATTTACTTCTAGTATAGAAGCGAACCATGTATACAACTTTGCAGCTGTCTGTTTTAATCTGAGCGAGGCGTGGGAGTACACGCGAGTCTGCTGTTTAATTTAGAGTCTATAATGAAGTTCAGAAAAGATCTCGAACACTTTTCAGCGTGAACCGAGTCGTGTCTGAAGAGTAAAGTAAGCAGAGAATGAAGAGAAGAGACAGAGGAAAGTGTTGTCGCGACGGATAAAGAGAGACAGAGAGAGAGAGAGAGAGAGAGAGAGAGAGAGAGAGAGAGAGAGAGAGAGAGCGAGAGAGAAAGAGAGAGCGAGAGAGAGAGAGAGAGCGAGAGAGAGAGAGAGAGAGAGAGAGAGAGGGGGAGGAGAGAGAGAGAGGGGGGAGGGGAGGGGAGAGAGAGAAAGAGTGAGAGAGAGAGAGAGAGAGAGAGAGAGTAGAGGGAGGGGGGAGGGAGAGAGAGAGTGAGTGAGGGAGAGAGAGGGGCAGAAAAAGGGAGAGAGCAAGAGAAATTGGCAAATCAGGAAGATAACGAATGACGTGATAGAAGAAAAACGAGCTTCCGTGATGCCAGAAAAAGAGTAGAGCGAGACAGAGAGAGAGAACGAGAAAGAAAGAGACAGCAGGAGAGAAAAATGATACATATAAGTATACGTCTGCGGAGAGGGCAGAGAGCGAGAGATAGAGAGGGAGGAAAAGAGAAATAGAAAGAAATAGAGAGAGAGAGAAACATTAGATACATATAATTGAGAGAGAGGAGAGAGAGGGCAGCGAAAGAGAGAGATTTAGAGATGCCGAGAAACAATTGATACATATAAGTATACATCCGGTCAGACGATCGCCTGCACATGCGAATCCTGTTCTCATTGCAGCCTGTCAGACAAAAGGCGAGAGAGTGTGCATAATCAGGAGACGCAGAGACAATGCAAGGATCGCGGTGAGACACGAACTGTGTCCGTCCAATGAAAACATGCCAAGTATAAAAACTGGACAGTTTTATTCCTTTCATATTTAGGTTTATTTAGAAAAACTAGCTATAGTGAGTGAACAATGTTGTAGTTTGAAAAGTTGTAGTTTGATCATACAACTGGAAAACGGGTGGTTCAAACTACGGATTCGACAGATAATCAAGCATGAATTGTTTGTTGCCTCTCTTCTCTGAACGACACATATAAAAGCAAAACTTGCTGCACAAAATACTCCAACAACCGAAACAAATTAACAAATATATTTGCGTACATTTCCAAGGTTCCGGTAAACTGATAATTGTTCAAGGTTTGTGTCACGATTTCTGTCAGAACAAAAGTTTTTATTTCGTTTCAAACAAAAGCGAACCGAATTTTCGCTGTGGACTGCATTTTCTGAAATTCATTTCGAACACTCCTGATTTGATCGTGTTGAGGGAGTCATCAGACGAAAAAAGTTTGATAAAGGGAAAAGCTGTCCTTTTAAGTTCTATACGTTCTCACTAATTGCTCCACTTTCGAATGTTAAATGAATTATTCACAAAAAAAGTAGCGGAATCTACAATGAGGAAATTTTACGACAGCGAGGTTCAAGAAATTTAATAAATTTCTAATCATTTCGGAAAGGTCCTAGAGATCATTTAGACAATGTAATGTCTATAACTAATTTTTGGAGTCAAAATTGAGAACAACTATATATTTCTCATATTGATGGCTTTCTACAGAGATCATGTGAAAATAGTACAATTTTTTCCAACGTAATCGTATCTAATGTAGATTATCGAGAGCTGAAACGTAAATTAGCTCATTTTAGCACCAATTATGAGAAGGACTTGAAACTTTACTATGCTGTAAGCCAACTACTCATGTTAAACTCAGTAGAACTCAGAAACGTGCCATGACAAAGTGCACGATGCATCATTAGAACGCTTACTTCACCTGACTATACAATTCACTTCTAGTATATACTTCACCTCATATGCGTGAACTCTTACAGTAATGTGAGTCGGAAAATATCCTATTAAACATGTATTCCAATAAGGTAATGAACATAATGAAAAGATTTAATGAGATCCCAGATTCCGGTTATACAATAAATTACCAAAAGCACAAAAAGTTTATTCGGAGAAGAGTTATTGAAACACCAAACCAGCAGTTTCACCTCTGCACCTCCGATCAATAAGCCTTGTAAACGGAAAAAGGTGTGAAATCGCTAATTGGCTCTCACGAACTGAGTTTACATTAGTTGCGGACAATTGCTGATTTCTAATGAAAGTTTGTTCGATACAAAAACACCTTTTTCGAACGATTGGAATAGTTTTGGTAGGTTTTTTGAATAAAATAAGAGTTCAATTCACTAAGAAGTTTGGATATATCACTCACTAGAATTTTTAACTAAAATAAAAGAAAGAGTTTTTATGGTTGTATGTTGAAAATATCAAAAAAGTAGAGGACGATGGGGAAAAAGTGAACATAAAGGTTGGAGTCAAATTGAAACTAAACGTAGAACACGTAGAAAAAACGTTTTACGCGTCTGTTTCATTTACTAGTAAAAATGTTAGTTGTTTTTGTGCGCCACAATGTTTAAATGAAAGGTGTAGCCAGAATAGGTCATCAATTATTCAAGAACGTGCAAATATGAACAAAAGCGGAAGCAAAGGTTGAACATCAGTCATGTTTCTTGGAATCCCGAAATACTTGATAATTTGAACCTTTTGAACGAAGTCTACTATGGAGTTCGAAAAACAGATACTCAAATGGCCTGAATAAACTTCTAAGTGAAACTTTTCTAGTTTTTAACGTGAAAAGACTGAAAAGTGAAGAGAAAGCGTGTGAAATTTTCATCAGACGTCATTAGTTTTTGAAGTCAAAAATACAACAATCGGTATTATTTTTTTTACAATTCACAGTTTCCTACTTCATGCAGAAACTTTTGTCAATCTTTGTTTCCCGCGGAAAATCTCCAATAAGAAGCAGTGAAAACCACAAAAAGGTTTTTTTATAATTCGAACATGAATTTTGTATAAAGCTGCAATGCGTACCTCGGCGGGAAGTTCCTGCGCGCGGCGCACGCCGAACACGCGAAGCGACAGAGCAATCGAGCGGAACTTCATTTTTCGGCTTTTTTGGTCAGCACATCTGAAAAATAGACATAAAATAGCCGTTATAAAATGAAATATCGACAAAATAGTGGTCGATGCATGTGAAAGTTGAAATCAGAACTGATCTACGATAGCTCAGAAACGATTGGAATATCTTCCAACAGCGCAACAATACACATAAGAAAGTGTGAACAAAAGTTAAATATTAAAGAACGACCATCAAAGAGACGCAGTTCGAGCATGGCAGTGAATAATTTTGGGAGAAATTTATATATTTTAAAATTTTGTGTACACATAAGAAAGTGTGAACAAAAGTTAAATATTAAAGAACGACCATCAAAGAGACGCAGTTCGAGCATGGCAGTGAATAATTTTGTGAGAAATTTATATATTTTAAAATTTTGTGGCATTCAATAGACGAAAAAGAATTTGGTTTTGATAGTAAATGGGTTGGTTTCAGAATATTCTGAAAACAGGAAAGGCGAATTCGCAGAATGAGATTCCTCCCTTCATTTGCGATTGTCATTATTTTCGGGCGAGGGTGGCGAATGCAAATAATAAAGTATTAATTTTCTCTAATTATGAACGAGCGGCCGGGATGCGGTGACCAAAAAAGCATTGGAAACGAAATTATTATTTTCGATGACGATAATTTTTTTACTTTCTCACAGTACGGGGTTCGTTATTCCCAAAGTAAGCCGATGCGGTGTATGTGGTCCTCTTTCGCTGTGTTTGTAGTTTGCTCTCGTTGCTTTTCAGGTGAGGTTCCTGACTTATGACATGCAGCAAGCTACAACTAAGATTTTTACTTTCGAAGATGATACGTGTTACTTTCGCGACCCCCCCCCCCCCCCCCCCATCCTTCCATTCTCATAAAAATTATTCATCATTTACACTGTGAAAACACATGAGGGAAAATTCAGTAGACAAAGTTTTAAGTAAATATAGAACTACAGGGAAATACGACATACTACCAAACTATACAATGCTTAACACAGCAGAAATCCAGATACAAAAGGTTTTCATTTGGAGACGACAGACGATCATAGGATCAGCGTCACTATTCTTGTTGTTTTTAAATTGGTGAACTGAGAAGGAAGCGAATCAAGCAGGCAAGAAAAACGGAAATACGAAAACTGACCAGAATAGCTTTCCAGACAGTTTTCAAATGAAGTTTGGCTATGTATCTAGTGTATACTAGGACATATTCTTTTAGATCTCATACAAAAACTTCTAGGTATTTTAGAATTTACATTTGTCACAAAAATGAAATGATAGACTATGTGAGTTATGGAATTAGTGCTTGACAACTGCATATAAAACAGGGTAGACAGTTCTCTAGCATTTTATGAGAACCAAGGAAGTTCCGTATAATATGTAGTACAACATCAGTTCTTGATGAACAGGACGTTCTCTCAATATGCAGGTGAAAGTTCACTTCGGAATGAGAAAACTATTAAAAAACATGTCTGGTACCATAGTCCGTTTCACCAGTGACACAGCTACAGTACGCACAACGAACACGTGACTCGAACTAGTCTACGTTTCGTTGTGAGCAACCGTTAAAGAGCCGAAAACTAACCCTACATTTCTTTTTATGATGTCTTAAACATATTGGATGGTGTAAATTAATAGTGTTGAGGTCGCGTGTGGGGGAAAGAGTATTACAATATTTGGTTAAAAAACATTTGGTAAAAACATACATTGGTTCAAGCCTCTAGTAGAACCACGTTAGTTGTATTGTAGGGTTGTAGCAGAAGAAATGACAAAATGTCTCTAATTAACAACGTTTGTTGAAAAAGCGGAAAACCATGAGTCAACGCCGGTGTTGAAGAAAACACTGTAAAACCATGTAACTACTAAAATTTCAGAAAAATGCAGATGTTTTCATTTACTATTACACAACTAAAAAACTATCAGAAAAGTTTACATTTGTTTATAAAGTGAGCTTATTCAAAGTTGCAACATCATACATGAGATTTGCAACTTGAGAACTATGTTTGTTTTGTTGTGCTTCTTATGATTTAGGCGTGAGAATAACATGTCCAGAACTACAAAATGTGTGAAAACAGTTTTACAAGAGAATAATGTTTTGTAAATGTCTCACATTCTTTTAATCATTAATCCGTTTAAAGCCAATTTAAAATATTCAAATGAGCAGTTGAATACAGAACTCGTACACTAGTTGTTGATGGAAATTCCAGGTGAAACGTTGAATCTTATCAGAAAATATGCACTTTTCTTACACGTAATCGATAAATTAAGTGGGCGTTTTGATGTATAAGTCAATCAATCCCCCCTAAAACCTGTGAGATCCTATGTATAGTACCTCATGAGATATACTCGGGAGGTTAGTGGGAATCTCATGAGCTCCTTGCCCTGATTTCACAAATTCAACTTACGTTTTATTTACACAGCGGTTTTTGTTTAAGTCAGATATTTTGACGACTATACAGTTGGAATTCGTACAATTTACTTACCAAAACCCAATTAGTGGAGTGAGAGAATGGAGTTAGCGACGCAACACAAAAACAAGATAATGCCTTCGAAAAACAATCAAAGAATGCTCAAGCAAAGCAAAGTAAAATACATGGAATTGAAAATTATGGAACACTAAAATGTATTGTTTAAGTTGTAAAGTTCACAAAATTGTCATATAAAGGGCATGGTTAGTGCAAATAGAACTATTAAATAAACAGAATTAGGTTAAATGAAATCAGGTTAACTAGGATAAAGTTAATACATGAATGATTGAATGAATTGAAAGTAATAAATACTATGTATGAAGTTAATATTGACTAAGTTTAAAATGAATATGGTAGAATTTTATATTAGGTTATTTTATTTGAACAAAGTATAATTGTGTCACTTGGACGTTTGGATGGTGTCATGATTAGGTTATTCAACTGATGATGACCCAACCCTCCGAGAAAACCCAAAACCGTCTTGAATCAGGGTCGGAACGGTTTTGAGTACATCTCTTACTGAGCACATTAACCTAATCATAATATGGTAGAACTTTGACCAAGCTCCGCTTTTGATTCTTTCGCCTCGACTTGTTTTTGCATTTTTGGTTTGGGGTCGGGCTTAATTGGGTCTTTTGGTGTCGAAATACTTTTTCACAATACTTTGAATCACATAGTTCGATGAACAATCTTATGTTATTTTCATTCTTGAAACATTATGGAGAAATAATATTTTTGGAACTTAGCTAGAAAACTAGGAAACATTTATGGTAAGAGAAAAATATGTGGAAAAAGAAAACGGTGAAAAGAATGTATTGGGAGAATAAACTTCAGAGAAGAGTCTTCTATTTCTGCCTACTTCTCGGGTGTGTGAGACGCACTGGAGTTAGCGTGGGAAAATGAAGAGAATATTTAATCTACTGGCATCAAAACACTCGGATATACGCCTTTCCCTACTGGAATACTCAAACTATAGGACGTGACTGTTTGAGTTGTAGTTTGATCAGTATCCACAGCATAAATATGAAACTGCTCCCAAAACAGGTCAAGAGTAAACTACAAACACAGCAAATTGATCCAACATTCTAAATATTTTTTCTAGAGCAAACCCCATTTAGGGTTAGCTTCGAATTAATATTAGAGTAAATGAAGGAAGGGTAAAGAGTGAATAAAATTCAAGTTAACTCAACAAACTTAACAAAAGTTCTCGTAAATTGAAGTAAATCAAACGCGTAGACGCATTACTCGTAAATTTAGAAATTTTCATTCACAACTGGTTTTTGCTGATGTGATTTTGTAACTCACCAAATAGATAGTTTTATACTAACACAAACTATTATAATTTTGTTACTAACACTTCTAAATAGAAGTTTGGGCGATTAGTGAGAGGGAGGAGGGGAATTACGACAACAGAATGGGATTGTAGCTGAAGACAGAAATGCATAACTAATGGGATATTGCATGTTATCGAGGGAGACGTACATGGGAAAAGTGGGTAAGTAAAACAACAATTTGGTAGGTCAATAACACTCAACTCTGGAGTAAAACTCGAGGAAAAGTTCTTGCGAAGAGAGAAAGAGAGACAGACAGACAGACAGAGAGACAGAGAGACAGCAAAACACATAGAGAGAGGACGACAGAGGAAGGAGATGGAGGGGATAGAGAGAAAGAGAGAGAGAAAGAGAGAAAGAGAGAAAAGAGAGAGATTGAGAGATTGTTAATAGGTGTGAACTGAGCAGTGGAATGTTTCTATTTGTAGGATGTGCGATAATAGTCGTTCTTCTTCCGAGCGATGATTGGTGGTGTTTACTGGGATCAGCTGGAAAGGGGGGGGGGGGGGATAGAGAGTGTAACACCTTCCTCCCCTTCCAATACCTTACCTACTAGAAGAAAAGGAATATAGTAGAAGTAAATTGAATAGTCACGTGATGTAAGCATTCTAATAAGGAATCGTGCACGTTGTCATGTGTTTAACATGTTTCACGTGACTGTGCAATTGACTAACAGTTTAGATAGGGAGTATCCATACATAAGTTGTAGTTTGATCTGTATACTGCATACACATCGAAAACTTAGGACAGAAACAGAGTGAGATCAAACTACATTTAGTGTTTACTTAGATCACTTGAAATGGGGGGGGGGGGATAGAGAGTGTAACAGATTTGTCACACTACCTCCTCTACCACTATGCTACTAATAGACGGAATCATTCCAAAAATAACAGATTCAGTCATAACTAGAGACATGAAAGTCACGTGAGCCGCGAACACACTCTTTTTCAAATTTTTATGTGTGCTCAGTATGTATGCAAGAACAACTTGGCAGTTCAACCCAAACTGCGTCTCATTTTTTGCGCAGTATTTTGGGAGACTGGTATCCCGGCGGAACGAGAGAGCAGAGAAATAGCGTATGTTTGAGGAGACGCAGACTGTGTTCGAGAGATCGGTATGTAGATAAATACGGCTTTAGAAGATCAGGTCAAATTCGTGAGAGAGAAAGAGAGAAAAATAAAAAAAGAGAGAGAGCGAGGGAAAGAGAGAGATGCCCACTATTGAACCTACTATTAGGGTATAATCATAACTTAGGATTTTACCAAAACGGCCTCCGATGAAAACGCAGACGTGGTCCACAATGAAGGTTATCTCAAGCACCACCCCTCAATATGTTACGGGAAAGCGGAAAGCCATTATTGAACTTTCGTGAAGTTGCCCTCTAGGTGTCCCTATCAATTTTCTCCAAATGCTAGAAGTTATTTTAAACCCTGCCCTTCCCGCCTGATAGACAAAAAACAGCCAAAATTAGCCCAGTTTATCCAGATTGCTCGCCCACCAGCAACAATATTTTCATGATGAAATAAGATGCTCGAATGTTTCGAATTCCCGATGAACTAAACTTGGGAAAGAATAACAAGCAGAAATATATTCTTATCCTTGTTTCTGTACTTTGATTATGATTAAAGGGGGGCAGAATGGAAAGCTAGTTTAGGTACCCCGGGGTACCTAAACCTACCGTTGCGCGCGCCAAAACTGACTAAAACATGTGAACCGTATGCAAATACGGTTCGTTAGTTTGAACAAAGAAAGGTATTAATCAATTTCACTTGAGCAGATCTTTCATATTAACTTTCCTGTCTGTCCCCCTTCAAGAGTGTATAAAATGGCTCTATAACCGATCTAACTACAACTCGAATCCCACAATACGGGGGCATTGTGAGTAAAAGTTAAAAAAGTGAGTTTTCCAACTGTTAGAAGAAAAAAGCATGATTGTATGGCTGTGTCTGAGTGGAAACGTTGCCGGAAATTTGCTAAAAGCGTCAGTTAATCGACTTCCATTAAAAAGGATTCCGTAGCAGGTGTTGCAGAATACGTCATGAAATATCAACTAGCTTGGTTTATTGGAAGTTAGTACACTTTTTATATTCATGTGCAACTATTCTTAATTAACATCTCCTTCCTTGAACAGAAAATGAATGACGCGATAAACTTTACCTACAAATTGTGGGTCCTAAATGTTGTAGTTCAACACATCTAAGACCTTCCAATTACGAACTACCAACACTGCACAACAGTAGAACATGGACAATTTCAGTCGTGTGAAAGTTCAGAAATGAGTTGGGGGTGTTGAAGCCGTGGGAAAGTGTGAGTATGTCACGTGGATGACAAGCACTTCCCACGGTTCGACTGAGTAATCCGTCCTATAGGGTTCGCTCGCACCAAAGCAAGCTCATAAGGTATATGGTGCAAAAACGCACCGTGCTTGTAATTTGATCCAGTTATTCACTTCAAACTATCTTTTATCATTTGCGTACGTTGAGGTCGAACTACAACTATGATTCTGTCACTCCCTGTATGGCACGTGGATGACGAGTAATTCTCACGGTGCAGCTTGAGTAATCCCCTTACTTCGCACCTCATATGGCGAGTAGATGAGAGTTCTATGTATTATTCAGGATTAGAGAATTTCTTGCAGAATTAGCAGTATTCAAACTTAACTCATTACATTATTCATCGTTATGCTATGTCAGCAAATCAACATCGATTTTCATTTCATCAAAAACAATACAGTTACAAAACACATACTTTGAAGTAAACAGAAGAACTGAATGAAAACAAAAAGTGTTTTGTACGTTCCAACACACTTCATTTCATATGCTTTTTGGTAATTTTGAGTTTTTTTTTTCGGAATACTAGCTATAGTTTGATTACTGCATAAATAGAATACAACCTAGATTCGCAAAGTTTCATTAAAGATAAAAGGTGATATTGAAGCCTGATTTCAGTTACGTAAACGAATCTATAATGAAAAGGATAAGCTGCGCCCGGTTGCTAATCCTACGAGGCACATAGCAAACAGCGTTACAGTATATAATATCTGTCATCCCTACGTAGACTTCTACAGTAGTTCTAGGTCAATGAGTTCACATCTTTTCTCCATCGGTATTATTCGGGGCCATTTTTAAATTCGGGAGGTTTTCTTCGAAAAAAACTGTCTGGAAAAGTTTCAATGGATACTGTAAGAGTGATTTTGGGTTTGGGTGGTCTTGCAGCGCATGAATCATAGTTCAGATGCAATATGGTAATAGAAATTGTGTAAATTGATCCTAGTGCCAAATCCTATTACGTACTGTAATTGACCCTCATTGCGCGAACAGAACCTAATCTGATACAAAATGCAATGAAATGGGGAAAAGCACGAAAACAACTTAATGAGAAGCATTTGGAAGTATAGTTGTTTAATGCATACCTGATCAAAACTAATAAAGATGTATCTGAGTTATGGTTTGATTTTAAGAAGGACGATTATGTGGACCAATCTCGTGTCAACGGTCCTTTAAACTGCAATTGAATAACGTATTGCAGTTTAAAGGACTGAATCGTTGCGATTGGACCACATAATCGTCCTTCTTCGAATGCACAGCACCGTTCTCGAATCAGGACGAGAATACAGCGAGATCAAACTACCATAGCAGAACAGACCAGTATGTTCAATTTAAGTCCGCGGGATAGAGTCATGATAAGTCGAACGAAAAAGTAAAAAAAGAAACGAAAAGAGAAAAAATGAATGGAAAAGCGTAAAAAATAATGAGAAAAAGAAACAAAATAGAGAAACATGACAATTGGAAGAAATGAAACTTGAAATTAGGAGTTGGCCAAACCAGCTCAACTCTCCATAACACAAAAGGCGAGTTGTAGGAAAAGACCATGGCTGAGTTGTAGTTTGAACTCGACCCAACGCCAAATGTTACGAATTCCAACCGAATAATAACGAGATCCAACTACAAACACAGCGGAGCACAGAAAATTTTTCAACTTTAGCCAGGGCGATAGAACCCTACTATTTGGAAGAAAATGAAACTTGAAATTGCAAGTTGGCCAAACACCTCAACTGCCCCACAACACAAATAGGCGAGTTAGGTGGGAGTTATGGCGTCATCGACCCATCGACCACCCCATCTGTTGTGATTGGTTCGGAAACAGCTGATCTCACCTCACTGGAAGATTTATATCGACATCTTGTTTTTTTTATTATCCTAGAAAAGTTGATCAAAGGTTACAAAATTACTTTGCAAATTTGAAAAATAGTAGGGGGTGAGTGTAATATAATGAGTGCTCCAGAAATGGCTGACTGTTCTGCGGTGTTTGTAGTTTGATCGTGAAGCGTTGTTGGGGTGTGATTCGAGACTTTGACTATTGTAGAAAATGCCGGAATACAACGCAAATTTGAATACTACAGTATAAATGCCATCATGCATTTTAGGCGAACTTCATCTGCTTATAGTGACGTGATAGAGAAATAGCTGTCTACCTTTTTTCATAAGCAGCTTGGCAGCACTAGATTAGCTTTTATTTCGCTAAGATATGATGTAGTGTACAAAAAAGTGTAACAAGCATGGTACGACAGTATACATAATCGCTATGTGAGAAAATATGTTGGCGAAGTGGTACAATTTGTGAGTTATATTGTAGTATAGGTCGGAATAGAATGCTAAAAGTCAAAGTAAGCCTATAGCCTCAATTGAAAATGCAAACCTACAGAGTGATGTTTGCGTAAATCTAATTAGCTCAATTAGCTTATCATTGTTGGGAAACCAAATTGGCTCAATCAGGATAGGAACAAACTTGATTAACTCAATTACCATGAAGAAAGGAAACACCGATTTTTGTCAAGTTACACATGTTTTAGGTTCACAACTTAACCTCACAAAAAAACCAAGTAAACAAACATTGTTCTAGAACTTTCCTTTTTCTAATATTTCTCTACTGAATTGCTCAGACAATGAGGAACGTGTTTGTCCTTGTAATTTGTAGCTGCAATATCCAATGTGTGCGCCGATCAAACTACAACCCAACTCTGGTCACCTAGACTAGAGAAGAGCTATTCTCATCGAGCCATGCCTTGTCTAGCCTCTCATAAGAATGTGAATGTTCATCAATAAATTCGTGGATGACGATGACTATTGACTACTATGCGTATTTCTAGTTGTATTTCACATGTTTTGCGGGGCATATTCCTCTTTGTATTCTTAGTACTCTTTGAAAGTAGAAAAAAATCTCTGGAATTTATGAATCATGACATTACGAGTTGCAAGATTATGTCCCATTAAAGGGGGGCAGAAATGAAAGCTGGTTTAGGTTCCCCGGGGTACCTAAATATAACGTTGCGCGCGCCAAAACAGGCAAACACGTGTCAACCGTATGCAAATTAGAATCGTTAGTTCGAATTGAAAGTTATACTTATCGGTTTCTCTTGATAAGCTCTTCCATATTAACTTTCCTTTCTGTCCCCCTTTAAAGGTTCCGGAATGCACTTGATTGATTGATTCATTTACATGCAAGCATGTGATATACAAGAGGAGAAAATAAAACATCGGCATTAGGAAACGAAAACATTCAAATGCGGAAATAAGAGTCGGAAATCGTGGAACATCATTTGGTGATTACCAGTAAAGGAAAAAGAAAACAATATGACAGCACAGAGTACAGATAAAACAACTCACAAGTACGAAGGAAATGAATTGGGCCAATCTCACAGGATGAACAAAAAAACAGTAGAAGTATCATTTAAATGCATTCACCTAAAGTGCTTTTTTGCGGCTGATAACGACATCGGTATTTTGGATTTCTTGCTCAATTTCAAGTATTTGGACCCAGCCCGTACTGTGAAAAACTTGGCACGTTTGGCACTTCAAAGGTTTCAGTTTTATCAGTTCATGAATCATTTCAGAAGTTGGGAAAAGATAGAAAAACGAATGGTAGGTCAAAACGGAGATTACTGGATGGCGATATATAAATGTCACTGAATGTAGTCAAAGAAAGTACGACTTGGAAAATCTGGACTGGGAAAAGATGATCTTTCTCTCTATGGCAACGGGGGATCAGATTAACAGAGAGGGTGGAAGAGAGAGAGGGAGGGAGAGAGAGAGAGAGAGAGAGAGAGAAATGGACAAGGGAGAAGGCAAGAGATAGAGACAACGATAATAATAACCAAAGAGAGAGTGTGAGTGCAAGAGAATGAGAGAGATGGGAGGGTAGCTAGATATCTTCAGAACTCGTATAACATTTGTTGGACGCCTTCGCTCACTTCGAGTTGCACTGTTTTTACAAAATGTGTACCATTCCGTGCCTTTGAGTTGCACTGGTTTCACACGGGAAGCTTGTGCACATTGCGTGACGATGTGCTATTGTGTTGATTTTGTTGTGTGGATGGCGGAAATGAATTGGTGTGAGGGAGGGTGTCTCTTATCTTGAAGAAAGCATAGGGCGAGTATCTAATGAGATTCACTTGAAAGGGAAAGAATGAAAGGGAAGAGAGGATGGGGAGGAATGGATAGAGAGAGAGGGAGGGAGAGAGAGAGAGAGAGAGAGAGAGAGAGAGGGAGAGAGAGAGCGAGAGGGGGGAGAGGGAGGGAGGGAGAGAGAGAGATAGAGAGAGAGGGAGAGGGAGGGAGGGTAACAAAGGGAGAGGGAAGAGATAGAGAGTGAAAGAGGGGAAAGAGCTAGGCAAAGAAAGATAGAGAGGGGGGTTAAAGAGACAACGCGAGAGGGAGAGAGAAAGAGAGACAGGGTAACAGAGGGAGAGAGAGAGAACGATGAAGAGTGCAGTAGGGGGGAAGAGCTAGTCAGAGGAAGATTGAGAGGGGAAGAAGGGTAAGAGACAGACAGAGCGAGAGTTATAGGGAGAGAAAGAGAGAAATAAGACGAGTCAGACTACGAGCGGTAGTTTGACCATTATACTTGCAAATGATAGAAAGTCAAGAACGATATGGGATTCTCACAATATTTTTCATTTCTTCTTCATTTAAACTTAAGCACTAATTAAACTTAATCGGAACCCCAACCAACCGCGAAACTTTCAGTTGTAGCGTATTTGGCGAAAGAAGCATGGAATAGAAAAGAATACTCATTAAATCACCGAATGAGTTCGAAAGTTGAATACAAAAATTAAGCAAAAAGATTCGAAAGTCTCAATATAGAAAAAAATAAGAAAGTTTTTACTCAGGAATGACAAGTTGAGCGCCTAAACTGTTAGTCAACTGCACTGTCACGTGAAACATGATTGTCAAACACAGCAGAACTCAGAAACGTGCAATGAAAAAGTGCACGATGCCTTGCTAGAATGCTAACTTTACGTGACTATTCCATTTACTTCTAGTATATTTGATAGTTGTTGGAAACTGGGGGTTCTGACTAGAGTGCGACAAAATAGATTGCTTTATTTGTTGCTAATACTTCCATAATTGAGCCGCTTATTGCCCCTGAGGGCCGCCTCTACACTCACTTTTCCACTTAAGAAAAGAAGGAGCCGGAACGAGAATCAGAAAAAAACGGATTACCCGGAAAAACGCGTTTTTTTTTTACTTTTTACTTTTCGAAATAGTTTCGAATACAATCTACTCACACAACTTTTAGGTTAGACAAGTTTTCATAAGAGAGCATGTAGATTAGAGAGACGCACGTTGATTCTGTTTCTCGTTTCACACACTCTATCTATATTGGAATCTGGTTATTCTCAGACATTTTCGGAAACAATAAATTATTTTATCACAATTACACCCTACTGAAACAATACGCAATCATGCCAATATGCTACAAAAGCAGGCTCACTTCTACATTTAACTACCGGAATAAGCCGGATGGACTATTGGGAAAGACGGATTAGCGGAAAACAACTTTTTCAACCTCTTTATATCTAAACTCACCTACACCAAGATCATAGTTTGCAAAGTGTACTTTTCTTACAACCGTGGTGTCGAACTAGAAACTATAGTTAGAGCTGGGAATTTTGAAGAAGAAGTACTTTAGGTTTGACACTTCAGATACAATGTTAGACACGATGTAAGGTTCTGGAAATATTCATTATATCTCTCACGTAAATCACGTGAGCACACGTGAGCGTGCCATCTAACTTGCGTGAAAGTGAGTGGGGGAGAGACGTAATTTCTCGTAATTACTGCATTAGTCAAGTGACGGCGGATAATGGGATGTCGCCTCGAATTTTCGAGCAGAAAATGTGAACTGAAGCAGAAAACAAACACAACTCAATTATAGTCCACGTCCAGCCAATATACTACCATACATGCACATCGAAAATCTGCCAATCAGTGCGAGTGATTTTATAGGCTGATCTCTTTCCAAAACAAGCGTATACGTGTCTTTCCCTAACCCGCTGTGTTTGTGGATGATCCCGTTGCCTTTCGGTCAACATTCGTGAACTGTACCGCGTATCGAGTTCAAACTACAGTGTAGAATGGACATCACAAAGTACTAACGTAGGTTGCATTGTAGGGAGTAGTTTACATTTGCCCCCCACCCTGGTCGAAAATTGGTTGAAAAGGGCCCGTACTACAATCGACCCCCACCTTTGGGCGATTATACACCATGCTTATTTACTGCAGGCTTGGGTTGAGTGGGGGGTGATTGTTCATCAGTTCCGGGTATGTACTATCACCCCCCCCCCCCCCCCAGTTTGTATTGTGGGGGGTGATTGTTCATTGTCGAAGATGTACAATGTCCCCCCACCCATTTACCAATTACCCCCCACCTTCGCACGATTTTTCTAGGATGTCAATTAGGTGGGGGGTAATAGTACCACGAGGGGGGTGATTGTTGGGTGGGGGGCGATTGTACATTTTTCCCGCATTGTATAGCTAAAACAGTTAGAGCGACGTTATCTTTGACTTCTAATAAGGCATATAATCGCCATCCAAACGAGTTCGACAGCTACCGTATAGATTGACTATTTTGCCTGATGCTCACGATAAAATCTCGACTGTAATTCCAACATGTGTCTTCTCAAACATACGTTGTTTCTCTACATTCAAATGACGCCCGATACGAGCAACGCGAAATAGTGTGCGAACCGAGAGACGCAGGAAGGGATCAAGGGATACTACTGCTTGCCGCTTGCGAGAAGCATTCGTGTCTCACGTGGTTTGCTCCATTTTGCGAAACTGTAAGGGTAGCATTCTTACTCTGTTGTAGAACCTAAGTTTCATTTTCCAATACAAAAAATACGCTTTGTGCTGTCAACGGTAAACTCTGTTCAAGAACCAAGTGAACTTCCTAGAGTGCTAGATTCACATTTTTCAAGTTGTCCAAGTCTTGTTATATGTTGGAAAGGATGCGGGATATCGCGGGAATCATGCTGAATTATACATGTGACGAACAACTAGTACATATTCACCCCGAGGCGAGGGACTCCTTCTCAGAACACAAAACATCTGTTCGCAAGAGTAAGGGAAGAAAGTGTTCGAAACAAGGTTTCATTGAACTAGTGGAATGAAACGTGACCAAAAATGAGGTTTTTTCTCTCTTTTATCCATCAAGATTGTTATTCAATCGTATATGACTGTAACATTCAAAGTTTTAGTTACACATCTCAGTTTCGCTTTCTTCTCATGAGAAGGGGCTCACGAGTTCCTCATGGGAAGATCGAGTGAGCTTGGAGCGATTTCTCAAACTAAAAACTCTGAGCTTTTAGGGTCGTGCAGATTGATCTACAATTGTCAAGAGAGCGCGTAGATCAGGGAGACACAGATTGTTCGCGTCTCAGCGCCCTTCACGGTTTTACAGCTGGCTAAGGAGTGTTTCTGAGAAGTTTCGCCAATGCGCCGTTAAAACCTACACACTTAATACTGGCATTATCTACGGAGTGATTATCTGAAATAGGCTTCAGAGCCAAAAATATTAATACACGTCAGAATACGTATGCAGCTATACCCCGAAGCTAAAAATTGTCTTATATTAAACTTTCATCAAGAGTAAAAAAGTTAGCGAAGAATTGTACCAAAGGACAATCGAACGAACGAATGGGGATCGAAACATTTATGTAATAGAAAAACAAAATGTAAATGTTATTGTGTTAATAGGGTATAAGTTAATGGACTAATATGTTTAAAAAGTTATGAGTAAGTTAACAGTAATCTAGAAAGAAAATAAAAATTTTCTTATATTAATTAAAATTTATGGGTTAAATTTTGTTTGCATCGTTTCGCCGTTAAATCTCGACGATGCTATTCTAGTTGGTGGTTACGGCATCTTCAGGAGATTCCACCAACTAGAATTTAAGTGTAATCGAACGAGTTAATATGTTATAAAAACACAAAAAGTGTTATACCTGTATCCTATTGTGGAGGGCAAGGCGTATAAACATCGGAAAGTTTGCGCAACAACTCACATCTCACTTCTATATGTACGTGTCCTAATCTTTCACTGCTAGTGAATTTAGGCGTATCTGACTACCTATGTTAGAATATCCCTGCATCTTCATCTAATCCTGCGTCTCTTGCTTTTTGGTAGTATTTTGTGACACTCGTACTTAAGCGAGAGAAGAGAAATAGCATATGGTTTGAAGAGGCGCAGATTTGGATCAAGAGGTCGGTCTGTACGTGAATACGGCCTCAGAAGATCAAATCAAAGTTACGAGAGAGAATTTTGAGAGGATTTTACCAAAGAACAACAAATGAAGATTGTAATTCTCACGTGAATCTACTTACGTGACCTTTTACTACTAGTAAAATGAGTGTTGTATCTAAGTTCTGCTGTCGTGGGCCAACCTAATTGAATCGGCAGCCTTTTCTGATAAGCCTTGCCTTTTGCGAACGGAATTAGCCGAATTAGCAACGGAGAACACGCAAAATAAGAAGATTTACGGGGCAGCAGAACGATTTTTAGACCAGGAGGGAGCTAAAATTCAGGCAAACTGTTATTTTCCACGGCAGCTACGGAGTGAGGGGTTGAAGTTTTCGATTTTTGTTCATTTTATGGGGAAGATGATTCAACAGGCAAAGCACTTCTACAGGGTAAGTCGGATGATAGTTTACTATCTCATTCTTTTTTTATTGGGCTCTTTTGTGTTTAAATACTTCTTACTATCTTTGAATGACACGGTTTTATGAATACTGTTATTATACATTTTTCCGAGAGTTCGGGGAATATACAAATTTCAAACCCACTTGATTCAAGCGGGCGTCAGAGTTGATTTTTTTTTCTGCAGAGGCATCAGAAAATTTCGTTCTCAGCCGAAATACATAGAGTTCAAAGTACAAACGCATAATTGAAATGACTACATTCAAGATTCACAACAGTCCGGTCACACAAATATATGCCGATTTTTGTTTACGAACAATTGGTTAGTTTTGGTCTGATCTTTTACATACCAACCTTTTCAAATTTCGACCCAAGACAAACGGGATCAAACTACAAACACAGCGGAATATGGTAACATACACCGTATATGATTGTTTTGGAAAAGATATATTTCTCGGCAGTCTTACCATCTACTCAGAGTCAGCCAAGTTGTACCCGACTAGTCAAGATTTGACGAGAGAGCAGGTAGATCAGAGAGACGCAGCGTGATTAGGGTCCTCTCTCGCATTCCATCTATCTTCAACCTGATCAGCCCCAAACATTTCCAAAGACAATAACTTATTATTTATTATAAATTCATCATACTATAACAAAAAATCATGCCAATTAAAAGTATTACACATTACACTGAATAAAATCCGAGACCATGCCATTAAACTGTCCATCGATAAAATTAAACCACAATTTCCAATGAATGAGATAACCACAGATATCACAAACAATAAAACGATCAATCCTACATCCAATAATAACAAGTGATACTAATTTTCAAGCAAAAAAAACTCTCACGGAATGCATCACTGAGGCAGGTTGATAAAACATCGTTCGTGTGGACCGGAAACAACTTTTTTTGCACTTTCTAGAGAAAAATATAGAAAATACCATCATGTTAGTAGAAGCATATCAAACAGGAAAAACACCTAATTTACAAACAAGCTTCGTCTTTAAACTTTAAAAATAAAATAGCAAGCACTCGACCGTAAATCCAGGCAATGAGTATTCTCAAACTTATTGGCACAAGTTTTCGCACAAAAGAGGGTACCGCCAGAAAATGACAAAAACTGGGCGAATTCTTTATTTAACCCGGTATTTCGTTAACCTTCTCAGTTAACCATTAACCGTTAACCGGGTTAACTCTTTTGTTAACCACTAATTAACCCAAAATTTTCCCCAAAATCCATTGTAAAAAAGGGTTAACAAGTGGTTAACAAATAGGTTAACCCGGTTAACGGTTAATGGTTAACTGAGAGGGTTAACGAAATACCGGGTTCCTTGTGGAATTGGCCCAAAAACTGTCGACATACAGTAAAACAAAATACTTCAAAACTTAAGACACACCTCGCAGTCTTTACTAAAATTGTAGTAGCAACCAAAGTAGTGGTGATTTTCGAGAATGCTCCAAGGTTGACCGAATACACAGCATTTTTTTTTCGTAAATTTCTATTTTTCTGCGGAACAAGAATAACTTAGGACATTCTTCGAGTATGCTTACTAGTGCGTATTTTCAATGAGACTTAATAATAATGATTATGATAAATTATTATAAATACTAATGGCATTTACACGACGGCTTCCTCCAGTAAGGCCATGACCTCCTCCAGCTTCGCATTTCCTCCCAGCCGACTCAACTCCGACTTCACTTGGCCACTGATCTCACGCAGGCGAGACAGTGTGTAACTGGAGAGACACCAGATGAACAGACAACAACAACAGTGACGTTTTAATAACAATAACTATCAATTAAAAGGGATTTGTACACTGCGAAAAACGAAATTTTCTCAATGTTTTAGTGGAATTTGCTCCGTTGGTTCAGCCGAGTGGTTTATAGGCGCGCTGTAAATTACAGATTCGCGTGTTCGGAACAGGTCGGGAACACGACTACAGGACAATTCGGCGAGTATCAGACGGGTCGAGAAATGAAATCAATTTGTATTGATCCCACGCTGAGCCGAATAGTAACTTACTGTACAGCAACCAGGCTTCTGAGACTACGTCGGTACGTGGGTTAAACACCTCGACGCGGCTCTTTCATAGTTCCTGATGAACCGCACGTGCAAGCAATAAGGCTCGCCTATAAAAACTGTTCCCTGTATTCAACTGTAAAATAACTGGAATGACCTGTTTTACAACCAATACTGAAAAACTCACTCTAGCGATCCGCGATCCCTTATCAACCGAATGCAGTACTGTTTGACATCGGTCGAAGTGGTACGTTGTCGCAGAATATCTGAACAACGCAAAAATATAAATAAATAACTCGGTTACAATTCATTTTTACTTATTTATTACAAAATTTGATCCAGTTCAAAACAACACTTCCGGAAAGGGTGAGAACTGAGTACACATGATGATAGGAAAAGCTCTGTGAATGTCAATGAGACCGCAGACAGCATAAGAGAATCTGCATCTCTCCGACCTACACGCCCTCTACCTCTCGTCTAGTCAACTACATATGTGCTTTGCTGATTGCCTGGGAATTATCTGAGATGAAATTGTACAAAATACAATATTATAATTAAACCGATTATGACCCCGTAATGAGCTATTGTATTGTATTGTATTGTATTGTATTGTATTGTATTGTATTGTATTGTATTGTATTGTATTGTATTGTATTGTATTGAAGTAGACAACTAACTGAGTACTGGGTCATCGTTCCTGTGTGCGGGTGCGTGTTTCACGGCGTGGATGATGGGGAACGAGAACTTTCCCTCCGTCAGATCTTCGGCCAACGTCTTCTGTTTCGCCATTTCATCCGAGACCAGGTTCATGTAATCGTCCCTGAATCAAAACAACATTAGTCACTGCTTCTTCAGGAACTCTAGTGAATGAAACGACACTATGTTAAACCTTGTTTCATTTTATACGAAATAAGCAATTTGTGGAAGAAATGAGTATGAGTTCATTTAGTCGTCCCTGAATCAAAACCACCTTTGCCAAACAAAAACAACCCAAACTATTCGCTGTTCCAAACTCTCCTGGAAATGCTGGCGAATGCGCGAAACACTTTTCTACTCCTCCTTTCATTAATTACACTACAGTTTTCAACATTTTGTATATTTTCAAACCAACACTTTTTAAAGTGTTGGTCCGAAAATACATTCGACATTTTTCCATCGTTCAAAAATAATATCTGCCAGCTGGAAACTATCGAAAGGCTTAAACGTTCGAATCGACTTGCCTTATTTGGAAGAAAAGCGCCATTTGTCGCAACAAGACATCGAAATCGAAGCTTTTCTCGCTGAACAACTCCATGAGGCGAACTGCCAGGAAAAATAGACCGCCCGTCTCTGAAAATGGCTAAGATTACTGACAGACGGTAAAAACGAAGCTATTTTTTTTTACGAAAAACGCCATAGAACGTAGCTCGGTTACCTACATCCACATGAACACTAATGAACAATTTTCTGTCACACTAACAACTACTTTTGAAAAGTATATTTTACCAACTGAAAACTATCCTAACCAATTCTGCCGCAATGTAATCAAGCCAATATCACGTCACTAGTAACCAGCCGCCTTTGCGTTCAGCGCAGACGAAAAAGGGTGGCCGAAACGAATAATGTGATATGAATAAAACCCCAATATCCAATAAAAACACTGACTCTGGATGACAATTTGGTCGTATTCGCTCTAATCATATTTCATATTTAACCGAGCTACACTTCCGATTCAACGTTCTTACAAGTAGATTGAACCAAACCGAGAAAACGGTGAATGTAGCACCGATTAATTAGAGGAAACCGACTGACTCTGAATGACCATTTGTTCGTATTCGCTTTCCTCGGGACAGACGACCGAATCTCGCCAGAACAGCTCCTTCCCCTGGCCACGATGCAATTCCAACATCTGGTCTGGAATACGGAAATAGTAATATTATTCATTTCTATCAAGAAAACATTAAAGTACGCATCACTATAAATAACAGTATCGAATTAATGTTAGGTTATATGCTTGAACAATTTGTCACCAAACAACTACTATCAAACTGATGGATTCTGGCAGTCGCCTGCAAAAAAGTCAGCTGCCTAGAGCCAAGTGAGCTTACAACTAAATCTAGAATGTACAGAAAAGTAGCTTGAGCGCATGCACCGAACCACATCGGTAAAGTACAAAAGGACTTCGGTACGCGAAAAAACATCAACCAACCAGTAAAAACCGTAATGGCCGCGGGATCTCCCAGCTGCGTGCACTTTTCGAGTGCGATGAAGTACACATAATTGGCAGTGTTGATGGTTCTGCAAGACATTTGAAATATTTAATGCGTTATAAAACCAATACTGGACGATGGTTGTGGCCCACACATATTATACGCGAGACAGCGATAAAATGTTACTGCCTGAGAAAAACATAATTCTCATTTTTTCTGGAAGAGCATGCAACTCGCCGTTTTAACTGAAAACGCATCCTTCAGTGGGTCGGACCACAACTGATGTTACCACTGTTTTCACCCCAACTCCCTATTCCCCCTTTAATCTATCTACCCTTACAATCTAACTCTATCCACCTGTTTAACCCTCCCCCCTCTATCTGACCTCGGTGTTCCGTATATACTATGGGTGACGGGAAGTCCTCTGCGCAGCACAGAATCGTCTTCGATATCGTCAATCATCAACGACGCGTTGTGCAACATTTCCACAATTTCTGAAACACACATTCAAACGCCTTTTTGACATTTTCACTACTACGAGAAAGTCTGGGTGAAATTCTCACCCATGATCGCACGCAACTTCTGCTCATCAATCTGCAGCCACACATTGAAGGCCATCGAGAGTTTACTACGGATCTGAAAGTCAATCAATCAATCAATCAATCGATATCGACAACTCCACAGCCTCACTACGTTGAACATCAACTACAACTAGCAATTTCACACACCTAAAAGGTAAGACTCTCATAAAAATCATAATGATTCAAACTAAAAACGTTTCCCTAGATAAGCGAAAAACAGCCGGTTTCCTGACGAAACCAAACCAACCAACAAGGGAAGGAAAAAAACCCAAAAATCGTCTTGAAGCAGGGTCGAAACAATTTTTGAGTTCATCTTTTACTGAGCATATTCACATAACTATAGTGGAAGTATACTTTAGTAAAGTTGTCCAAATGGACTGTTTGTTTCCGTCCATTAGGACAACTATACTAGAGTATACTACTTCTCTATTCTAGTCAAAATAAAGAAGTACAACCTAACATACACATAAGATGTCACTATTCTACAAAAGGGAACCCGTTTTCCAATTTGAATACGTGAAACTTCATAATTTTGCATTAAAATAGACACTCTCCCAAATTTTTCGGCTGCTTGGCTAAATCTACTGAACCAACCTGTTTTCCGGACATGGTTCGAATGTACTCAAACGGGGCTAGAAGATGGTCTTCATCCGCCTTGTTCTCACAATTCCCATTCATTATTGATATACTTTTCCTGAAACATTCACTTACATTAACACCGCAAAATAAGCACAAATTGATAAAATACAAAAAGTATAGATAGGGGCTGTCAACAGACTTACTACAGACTGTCGTCAACGGTAATCAGGTTTCCCGGTTTCTCCTAACAATATAAATTGCTTCAAATAACAGTGTGGCTGTGGAGACCATTAGAAACAGTGGAAAAAACTTGAAAGAAAAATTTATTACAAACCGGACAGAAAAGACTCGTCACAAACACTGTAAAAACATAAACAACAACTTCGAAAAATGAGAGAGCGGAATGCTTAAATTAACAAGAAAAGGGTATAAAACTGGAAAGTATGGGCCAGAAGTTCATTATTGATATTCTCTAGCCGAAAAACAAACGAAAACAATCTATGAACCGGCATGCCACCAACAAACTATGTAAACAGTGAACCATAAATAGTCATTGATTTCCCGCTCTCCTTATCAACTATATGCAAAACTTCAGAACGTGGTTGGAATAACAGCAACGCATTACTACTTTTTCAAGCTAAGAAACTGACGAAACTGATCATTGGAGAGATTCTTGGCGCCAGCTGGCACCCCCTTGGCGCCACCGTTGGCGGTTGGCGCCGGCTTTCTATTTACAGCGCGCGGCACAATCTGTAGATGGCTTTTGCGACCTCCTTCAGGTACTGCGTTGGCGACCGAACCTCCCTCGCTACGTTTGGGGGGATTCGAGAGGGATACCGAAACGCTACGTTCTGAAACAAATACAGTAGTATATTTAGGCAGTGATGTTGTTGTTGAACCGAAACGCTACGTTCATCAAAAACAATTAATATATTCATGTAGTTTTGTCACATGAATTGAATTGAATGAAATGAATTGAACCGAAATGTCGATTCAATGTAAAAAAAAACACGAGTTTTTGAAAAAAATCAGAGATTCAAATCAAAGATCAAAGTTCCGAGTTAGTATATTGATGAGCGATTTAATAAAATTTCAATTTGAACGTTGGTTTACCAGCTTAAACTTTTCTTATTTCCCCAGAATAGCACACAAACAAATCAAACTAACCAAGAAGTGTGATTTCGGCCGCGATTGCCTTTTTGGCTGATTCCTCCGTTTCAAAGTCAATGTACGCACATCCCTTCGCTTTCCCAGACTTGTGAGTAACCATTCTAACGTCCAGAATCTTACCAAACTGGTCGAAAGTGTCCTGAAAATATTGTCAATTCACAAGTAAACAAGTTCGCTAAAAACGAGAGAGATACCATCGACCGCATAATTCTTTCCCAGGAACAACACATACTGTTTTGTAGGCATGTGGAAAGTTACTCCGTGAAGACATGTATAGGTTATGTGTTTTCAAACGTTGAAAGTTTTGAAAACTCCAAACTTATTCTAAATTTGAAATCAAAGAATTATTTGTTCTCGATGGCAAAAAAATGAGAGAAAACCTACTCGAAGTTGTTTTTCGGTGCAGTCGTAGTGCACATTCCGGACAAACACCTTGTTCTTTTCCAGTCCAGCTTCATACTTGAATCCGGTACGTTTTTCAGGATCGTTTACTGAAACCTGCAACGTAGGCAGATTGATAAGACTGACAAGTACGTTCAACAGATACGTAGAGTCATTGTGACACAACGTGTATGGTGTAGTGGTGAGAGTAGTTCTGGTTTCTACCCTACTTCACACCTATTTAATAATTTACTTAACCTTGAAACTCTCATTAAACTTATGCTAACAGAACGTTCAACATTTATCTGTCGAAATGTTTAGGTCATATCTCTCAGCGACTCGTGGTGTGCACATTCGCATCAGGGCGCAAGTAGCAACAGTTCAGCGTGGGACACGAAATTTAGCATTAAAGAAGGTCGATTATGTGGTCCAATCCCAACGCTTCAGTCCTTTAAACTGCAATACGTGTTTCAATTTCAGTTTCAAGGACCGTTGACACGGGATTGGTCCACATAGTCGTCCTCCTTTCGTTCCTGCCAGGCCCCCTTGAACACCATAACTGACCAGCATCGGTCGTCCATCAATAGGCACCCTGTCCTTGGCGAGGGCCGCGCGCACGTGCCCCTCCGACTCCAGATCCACGAAACCGTATCCCTTGTGCAGCTTGCTGGCACCTCGATAGATTAGACGCACCTCCACAACACCGTCGAACACCTGAATCATATAACCTGAAGTTCAATTGACATTTCATGACCAGCCAACATAGTTCCCTTCTCTTAACTATTATTTTACACTTTTCTATGTTCAATTAGAGCATTCTTTCTTATTTCTCTAGTTTTTGAGAAAATAGAAACTGGCTTATGAATCAATTTAATAAACCATAAACGATTGCTGGTTTTCACACTGTCATCATCGCTCATTCAGTTGTCCGATACGGTCGAACATTGGTAAAACGTTACGCACGAGGCACGATGCATATTTCACTTCTCACATCTGACAAAAAAAGAGAAATAAATCTGCAACTGCAAGAGAACTATCACTTGTTCACAATTTGAAGCATACCTCCTTGATCTTGTCGGGGGTGACCTTGAAGTCGAGATTCGAGACGAACACCGTGAGGTTCTTGTCCCTGTCCGTAGGGGGACCATGTGGACCGGAGGGACCACCCGCCACTGGCGCTGCCGACGAGGACGCCGTTTCGTTCGATACAGACTATAAATGAAAAAATAAACTTGTATACGGTTTTTAATCTGTTTTTTAAACGAATAAAACATAACTATCATTCAATATCAACCGCGGCAGAGCTGTCCGTAGAGGCTGGCGATAGCAATGGGTGGGCTTTAGTACCAGCTTATGCGGTCAGCCATGAAGTCATGAAGATACCGCAACGAGCGAGGATCGAACCATGGGGGTCAAGTGTGTATACAGCCGAACGGTTGTTCAAAGAAGGACGATTAGGTGGACAGATCCCGACGCATCGGTCCTTTAAACTGCAATTGAAAAATGTATTGCAGTTTAAAGGACCGAAGCGTTGGGATTGGTCCACATAATCGTCCTTCTTTGACTCGAATTCTAAAATTCGAAATTCACCAAAACTACTCAATTGGAAGAACGCCAACTATCAACACATTCTCACCTTTTCCGCCTTCTTCATGGGCAGTGAGGGCATGGCAAATCCATCCTTGTCCTTTGCTGGTGATGGTGAACCGGGAGATGTATTTGCGGCGGTCGGGAAGGTCTGGAAGAAATCACTGTTCTACTCGGTTTACAGAGAGCATAAGTTAATCAGTCTAAAGCGAAATTATCTACATTTCACCAAAGCGGCTGACGTTTCGGTTTTTACTCTTTAACGGTTTTTTCCACTGATTGTAGAATGAACTTAGGTTTGGTACCGTTTTTACATAATTGTGAAATAAATAAATATTATTACTATTGTTAAACGCAAGTGCTCACCGCAGGCGTCTTCTTGGCAGCAGTCCGGCCAGCCGCCGGCTCATCCGCGGCGGGCCGCTTGCGCGCCTCCTTCCGGTCTGGCTGGCCGCGGGCATGTGGCCCCTTCGATGCCTCCTCCTTTCGACCCTTTGCCTTTGGAGCTACCTCCTCCTTCTGTTTTTGTGGCCGATTGCCGCGATGTACAACTTGTGCATTCACCTGAAGCCCATTGCGAAGATAGTACTCAGATTATATGAATGTAAAGTATTCTAATTTACATTAAACAACCAGTAATCAGAACTATCGCGAAAGAAAGTCATAATTAATTACATTATTGAAAAGCTGGTTGTTGTTATGGCTTACGCATATTTCTTGCAATTGTGCACAATAACCACATACCAGTAGGTTATGACTAAATTCCGAAAGGGAACCCGAAGATGAAACATCCGCCGTTTCCTACAGTTGCCGAAAAAAGCCTGTTTCCCCACTACTTAGAAGAGGTTACCAGATTATTGTATTCTTACCTTTTCGACTGCCTTGTCCAGGTCAGCCAGTGTGCCCTCCTCCCGTTCAAACTGAATGAACGCCTCATAGATGAGATTCGGGTGGTCCGAGACTGAGTTTAGCGCCTGAAACTCATGTACTATAGGAAAAAGTGACGCACCACGCACTTGATGTGACCTGAATCGTTTATTCGTGATTGTCACTGGCAACACCGAAAAATGAGCATGTGTGACTCGAACTCTAAATTATTGTAATTTTGCCTCGAATGTTCAACAATACTCGTACCACAGAAGTGACCACGCTTTTATCGAAATTGGACAAAAGTGAGAGTCAATAGCCAAATGCCAAAAGGGGGTGCTTCGTAGTTCACGTATGAATTTGTAGAAAGTTTCAATCACTTTTTTCCGTGACCTCCGCCGCTGACCAAAAAACCGGCTACGTTTCCGCCGAAAACAAGAAAATGCGTCTATTTGCAATGCACAAAACATAAATTTGCACGTGTTTCAATGTGAAAACAGACTCTTTTTTGTGAAATAGTCACATGAAAACATAAATTTTCACGTCTTTGAATGTTAAAACGTCCTCCTTTTGGCGGAGTATTCACACCTCACTGGTATGTGCTGACCTTGTTGAATAGTTTCCTGGCCGCGTCGTAGTCTCCGAACCGTCTTTCCAGTCGGACCGCCTCCAGCCATCGATCGGCCAATCGACCTCCCCCACTCGCCAGGATGTCCTTCCAGATCAAACGACCCTCAAATACAAACAACTCACAACATATAGTACAACAGTATCCACGACATGTCCTTAAAAACGCCGATGTTGGATATATTGTTGGTTTTGATTATTAAACCTAACGACACCATTTGACAACATTGGAGAGAGTAGGTACTACAATGTTTTCCAACATGGGAAAAAAACCTCGCAAAACCTCGAAAATTGTGCACCACTCATTTTCTCTAGATTCATATTTTGTCCTTTTTCGCAGACAAACGGAATGCTTATCGAAATACATTGTTACCTTTTCAATATCTCCGAGGACAGAATACGCGAAATAGGCGTAATTGCGACGATACTCCGCCTGAGGGTCCCACTCACTCGCAAAATACTCATTCAGAACCTTGAAACACTTTTGATAAGAAAAAACTTATTCCAACTCGATTAACATTGATACTTTACACTTCACTTTATGGAACTTAGCAACTGAAAAAGCAATACAATTTTTGAGTACATCATTTACTCATCACATTATTAAAGAAGGACGATTATGTGGACCAATCTCGTGTCAACGGTCCTTTAAACTGCAATTGAAAAATGTATTGCAGTTTAAAGGACTGAAGCGTGGGCATTGGACCATATAATAGTCCTTCTTTAACTTGACTATTCAGTTCAAATTCAAATTCTCGAGCTTTTCTCTCATTTCCATTATACCCACCTTCTGGCCGGCCTCGAACACTTCGGTCATCTTGGACCAGTCTTTCTTCTCCACCGCTGATATCCTCCGCCGCAGGCCATAGATGTAGGTTCGGTAGAGGGCACGACCGTCTGATGCTGTTCTGCAACAGAAAGAATACACTTTTACAATATAAGTATAGTACTTTCAACACACAAACTATGTTAGAAATTGAGCGAGTGTGCTGTTCTGCAATAGACATAATACACCACGCTACTTTATCTCTTTGTAATTACAACGCATTATTTTGGCAAAAAAATCTGTTCAAAGCAGCAGGGTGATATATTCTTAAAAACCAACTTTATATCGTGAGCCGCGAGCCGAGCAACTTCACAGTGGCAAAATAATTTAGTTCAATGAATTGAAGAAGAGCCGTTATGTGTGATGACTGATTACCGGGTTTCTAAGACGGTTGGTATAATCAGAAGTCACAAGTCCCCTATTGCTTGAAACTTGAATAATGTCAAAATTAACCTTCAAATAGAGAACTTACTCGACGGTCTCCTTGGCTATCTGCCAGAGTTGATCAATTTTGGCGGGATCCGCGTTGGCCCTCTCCAGAGCCAACAGGGTCTGCTGCCATAGACTACAGCTGAAGGGACACTGGCGCACGGCTCGCTCATAGACACGACACGCCACCTGAAAAGCAGTTAACTATCATGATTATTTTAGGAAAACCGGACTGAAAAAAAGTTATATAATAACTAGTTTCCAAAAGAAAAGAAAAAGAATGGAAACCGAAAGAAGAAAAATGAGCGAGTATAACGAAGCAGTTTTGAATAGTACCAGGTGAAATAGGTGTGAATGAGACTGAGACACTCCGTACTCCGCGGAACGCGAACGATGGCGAAAAATGTTTGGAGAATGACTAAATCTCACTGAAACTATAACCATAGTTTCATCCTAGTCAGCCGATGATTCACTGTGTTTTTGCGCTCTGTTCAAGTACCATGACTAAGCCCCCAATCGAAAACAATTTACTCGTGCGGCGTGACTCATTACACAACAGCAGAAGGAAATCGATGCAATGACTGTCGCTTATTGCAGTTTGGCGCCAAAGGCCAAAATTTCGGGAACTTTTCAACTATCACTATTGGTACAACGACCCAGACAGATATCTCAGATCTATTCAATGTTATCAGAGAAACACTTATTTTTGAAAATTAACTGAAATCCAAAAAAGGAAAACAGGTTATTTTCTGCAGAATAGTCACACGGCACACTGGTGTTTGTGCCGAAGTTTGGGTGAACTCCGTTTCTAGTACCTACCGAGTGTACTTTCAGTTCGCTCTCGCACCACATTCCGTACCGTAGCCAGGCGGCCTCATCCTGGTTGTGGACGTCGACAATACGCTCGAACAGCGCCTGGATACGGCCCGGATCGTCTTGTTCTGCAAAAAAACACAATGAAATGACAACTTGACCGCATAGATAGGGTCGACACTCTTGACGTGATCGTTTTATGCCCGCCACGTACTCACTCGTTACCCTACTCACATCACAAATTTTACTCGGAACCCCTCCACCAACAGAAAATGATCAATTTCCCGCTACATTTTCAACAAAACGTGAGATTGGCGTGCGGAACTTGGTATCGGGACCTACTTCTACTACCTCCGAATTTCCACTAACCAAATTTGCATTCCTATTGGTAAAAAGTACGTTTTCCATACCGGGAACAGGACCAAAACTACCCCCCCCCCCCCCCCCTTCTTGACTTTTTTCTGCTCTCCCCGAACGACCAACCCATTTCATAGTCCAGATACTCGGCGAAGGCTTCGATTCCGTCATCGGAGCCGGCCACTTTCATTTCGAACGGAGACAACTTGTCCAGGTGGGCACAACACTTGTCGTAGATGGCCTTCAGCTCAGGGTCGGGCGAATTCTCTGGAAAGCAGAATAAATGTGAAAAGAAACTAGCAAGATAACAAATACCTTCAAATCAGCATTCGTTGAAAATGAGGTGAAGAAATGGGAAACTGGTAAAAAAAGATAAATACTTTATCTAGGTTTGTATATTTGTATGAGTATGCGTGGAGTCATATCCATAATAAGTTGTGTCATGTCCATGTCAAAATCGATGTTTTTTTTTTTCTGAGACTATGTTAACACTTAAAGTGCCCCGTTGAGAAGACGAAGACGCGTAAAACCTTTACATATCGAATGTACTTCCCAAATACGTCAAGCAATAATACAGATTGCACGTTCGCGCCTACATAAAATTAGGATTGGGATCTAGAGGTAAGAGTGCAGCCCAATGGAAACTATCAGAATTGATATTTAATGAAAAAGGAACCAACCACAGAATTCTAGATATCGTGTCCATATTCCTCCATCAATAGTGGGTACCCTCAGGGCTCGACGATACAGTGCAATCACACGCTCCTTCTGCTTACCGTCCGAATCATCTGAGAATAAAGAAGTATAATGTATGATCAACTAAACGTAACCATGGGTGTTGGTGCGATAGTGTATCAAACATTTCCTTATGATGAAATTTGAAAAAGTATAGATCCTCAGAAGTGTTTTCTAACAAAAATTATCAACGGTACAACGGTTATAGACCCCTCACTCCCGGTCGGTTCGAAAAGCTGTGAAAATGGGTCCAAAACTATACATCTTGGTAGTCTCAGTTTCAAAGAAAATTTCGTGCACTCACTTGCCATCAGAAGTTCTTCAAAGTCGAGGAAGGTGTGCCAAATCAGCGCTCCGCAATCAACACGCAAACCAACCGCCAGGACCGCCGACTCCATTTTCTGAAGAAGAAAAAACAAGGCATGGATGGATGTTAGAAAAAACTTTGAGATTAAAACTTATCGCAGAGCCGAACGAATTGGGAACAAGTTTAGTTGTATAGGTTTCTCCAACTCTACATATCACGTGCTATTTGAATTTAAAGATTTGAACAATCTATGATCTACTTCTGTGAAATCTACCCGGCTAAATGTACGATGTACGGTACATCAGTAAGAGAAAACTATTTTTCCATTTAAATATCTTTAAACATGCCTAACAGCCTAATTCAATGTCAAATCAAACCCACTTCTCTTGTATAATTGAAATCGCCCAATCCCAAGCTCCATTGCACATACTCCAGCCAAACTTTCAATGAGTTACTATCGAAAACGGCCAACTCGAACAGATTCTCGATCTCTGAGCGATCGGCACCACTCTCAACCGAGTCTCTGAAAAACGGCAACTTACATTACATCTCGTCAGTATACGTAGATAGTGCAACCTCTATTCAAAAGAACAGATATTTTCTAAAATACTTCGAGTATTGTACCATGGCCCCTATACAGTGGTTGAGCAGTTCTCTCGAAGTGGCGAAGTATCCAATCAACAGCACTTACTGACCCCTACTCGGCTTGTCGTTGAAGCCCTTTTCTCCGAATAATATTCAGTTTTGAACTAAAACAAACCACAAAAAACAAACAACTGGCACGTTGTTGTGCACGTTGTTTTCTTCCCTAACGTACTATGAGCACTGAAAATTGACACTGTAGAAATCGTATTGAAATACTCACTTGATCCAGGATATCCACCCACTGGCGGAGAGTGGTGATTTGGCAGAAAATTCCTTCCGAAGAGCGGCCAACTCCTCGAAATCACCATTACTCTTATATGCTACCATCAGTTTTTCATTCAGTTCCACATTGTAGGGATCGTTCTCGATCTGAAAAGAGAAATATACATGCAGTATGATGTTCCATTCATTCAAACTGGAATTGGAAAGTCAATGTTGACAGAATTTCTCCAAAGAGAAAGAGCAAGGCGAAATCGGTGATATGATCTCAACTAACCGGCAACGGATGTTCTGATTACCTCACATTTCTCCTGGCTGCCTGAGTGGATAACCAGAACGTACATACAATCTGAACCGAAGAACCGATAACCGTGTCATTTACCCTTTTTTTCAATTTTAATTTTGATGATAATCGGATTTTGGGGTGAGGTGAGTTGGGAAACAGGTGATAGAAACTATTAGGTTGCCTAAAAACCTGGTTACTGGTGGAATTTACTATTTTTGATGGATCAAGTGCAAATCGAACCTGCGTCTTGAGCTTTTTGATCTCAACGTCATAGTCGACCATCTCGATATCTTCCTGATTCACATCCATAGCTTCATCCTCGTTATCCGAACCCATCTATATGTCCTGAATTGAATGCTGTTCAACATATTAAGATTTAAAAGGCAATGAATACCACAGTAAAACATATAAGAAGTTTGAATTCTAAGCTTTCAGGAATGCTTGCGTGATCTCAGACGCGTCTGTCTTTTCTTTTTTGAGAGCCTTGGAAAAAAGAGAAATTGACGAATTCAGTTCGTATTCGTGTTATGCAAAAGTGGTAGAGTTGCTGAAAGAGAGAAAGGAAGCAGCAGACGTCTTCCACAATTTCCTCGCTCTCACTGGTGAACATATATGAAACAATACAAACAGAGTTGGGTAGGAGTGTTCGATTGTACTCAAAAAGTGTGGAAACCACACATAAAAACTAAGTATTTTGGGTTAAATTCTTATTTAAAAAAAATTGGATAAATTCGAAATTGCGTTTTCGGGTCACGTCAGAGGAAAAACGTGAGTCGACGCGCAGTTGCGTACCAAATGTTGAGCGGGCGGCGACTATGTGATTGTTATAACAGGCGACAATGAGGTCCAATATAACAGTCTTAGTATTCGAAGATCTGTGGTTGTACTGTTCATACTCAAATATCTCGGTAGGCGATGCGAGCACAACTTCTATAACCAAAGCTCGAATAGTCGGGTAACCTATTTGAGCAAAATCTAACCGATAAATACTTACAAAATACAGGCTACTGCACTCTCTCAGAAAAAGCCGTTCTCTTCTAGTGAAGGCCGAGTCACGTTATTGTGAACCACCGAAAGGAAACTTTTCTGGAATTGGCCAACGTGTAGATCAAGGCATTCTCTACATTTCAGGGTGAGAAAAATAAGCGACTTCAAAATCGAGCAGGTCAATATTTATTCGATCGAATTATTTTAAGAGATGTGTATTGTACTACAAAATGATCATAACATTCATAACACACGAGCAAGTCGATGTGATTTGTGTTGACTGATTATCGATGCAGTTATTGATCGATATCGATCGGTTCCTCAGAATATCGATCGAATTTGTCTCTCCTGTCATTGGCATTTCCTTGTCATTGGCATTTCGTGGACCCCACAGTTCTTCCACGGGTTTAAAGAGATTCCAGATATTCCCACGAGCCTCACGTGCTCTCAACACCTGAAAAAACATTGCGGATAGATTACACAACAGTAACCATCAAGAAAACTAAACCTATCACAAGATGATATGGCCGAACGAATATCCGGAGATTGAATGTGAAAAGTGTACAACCCATGAAACCGTTGATCACACTACAAAGTACAGAGACGGTACGTCCGAATATTCAGTTCTGATCATTGAATTGTCTCACCCTATAAATGAGAACTCCAGGCGCAATTGCCAACATCACCAGGCTGAACCACCACGAGACTCCCGCAGTATGGTGCTGGATGCATAAAATAAGCATGACACTCTGCAAACAAGAAATACTAAGATGAAAACCTCTCTCTCTTTTTCTCTCTCCCATCCTCTTGCTCTCTCCTCTCGCTCTATCTTTTATTATTGACTTCTTTTTCTAAGTTCGATATTCGTACAAAGAAATCTAGATATTATTGAAAAGAAGCTAATTTAGAAACGGATGGCAACCTACCCCGATAATGAAGGGACAGATGAAACTCCAGAGAAACACTGTTATCGTATCGACAATAAGACCGATCAAACCTTCGTCCTAAACAGTGTACGGTATGAATTGATTGGGGAATGAAAATACATGAGCTGTAGTTTGATGTGCACGTACGCATGACGTGATCAAACTACAAATACAGCAGTTCAGATTGGTGAAATACGGTGGCTCTCTATTTCTTTGCTTTCTCTTTCTTTCTTTCTCTCTCTGTCCTCTTTTTTCTTTCTCTCTCTTTCCTTCTCCCTCTCTCACCTTGTACTCCCTTTGTGTCATGGCACTGATGTTAGCTATGAGTCTGCGGCCTCCGTAAACGTAGGCCACCACCCCCAGCTCCATCAGAACCATTCCCACACTGAGCAGAGGAAAAACGACCTTCTGGCAGTCCATGACCAATATCACAGCGTGCTGCAAGAATAAACATTATTATAGGAGGTTCACGAGTTATTGTTGTAGTTCTATCTCAACTCGACGTACCTCAACAACAACGTTCGAACGAAAAACAAATTGTTCTAACTACAAACATATCGAGACAGGACGACATCCATTTAGGAACAGTCGGTTCGGGAACAAATTTCTCTTTAGCAGACATACGTACTCTGAGCTCGATCTGAATATATGTAATAAAAATAGGCACAGTTCTCACCTCCGATAGAAGAGGTAGCATGAGCACAGTTCCAACCAAGCAGAGAAGGTATGAAATCTGCCTTCGTTCTCCGGCAAACATCTCAAATCTTTCGAGGATAGCCGTGGTAAGGTACTCCATCTGCACTACCTGTAAAAGAGGAGGAGACTGTCTGGAACTGTCTAGACCATACAGTAAGACGAAAACACACATTATCTAAATATCATAATTAGAGTTCAATTGGATCATCTCAAATCTCTCGAGGATAGCCGTGGTCAGGTACTCCATCTGCACTACCTGTAAAGGAGGAGGAGACTGTCTGGAACTGTCTAGACCATACAGTAAGACGAAAACACACATTATCTAAATATCATAATTAGAGTTCAATTGGATACTATTAAATATTATCAACGATTGACCTTTTAACGACTGATTTTAACCCATGTAGTTTACCTTTTCATTTTTTTTCATTTTTAAAACAGTACGATGCTCTTTTTGTCAACAATATTTTCAGTTTCATTAAATTTTCCTCAAAACTGAATTTCAATCACCGCAACGAAAATAATCTCTTAAACTGTTGAGGGTCTATCGGTTCCCTCATTTTTGAAGCCTTGAGAGCTCGTTGACAGTTGATGTATATTCACAAACTTCTCATGAGAAAGGTCACATGAATTTTCCATGAGGTAGTGGACGTTACTGTAACTTCAGAAAGTGGTTATTAATGGAACAGACAGACCATAGATATTGTTTAAACTGACTACAGTTGCTTAGGTCGAACGCGAAACTCGACTCGGAAATTTCGAAAAGAACCGGAAGTTTGAACTCGATTCCCTATAACTAACCTTTCCGGCAACAGTCATGAGCAGTATCATGAGCGAGAACACGCACAAAATGAACGGTTCGTACGATTCATACAACTGTAGGGAGTTGGTGAAGAGGAGGAGAAAGACATGCTCTGCATACCCCAGCAATAGTTTCGATCCATATATCTGTTGAGCTGTAAGCAAGTTATTGAATGGAAAACACCGTAGCTCTTTCTATGAGAACGTATAGTTGCTCTCATCCCCACTAAGGCAGGGTTCATACTTCCTGTCGCTGAATTGAGCAACAGCGACGTGATTTGGCAACAAAAAAGTATGAACACCCGATTGGCGACGCGATGTCGCTGTAGCGAAATTCGGCAACAAGCGACGCGATCGATAATCATGATTTGTGTGTTGTCGCGCGTGCTGCCGAATTCAGCGACAGGAAGTATGAACCCTGCCTAAAACTACGGCAGCAGCACGCTCGGTTGTTCTCGTTTTAGTGTTTTTTCAAGTGGGAAAACATTGTAAGCGTAGATACGCTGTCAAAGAGAGAAATTCGCCCGTAGTTTGAGATTGAACAGGATCGTGATTTAAGTACGGACTTCACATTGGCAGATCGATATACGACGTGAAAAACATTCTGCCAGTCCTGCGTCTCTCGCTCTTCACACTATTTCGGATCACGAGATTAAATAGTACAAGTTCGAAGAGATATAGGTCGGAATCGCTCATAGAGATTTGTGTATAGTGTACATCATTCTTACTCAGAGTACGCATGGATTTTTTCAATGTCAGTTTTATAATGCTACCATATACTTTTTTGAAAAGTTCCTTTGTCAATGCTATAATGATTCAGACAAATAGTTTGAATTCTCCACTGTAGGGGCTCAGTATGAATGAAAATGACTATACCTATAGATGTCCAGGTCTCCATATTGCCCCCGGCCATTCTCATCAGGTCAGTATCCATTGTTATCACGTAGAAGACGCCGTAGATGAACGGGATCACCGTCATGAAGATGTAGATCACCAGACTGTCGCTGAAGATTGTAAAAACAATAGTGTGTTCAATAGTATTGGGATAGAAGAGGAGAGAAATAAGAGAGAATGAAGAATAAAGAGAGAAAACAAAAGTTAGGAAGAGACAGAGAGAGAGAGAGAGAGAGAGAGAGAGAGTGAGAGAGAGAGAGAGAGAGAGAGAGAGAGAGAGAGAGAGAGAGAGAGAGAGAGAGAGAGAGAGAGAGAGATAGAGAGAGAGAGAGAGAGAGAGAAGAAGAGAGGTTTTTTTCAGTTTAAGAAGCTTGACAGCTTCACACCTACCTGGCAACATTGTTGCGGAAGCTGTTTTGTGCTCCAATGAAAATGAGACGACCTTGTCCTAGTTTCAGAGTTCGAATCATCTGTAATGCGGGAATTTAAAATAACTATTGGTGACGGGAGAGATTTGTATTGCATACCCTGCGTATGCGTAAATATTTGAAACCGTATCTCTTCGAGAGTAACAATACAGTACTACTCCGGAACTTCTCACTACCGTACCCCTGCCATAGGTTTTGATCTTTCCAAAGCGAGCCTGCACGGTGTTCGTTATCCCGCTGTGTTTGTACTTAGATCCCGTTGGTTTTCGGTGGAAATTCGTAAATTATGGCTTGTCTCGAGATCAAACTACAAGAATGATTTGGTCACTCCCTATGAGTTATTAATACGGTATTCTCGTTTTCCCCCAAAAAAATACATCGAACACGAACGTGCAGTAGTGCCAGTCCACAAACTTCCACTGACATCGTCGCATTTCCATCCAAAGCCGAATTATGGGCAAACGGAAGCGGTTTGAGGAACAAAATCAGAGTACAGATGCACATGAACGAGATCAGAATAGTCACTGCCAGTTGCGATATCTGAAATAAGTTCATAGTATACTATAAACTATAGTAATTAATTAAAATTATAAAACAATGGTATTATCTAAAATAACGTCGCGATTATAGTGAACGGAATTGGACAGTAAAGTAAAATCTTGGGAAGCGTGGTGGTCAAAAAGGGTGCAAGCAGACTAACACAGTCTGCGTCTCTCTGACCTGCACACTCTATCGTCGTTGTCGCTACAAAAGTGGCTTGCTAAGTGGCTAGCTGATGTATCCTACTTTCGATTGGACGCGTTGCGTGTCGCGCGGCATTGTCATGTGAATGTCATGTGGACTGATCAAACTAATATTCGAGTTATTTGTGCTCTCTGATCTCCATACAGTTGAAAGCAGCCCGAAACAAAACCTCTGCTCAAGATGTGTTCCCGCCTTTAATGTATGTTCACAAACAGTCCCCTCTCCCCATGTATGATAATCACCGCCTCGTAACGAAGCGAAGTGAATGAATAGATATATGTAATGTAAATATGTTGAGGAAACGAACACAAAAATATCCCACCGTTACAATGGTGCGATGGCTGAGCTGACTGATGACTGCAACACAGCCCATGGCGATCATCAAAAAACTTAGAACTATTCCGGACGGCCAGTTAGCCAGCAGAAGAGTCTCCGTATTCAGGTCCGAAAATCTGAAATGTAGGTGAAGAAGGGCGATTGTGTGAGCCAATCCCAACGCTTTGGTCCTTTAAACTGCAATAAATTTTTCAACTGCAGTTTAAAGGACCGATGCGTTGGGATTGGCGCACATAATCGTCCTACTTTAAAACCAGTTGAAGCATAGTGTTTTTCATTCTGACTGAGACTTCTACAGTAAGATTAGAAAAGTATCATTTTTTGATTACGTAACTGAACTGTTGTACGACAATTGAAAACATTTTGGTTTCCTATTCTGTTTGTCTAGAGTGTTACTGTAGGTAACTCAGTAGGAATGGTTCGAACTATAAAAAGTATAGAGTATGAAGAAAGGTTCACGCTTCCGCGTCTTCACAAAAATGGGCGGTTTCCTCGATTTTGCGACAAGACGAGACGTTAACAACAAACTAAGAAAGTTTAGATTTGAATACAATGTAAATATGTGTAAATGAATCTAGAAATCTGCACCCACTTTTCATCTGAGAAGCAGCATAAAACATGAAATGAATCTTACATTTCTTGTTTTATGGAGAGTTTCGATAACCACGACACGGAGCCAATGTCTTTCATTTCCAAAAGAGGGAGGTCCACTTGGATGCACGCGTCCCCGAACGCACTGAAATCAACCATTGAATTTGAAGAAAAACTAAAGAACTGAAATTATTTTCATAATTCATAACTCGGCCACCCAACATCCGTGGCGAAGAAAGTTTCCGAGTGTGATAAAAACATCTGGCAGCGTAGCAATCCCCACAAAAGTTCATAAGATTATCTCATGAGCTATTAGCACGAGTTTCTCATGAGATTCTATTGATTGCTATGCTACAACATTACGAGGTCACGAGTAGCTCATGAGGTATCTCATGAGAAACTCATGTGAACTTCTCATGAGGTTGGACGGTTTGCTACGTCGCCAGGAGGGCAGTCAAGGAACACCATCTCGAAACGATATGAAGTGAACTAAATGAATCTTGAATCTTTAGTTCATCATTTTTCACCTTCTGTGCAAAACAAGCTCAACTAAGTTTGAATACCGGATACAGGTTGTGAACACGTGAGTTGTAGTTTGATCTGCACAACGATGATGAATCACGACCAGAACGCATGGGTATCAAACTACAAACTTGAAAGATCAGAAACATGTACATGTTCAGCCTGTCCTGCTCAGAACGCTATCATAATACTTATATTATAGGGTTGTTAATCGAGTTGAAAATTTCGAGTTTTTCGAGTTTCGAGTATTTCGAGTTTTCGAAATTTCGAGTTTTTCGAGTTTCGAGTATTTCGAGTTTTCGAAATTTCGAGTTTTTCGAGTTTCGAGTTTTTTGAGTTTGGGAACTTTCGAGTTTTTCGAGTTTCGAAACTCGAATTTTTGAGTTTTTCGAGTTCTAGTTGAACTCGAAACTCGAATTTTTGAGTTTTTCGAGTTCGAGTTTTTCGAGTTTCGAGTTTTTCGAGTTTCAGAAATTTCGAGTTTTTCGAGTTTCGAGTATTTCGAGTTTCGAGTTGAACTCGAAATTCGAAATTTTTTATTTTTAACCACCCTATTATATGCACACACAAACGTTCAAGCCTATACTACAGTATAAATTTGAAGCGCCTAGTGTGTTTTGAACATACATAATCAAGCTTGCGGCCAAGTTTTCTGTTCTGTAAACTTTATGTTTGTATTGGTTATCCAGAGTTGCAGAGTTTTCTCGGATACGAAAAACGTCTAATAGTTAACGTTTGAACTATGATTCTGATTACTAGGATGTGATTCATGACTTGTGCTGCACTGAAGACCGAACAAAAAATAGTTATACCTGAGTTTTGGTTCATGATTTTCCATCATATCCTCTTTTCTCTCTGACTCTGGTATCAATCCAGCAAACGCCTTCTGTCCACACTTTTGTCGATATTGTACACAACCTGTGAAGATAGTATAATGTCATCATTCCCCCAACAAAGACAGTAAATGGCTGAATCGAATGAGCAACGCAGGGCGGGCAGTCGTTTCTACTGGCAGATAGGGCAGTGTGTACTTTGGTACAGTGCGACTGCCATGAGGCTGCAAACAGACTGAGACAGCCTGCGTCTCACTGATCTGTACACTCTCTCATGTGGGCCGCTACAAAATTGGCTCGATAATTGGCTAAAAATGTCTGACAACACATGTACACAAGTTTCGCCGTTTTCGAAGCAAGCCAATGCACTTAGGTGGGTCACTTCGTCCCATTGTGTTTGTAGTTTGATCGCGTAACCTCTCGGTCGAAGTTTGTGAATTATGACCTATATAGAGATCAAATTACAACTGAGATTTGGTCACACCCTATATAGTCACCAAATCCCCGAATAAGACAACGCGATTGGTTGAGCGATGCCGAGCGAGCGGTTGTTGCTTTCTTGCCAGTAGACCCCAGCAGATGAGAAGTGTGTAGATCAAAGATACGCAGACGAGCGGGCTGCTCGCCAAACCCTGCCCCTCACTATATTAACCGTAGATCATCCACAACGGTTTAACAAAACCAGTAACTGACCCGGTGTATTGCCATTCGTGACACAATTGTGCCAGGGCATTTGATCAGCCAACGCATTCACTGCACTGACAAAGTAGTAGCTGATGTACTGCAGAATGAGTTGGTCGTGTAACGAGTTCAACATGTCGCATACGATCATAGCCATGCCGAGACCTTCAAAATCGATATTTGTGTTATTTATAAATTTATTATATAGTTCTAATGTTTCTCAAGTACTTTTTTCACCACCCTAGTCTCAGTTATATACCAAAACGCTGGGTTTCAATTTTGAAGTTTGAGGGTTGAAATATATATGTGCCTTTTCCGCAGCTGGCTGTGCACTAGTGTGAAACGATCGTTATCACATGGTACATCCCTGTATTCATATAGAACATAATATCTGTTTTCCATGTAAAATGTAAGCATGAACCTGAGAATGCGGGAGCTATTCTTGAGAAGACGGTGATTACGTTGGTGGAGGTGTACTGGCCCAGTGCCAACTCCATGTAGATGATGGGGAGACCGACAAAGGTCATTAGAATTAGGTAGGCGATAGGAAAGGCTTCTGGAAAATCGATAATGTAATTGTATCTTTTTCGTTCTGTTTTTGCCTACAATTTCACTCAAAGATGGATTTAAAGAAGAAAGATGAAATTAGGGAGAATGATGAGGGAGGAGACAGAGCAGTGAGAGAAAGATAGCTGAGATGGATGAGAGACAGCGAGAGGAAAAAAGAGAGCAAGAGACAGAGGATAGAAAGATGGGAGAGACATGGTGTGAGAGAAAGAAAGAGAAAAAAGGGAGAGAGAGATGGAGAGAAATCTAGCACCATAAGCTGCACCTCCGTATTGTCGAAACAGTGCAGGAAACGTGATAAACGCCTCATAGTTCATCAGAAACGAGATAATCACGAAATATGAGTTCAGTTTGCTACTCCACAATGGTCGTTTGAACCCTATTCGAGAAAGTTTGCCAATCGTAATCTGAAACTTAGAAATAAAGGACTGGAAAGGTCGGCAGAAACAAATACTATACTCTGCTCTGCTGTTTTCGTAGTTTACACTAGTAACTGAAGCCTCATTCTGTTTTTTGTATAGTATAATTGTCACTGTATCAGGCGGCGTAGCAAACTGTCCTACCTCATGAAAAGTTCATATGAGTTTCTCTTGAGATATCTCATGAACTACTCGTGAAATCAATATAATCTCATGAGAACCTCGAGCTAATAGCTCATGAAGTATCTCACGAGCTTTTTGAGGGAACGCTACGCCGTCAGGTATGTAAAACCTGACATCATGTTTGTAATGTTATTTGTTTGGATTTATTGAACTTGTGCCTTCCTGCATTTGTTGTGCAGATGAGAAAAAAGCTGTACTTCGCATAGGGTAAAACTGCGATTCACCCCGGAGTGGAATAAAACCAAAAAGTCGGCTGGCAGCAGTTAATAATTACTGACTCGCAATTCATCTACCCAACATTGAGTTCCACTGAATTTAACATAAACGAAGATTGAAATGCGGAACATCATAATGTAGCACTTCTCATTGATGTGACAACGTGTGTACCTCCATGACGTATTGTACGTTCTCCTCCGTCTCCACCACATCCAAATCTTCAGATGAGAAGGTACTCTCCCCAAAAGAATCAAGGGAGTTTTCCTCGCCAATCATACTCCGGAACTGAATCTTCTCGTAGCCCAGCACATCTGAATTTGTCTAAATAATAGAAAAGTTGAGAAACTATCATGATCATTCATCCCTTTGGGGTTCTAAGGTTATTCGGGTGGATACTTATGAGATAACATGTGTGATTTTCGTGGAATCAACCTATTATTGTTAATGTTCTAACTATTATTTTCGTAGTATCATATGAATAATAATAAGTGGGTTGATTTATTTTCTGGTTAAAACCAGTGTCTTTGACTACTTGGTAACCTTTTCATCAGAAAAGTATAATACAAGCTAGTTTCGAATCTGATTTACTCAGCACACTACTTTAGACATGGTCACCTATCATACGCAAATTATGCGCACGTCACGGTGATGTTTTTAAATAAATAAACGGGGCCTCCATATTACAATGACAAGAACGTTAATGTAGGCGAACCCATCTTTCGACGCCGCTTTTCTCCGTTAAATAATGTTCGAAGAGCCGTTTCTATGAAATACATAATGAGCACACATATTTAGAATGACCCCCCCCCCATCTCCGACAAGGGGGTTATTGTACAAACTAGTAGTTTACTGCAGCGTTGTTTTGAGGGAGGGGGGTTCTGTATAAGTACGGGCTAGCATATATTTTTCCAGGATAATCTTTTTACTTTTTATCCGTTTCTTCTGTTCGTCTGGAGGGGGAAGTAGCGGAGAAGAGGAACTTGCTGGCGAGAGACTGACCTGAAGGGAAATGAGCTGAGTTTTGGAATGAATTAGTTCTTACAACCACTTTTTGGGAAATAAAACATTTTATGGAGACATGTATAGTAGTAAAACAAACATTAAATTAACACTTTTCTACAGGGAGATTAAAAACGTTATTAGTGCTTAGGTTGCCATAGTGGCTTCAATTTTTTTTGTGTACTTGGATAATCTTTCGAACAAAAAGAGAACGAATCAATCATTTTGTTATGTTCTGCTGTTTTTTAGTCTGTGTTCGGTGCGTGGACGGCGAAACTCGATCCTTTTGATGTGTCTGTGACAATAACTACGAGAGGTACAGTTATGCTCAGAGACGGGGTGTACTGTATATCAAACGTCATGTATACGGTTTGCCGACGGCGTTGCTATTAGGCCTATCCTAGTTGGTATAGTGGTTATCGACTCCAAACTTTTGGGCCTGGTTCGAAACTCACATGACCAGGATATTCAATAAATTTGCCACGCACGATAACGGATTAACCAATGAAGGAAGGTAACTAATGTAGTTTGATCACTCGATAGAGCACTAGATTCCGGAATACGCACTGTGCTCACTAAAACTATTGCAAAAAAGCTAAAACTGGTCCATTTTTCAATATTGAGGAAAATGGCTGATCACAAACCTTGCCAACTGACATAAACAATTTGTGCGGGCCTCCCTCTACGAAGATGATGATTGAAATGTGAATGTTTTGGGGATTATTCCGTTTATATCACGGAAACCCTCGAAGAAACGTCAACCTGGCCACGTTTTCTCGTTGCAACTTCAGTCTGACACGATAGACAGAAACAGGTAAAAAATAATTTTATATTTTGTCTGAGCCCAATTTATTCCTCTTTTTTATAGTTTATCAACTTCATTGAAGCAGTCTGATATTCATTTTTTCCATCGGAGATTGGTAGTACAGTGGTCTTCCACCAATATTTATTTATTTGATGCACTATAGTGCGCAAAACGAGAAACAAACTAAACACAGAATTATTTGTATAAGATCGAAGAAAAAAAGCATGGTGAAATACAGGAGCAATATCGAACAATAATTAGGAAAGTTCTTGTGTAGAATTATGAAAAATACGTCTGCAAAGTCCGCTAACTATACACACAGTTTTGGTGTATGGATCGATGAATTCAAAAATCAGTGTTTCACCAAACGAAGCTACATGCCCTGGCATCGTGGCAAAGTCTCCTAAAAAGGTCAGCTCCGAGTTGAACTATCTGGACACTATCTGAGGTCACCCCCACTATGCTTCAACACGGAAAGTTGGCAACTGTGTGGCCAGATTGTGATCAGGTCCCCAATCAGGGTGAGCTCACCACTTTCACGACTTTGCTACGGTACCTTGTGTAATCTGAATAGAATTGTGTTGTCATTATTCTCTACCACTGACGTAAAATGAACTATGAAGTAAAGTGAAGTAAAGTAACACAAAAGTAAAGTGAACTATATTTTTTGCCTCTTCCGGGAGCGAAATTTCAACCAAATTTGCTCTCGCGAGTGCCTAAACGTTCTCGAGAGAGGAAAAATTATTGGTGGATACGGTCATAGTGATGTTGCTTATAAAAGCTATGGTATACTTATGTGGACTTCAGTCTTTTAATGTATTTCCACTGTAAATGAATCATATTCTTCGTACCGTTATTATACTTTGTGTAATCTTATTATCAATATTATTATGGAATAACTTCATTCGAGGCACTGTTCATCGACAATATTGATTAGAAACAGGCGGATGTGCCATGCCCTCAATGCTCGCACCATGGCGAACTGGCCATTTCTGAGAAGATCGATGATGAAAGTATTGATTTCTTCTCGTTGACGATGATTCGGATTGTGTATCTGAAACTGTGTGCTGTCTCTGTAGTTTGATCTCAATATACCTCAAAACTTATGAAATTAGACCGAGACCGAACGGGATCAAAGTACATATACAGCGGGTACACCTATACACCGTAAATGCTTGCTTTGGAAAGAGCAAGATCTACATTATAGACATTGTTCAGATGTTCAGAGAGAGAGAGGCAGAGTCACCCTAACGCGGTACATGTGGGAATAATCTGCTGCATCTGTAGTTTGATCGCTCGGGTTATTTTGTAACGAGCAAATTCTGATGTGTACAAACTAGAACTTTCACACCCCATTAGAGTGACAACACATAAGATAGTTCAAGTATTCTGATAACGTTCTCAATGAGGTCGAAAAGTTTAATAAAAAAAATTAAAACTGCATGTACGCGTGTGAAACAAAGTGTTTCGCACACTCAGTCTGCCGTTTATTGAAACTTTCGCTCAGGCAAAATACTTTCCTCTAAACCATGTTGTCTTTCAGTTTTTGACAAGCACTCAACAGTGTACCTCAATATTGATCTGACAGACTACTTTTCCGTAATCTGAGTATACATTCCTTGCTATATCCAAAAGGAAAGGATACTCCTTTCCCTCAATATCGATCCACAACGCATTGATGGTGTTGAAAGGAACAAAGCGAGATAGGAAAGTGCGGAGGGAGATCTGAACCACCGGAACCACTTTGTAGAGGGCTGAAAGTTGCGAAAAATCAATAAATATAAGAAAAATATGATTAAACTTAGAAGTAAATTTCCGACACAATATACGGTGTATGTTCCCTATGCAGTGTTTGTAGTTTGAACATTCTGTGTAAGTCTGCAAACGAAATCTCAACGTCTTACGTTGGCGCAAGACAATGCATTTCATGCGTGTCGGTTTAGTTGGCGTTAACGTTGAGACACATATGTCATTCATAATTGGCTCCAACTTTAAATGTCTTAAACGTCTACAGAAAGTATGACTGTAAATGTTGGAATAAAACCCCACTGCGTCTTCCCAATAGGTCCGCGAGCCATTCCTGTTGATTCTTCGGGGCTGGCAGGGGCGTCATGCCGGCAGGCAGTACTGCGGCCGGTGACATGCCAGTCCGCACCCCAACCGCGAACGGAAGAAAACGGCCGCCCAGGGAGCGAACCTGCTCCGCATTTCCCTCCCAAATAGGGTCAGCAGCCAAGAAATGAACCGTGGAGGGGCATAACTGGAAGAAATGACTTCTTTTTTTTCAGATTGGTGCGGGTGGAGTGGTAACTGTTTCAGTCTTTTCATGAGCTCGATCTCATAAGACACGTTATGGGTTACTAATATTTCATCAAATCTCAACAAAAACATCATATATTCAGAGATGGACAACTTGATCAAATTTAAAAATGTAGTGAACTAAATCCACTGGTCCCCGGCGAAACGATTTCTAAAACCAACCTGCATGAGTTTTCGTTCAGCTCCCACATCCTGCCCTACCCCTAGGGTAATCAAAGTGAATGGCACATCTATCTACAATCAATATTTACAATATTTATTCAACGCACCCATGACAGCGTGATGGATTACCCTTCAACTTTTAGGTACGAAGGGTAACTTCCACGCTTCGCGTGTACTAGGACACAAGTTTTAGAAATTGACACTCATATGCAATATCGGCGTAGAACACACCAAATCTGGGACAAAAATTTGAAAATAAGCTTGAGAAAAGTGAGAATCGGTTTTGAAATCTAGTATTTGTAGTGGAATAGTAGGAACCTGAAAACTTCGATTCTGGGCAGAGAGACAAACGGATCCATCGTATCACATAGCGGGTTCAAACTACAACGCAGTTCTGCTCACCCGATTTCTGTCGAGTAGTACGTATTTCGTCTCGTCCTTGTTGTCCAACTTTGTGATATTTCCCAAGTTAAACAAATGCTCACAGGATGAAACTATGTCTCCGATGAAAAACCACGTCTGTAAAAAAACAACTGAGGAGTAGTTTGATCTACATACCCAGCGGAATCAAGCTACAAATGCAGCGGTTCAGAGAGAAAGAGAGAGAAAGAGAGTAGTATACCTTGTTCACATTTTCCAATCGATTTATCTGCTCTAAAATGCAATTTCGGTGTTCAACCAGCAGACCTCGTGGGAACCAGCCATCTGTAGATTACATTGTACTCTTTTACAATGTAGTTTCCCATCCATTCTTTTCATTATATTCTTTTATAATTTACAATGTATTTTACATTTAAAGAAGGACGATTATGTGGTCCAATCACAACGCTTCAATCCTTTAGACTGCAATACATTTTTCAATTGCAATTTTTACATCGTTTCTCATAAACTTACAGTCTACCGTCATAATTTCTATAGCGACTGGATAAACGAAACAGGTAGACATGCAAACTCGTGACACTCGACTGCGTTTGTAGTTTGAACCCAGTGTTTTAGTCATATTCTGATGTTCATGCAGATCAAACTTGACTGGGTGACGATTAAGCTTGAACACATTGAGCGGTTGTCTACTACTAAAAACTGTATGAATGGTTTTTCTCCAAATTTGTACAAACATAGTTTATTGGTTTAAACTATCCATTGTGATACTTTGAACTCTCTGCTGATGTTTAAACCTGAGTTTTAGGTTGTAGCTTATGCATTTGAGCTTAATCGGCACCCACTCCAAACTTGCCCTAATTGATCACACGTCATACACTGGATTCTGTTCACCCCTGACATTTCTCTGTTTCACCCCGAAACCACCCCTGTTTTAGCAGGGGCCAAACCGCGGTCTGGCCCCTGCTAAGACAGGGAGAAAACAGAGGAATTTCTTGGTGAAATCAGAGAAATCTCAGTGATGAAAAAGAGAAATTACGGGTTTCTTCAGAACATAATACAAACGAAAATTTTAGAAAATAAACATTTTTTTCATTATCTGAAAGACAATATCAAAAACATTTTGTAAATTTTTACTTTAATTTATTAACCCTACAGTTAATAATTAAGTACTCTTCCATTATAAAGCATATATGATACAATTTCAAACTCAGAGTGAAACGACAAACGGCGGCCAGCCACCTCTGGCGGTGCGCCGTATCTAGTACGGGTTGGCTCTAATGTGTGCAGAACAGCTGATCGAGCCAGCTACTCTGGTGCGCAGCGCGCGAAATCGCTGTTTTCTCCCCGCCACATCCCTGCTAATGATTGCTCTATAATATCCCGTACATATCCCTGAAATACCTCCGGTATTTCCCTACTAAAAATGTCAAAGTAAGTGCTGGGAAATTACCGGGAAATCACCCTGAATTATCCCTGATCTACCCCGATTTTCCCCCTACTTTCTCTCAGAAATTTCAGTGAAAATTTTCTCTCTGTTCTGTCAGGGAAGTCCAACTACCTATGTAATGAACGTATTTCAATAAACACTCTGATATTAACGTAACTAGTTTTGATCGTTCGTTTGAGAAAAGTACGAAACATTTATTACAACGATCAATTTCAAAGAAATGTCTGGAACGTTTTTGATATGAAACTCCACGAGGGGAGTGTGAGACCTGAAGTTGCTGAATCGGAAATAGGGTTGTTAAACTCGAACTCGAAACTCGACTCGACTCGAAAAAACTCGAAAATTTTCGAGTCGAGTCGAACTCGAAACTCGAAAACTCGAAATTTCTCAAAACTTGAAAACTCGAAAACTCGAAAACTCGAAATTTTCCAAAACACGAAAAACTCGAAAACTCGAAAACTCGAAATTTTCCAAAACACGAAAACTCGAAAACTCGAAAACTCGAAATTTTCCAAAACTCGAAAACTCGAAAACTCGAAAACTCGAAATGTTGAACGCGAAAACTCGAAAATCGAAATTTCGAACTCGGAAATTGGACTTTTTGGGTCCAAAAACAGTCAAAACTCGACTCGACTCGAAAAAACTCGAAAATTTCCGAGTCGAGTCGAACTCGAAACTCGAAAACTCGAAAATTCCCAAAACTCGAAAACTCGAAAACTCGAAAACTCGAAATTTCCCAAAACTCGAAAACTCGAAAACTCGAAAACTCGAAATTTTCCAAAACTCGAAAACTCGAAAACTCGAAAACTCGAAATTTTCCAAAACTCGAAAACTCGAAAACTCGAAATTTCCCAAAACTCGAAAACTCGAAAACTCGAAATTTTGAACTCGATTAACAACCCTAATCGGAAACCAATCACATTATAGTTTGCCGAGCTCACAACTAAACTGAGCATTCTGAATTAACAGATATTCCGGTAATTTTCTATCATAACTTACTTTTATATCGGATATAAAGTACAAATGAGACGATCAGAAATGAACAAATGTAGCGGCGCCACCTCATATGCAACTGTGCAAACGTTCACACTTTTCATAACATAGAGAGAGGGGGAGAGAGAGAGGAAGAGAGATAGAGAAAGAGGGGGAGAGAGAGAGAGAAAGAGGGAGAGAGAGAGAGAGAGAGAGAGAGAGAGAGAGAGAGAGAGAGAAAGAGGGAGAGAGAGAGAAAGAAAGAAAGAGAGAGAGTGAGAGAGAGCGAGAAAGAGAAAGAGAGAGAGAGAGAGAGAGAGAGAGAGAGAGAGAGAGAGAGAGAGAGAGAGAGAGAGAGAGAGAGAGAGATAGAACAAGGCTGTTTTCAGCTAATTTTATAGACTACATTTTGTTTCACATGTTTGTGAACATTTATTGATATACACAACTGTTATACAAACTAGAATATCACATTATACAATAAAAACACAAACTGTACCACAATGTAAGTTTAATTAAAAGAAGTCAGGAAACACAAAGTAACAAGCTGGTGAGATCTCGAAATGTAAGAACGGTGAGCGTAACCGGGGAACCTAGATCAGTAGAGTGACAGGATGAGAACATTTCAATTACAACCACAATAGACAACTTGTGTAAATATCAGAATGGTGTTTACTAATCATTCTAAATAAACTGATAAGCCCACACAAACTTTCAGAAGTAGAAAATGAGTTCGTACGACATAAGGATAATGAATGTAAAAAAAATTGTACAATCGGACAATGGCAAACTCGACTCAATAGTCTGAAGGATAGAAACAGGCTCTATTTCCAATATACAACATTCGGAACTTTGACGCATTCAATGGGAAAAGGGATTTCTTTTTGAAGAATAGTCAGATCTCACTGGTCTAAGACCCCAGTTGAAACATGTATGCCGTAATCAAAACCACAGTTGAAACATATGTATACCGTAATTCTAATCATCTTCTCCCCTTCTCGAACTGTGCTCTGAGCACCTCCGCGTACTCCTCTCGCTCCAACAACTCATAGGCGGTGGCCAGTATTCTCTCTGCCAGCCTGTCCAGCTGGGAGTAATTGGCCAGAAACAACCAATGACCGTACTCCAACCCCATACCGAAATCACACTCGTCCGTCGCAAACTGAAAACAGATCATTGAAGTAGTTAGGACGACTTTAAATGTTTCAGATCAGCTCCAGGAGCTGGGATCAACTCATCAAATTACAGTAATATTAAATCAATCTGTCACCAATGTGTCCAAATATGTATATTATCGAAGCCGTTTGCAGTTACAACAGAACCGTGAGAAGAAGCCGAGTCCGGCCCCCCAATATCCGTGGCGAAGAGATATTCCGAGTATGCAGAGGCAAAGATATCTGGAGGGCAGTCAAGGAACACCATTCCGTAACGATTTGAAGTGATCTAATAAATCTTGAAATCTTGAATGTATATTATACTTTTCGTCACACCGTATTACATACTCTCCGTACATTTAGATTGATAGAGCGAAGAAAATTTCAAAACTATATGCCCATACCTGAACGTAGGCGACGATTTCCATAACTTTCGTCATTTGCTTCGCTCGATGTTCCTCGTCGTTAGTGGAACCTACACTCGACAACATCCTCTTGATACGGCCTGGAATACTTCTGATTAAAAAGCATTTGTTGTGAAAAGAAAATGCACAACAACTAGTTACCAACCTACAAAAATTATTTTAAAGATTGGAAATCATTATATTGATTACCTGCATCTTCAGCTATTTCCCTGTAGCCAACATCGTTTTTAGTGACGGGGACCCATAGTCCAACGGCGTTTGGAGCGTGGCCCAACTGTAGAACATGGATAAGAAAAACATTTGCGATTTCTAGAAATTTCAAAAATTCAAAACAGCCAAACAAAACCATCCAACTTCATGTTCAGCTCATGTTCTACACACTTATATTCGCCCTTTTAAAATTTTACGTCCTTGTTCTCGACATCTCGAAGATTCAGACTTGGTATTCTGTTACCAGGTTACCACGTATAACAAGAAACTACAAACTGTCAATATTTTTCGAAAGTATTGGACGAATTTCTGTGAGAGGTCCATGTAAATGTATACGAACCTTCTTCTTATTCCGTTTACTTATAGCCGTTTTTATTTGTTTTCTCAACAACGTGACGTCATTTCCTTCTGGTAGAATCTGGGCTACGTCGTGCGATTTTCCGGCCAAGTGAACCAGCATGTGCTCGAAGCTGTCACCAACCATCTGAAAATAGCAGATGAAAAACTGAAATTAGTCCATAAATTGCTCTAAAATAGTCGATAAGGAACCACAATTACATTCACATGCTAAATTATTATAAAAACGGACCTCCATCTTTGGAAAGTGCTCCTCATTGTTGACATGCAGGACCAGGAACTCCTCACTGCCCGGAGTGTCCCTAAAAGTACGGTTAGTTTCTTAGAAACATGTAAATAAGCCACAAAAAGTTGTTGCAAAAGTGTTTATTTCTATAACAGAACTTGCCGCGCCACAGCCTAACATAATGCTTATGCGTGTTTTTACAAAAAAAAACATGCTACGCAACAGAACAAAATAACCAACTCAAACTTATAGATGAAAATGAAACTCAAATAGTATGTTTCGCTGAATTCCGAATTATCCTATCTTTACGTGACCAAGAACCTATTCCAACCTCCATGTGGCGTATCGCCCCGAGTCACACGTGAGAAATGTGTTCATTTCCGGTAGATCGGTGGCAAATCGACCATGGACACGTATTTCATCATCTGAAACATAGAAATTGCTGTAAAACACAATTACTGCTTTATAATCATTAATAAACAAAAGCTGATTCAATAGAGTTTGGAGTTTTCTTTCAAGAAAAGCCGTATACTAGGGGATATAACTGGCTTTGATCTATGTTTGAGGTTTGATCACTTCAGTTTTCAGAGACATTTGCGCCAATTTTATGCGATTGACTAGCTCCAAAGGTGAGGGAGCATTAGGGTTGTTAATCGAGTTTGAAATTTCGAGTTTTCGAGTTTCGAGTTTTTCGAGTTTTGGGAAAAAACGAGTTTTTCGAGTTTCGAGTTATTCGAGTTTTGGGAATTTCGAGTTTTTCGAGTTTCGAAACTCGAATTTTTGAGTTTTTCGAGTTTCGAGTTGAACTCGAAAAACTCGATTTTCGAGTTTCGAGTTCGGTCGTTAGGTTTCAGGATTTTATCGAGATAAAAAAATAAGAATTTCTCGAGAAATTCGGATTTTTTCTCATGATTAGGCGAGAATCGTGGAAAAAAGAAGCATTTTATGTTTGAAATAGCAAAAAAGTGTTGTGAAACGCTCATTCCTTCATTATTTCTTACTTGGGACGTGGCTAAACTCGAAACTCGAAAACTCGAACTTTTCGAGTTTCAAAAATTTCGAGTTTTCGAGTTTTTCGAGTTTTGAGAAAAACCGAGTTTTTCGAGTTTCGAGTTACTCGAATTTCGGAGATTTCGAGTTTTTCGAGTTTCGAGTCGAACTCGAAACTCGAAATTTCGAGTTATTTCGAGTTTTTTCGAATTTCGAGTTTGGCTTTAACAACCCTAGGGAGCATTGAGGTCAATGAGACCGCAGACAGGCTAAGACACTCTGCATCTCTCTCACCTGCACACGCTCTCTTCCACGCCTTTACAGAAGTGGCTGACCAATTAGCTGGCAATGGCATCCAATTTCATGGTTCAATCCCTATTGCTCACCTGTTAATCCATCCAGATCTCCATTCAACTGCTCGAATATTCCTACCAGCCTCGCATTCTTGAACTGGGAAAAAGCAGCTGGAAATATGACCAATTGAAAATATGACACGTGAAGACAACCGGCTGGTTATATACAACTCCAGATTGACAAACTACAATTACAGTAGGACTATTCTTCCCCTAATCTACATACAGCAGTTATCTTTTAATGGAAACAATGTTGAGAATCATTTTCGCGTTGTTAAACAAGAATTTATTTCGGAAGTGTGAAAACTGTGAAAATGTCGAGTTAGTGCTCAGAAACATTCACCAGTGTGGGTTAGCCAGAGAAGTGAGAACGAATTCAGGTCGATGAGACCTCAGCTAGATACAGAAGGCCTGCGTCCCTCTGACCTCTACACTCTCTCGTCGACACTACAAAAACGACTGATCGTACCTTGCGGATCGGCTTTGTTGAGATTTTTCGCGTGCTTCCAGAACGCAATAGCCTTCTCGTCTGTTTTTCTTTCCAAAACAATTTTCGGTGTTCTGAAAACTACAGACTACAATTACAGCTTAGAAGCTCAGCAAAACGGGATTTTTGGCTAATTCCATGAGTAAGCGGGTACTTCATTAACCGCACAAGTGCACCATTACAGGGTTACAAATAACCAGTTAGTATTTGTATAGTCAACACTTTGTGAGGAAAACTACGTAATGTTCGTTAATCTGGTCTCTGAGAAGATGAATTTTGCAAACCTCTTGACAGCCGGCTCCTCCTGCTCATGTGAGGTGGAGGCTCGTTTGGAGGGCGGTTCGACTACTTCTGCCTTATTGACAATCTGAAATACCTTTAAATACCAGTTGTCTCACAGAGACATAATATTCGGGGATTTTTCAGTGTTCGTTCGGTGTTTTAATCTTGAAATATTCGTGAAAGATCCCTGAACAAGGCGTTCCCTGAACGTACGGTGATTTTTCACCAACCCAAGATTTCCTATGCTATAGGGTTCACTCTTTCCACAGGAAGACTGTACGGTGTATGTACGTGTATATCGTTCTCACCATGTTTGTAGTTTGATCCCGTAATAGACCCAATCTTTTCGCGGATGGGCGACTCTATCCAACTCAGCTAGCCAGAAATTATCTAAATTGAAAAAAAGTTCAGTAGATATCTCACCATCGCATTCTCCTTGTCTACTTTCTCTACTTGTCTCCTTTTCTCTTGCGGCTTCTCTTTCTTGTCAGACTTTTCCGGGTGAAACTTCCGCACATGTTCCGGATTCTTTCTGTAGCAGCTGTCTCCATACGGACATTGTTCCGCTTTTTTGAAATGCATACGAATGTCCATGTCTGAAAAGTTCAATAACACTACAATTACTTAAGTTTAAGTATGGCACGACTAGCGAGAAAGAGAGAGAAACAGAGTGAGAGAGAGAGAGCGAGAGAGAGAGAGAGAGAGAGAGAGAGAGAGAGAGAGAGAGAGAGAGAGAGAGAGAGAGAGGGAGAGAGAAGGAAGGAACGAGGGTAGGAGGGGCCAGGTGGGGGAATGCGTGTACCAACAACTGATCGAAAAGATGCTAAAAAAACACTTCACATCAGCTGAATATGGGAAAAGGTGACAAGTAAAACATCAAACTACTCTAATCTGTTACAGTAACCATTTACCGTTTCAGTAATTTCAAAGAGCATCATTGGCAGAAGTGGATGCTTACCTTCTCAGAAATTTCTATGATAATCACCAGTTTTGGACGAACTACTCATTTCAATTCTAGATTTCAATAAAGTATCAAAGGCTCCAGGAAACCTGTACATAGAAAACAACAAGTTGGAAACAAAATTCATTGCTCCACATTCTCAAACCAACAGTTTAACTCTAATCAACTATACATAAATATGTTATTACTAATATAACAAATTCTATCTGCCTCCAATGGTCGGCTACGTGGAAGCCGCGGCAGGTTTCTTCTCTGATGACACTCCGTCCAGCTCTGCCTGTAAAACTAGGATGAGAGAAGCTGGTAACAATTTTAGGTCAATCCTATATCTAACCGGGTTTTTCGTAACTGTTTTTCAGGTTACCTCACAGGTAACCGGTTGGTTACATATAGAATTCAACACAATTTTAGACTCCTTTTCGGATTCCGAATGCATTTGGCTCAGGTATTTTCGAATCATTTTGCTTCCTATTCATATTCAAATTTTGGGCTCACACGTGATTCAACAAATATTCTATTCTATTATTCGGAATACTCTAGTAAACTCCGTGAAACCATCCAGGAAGCAGATTACAAATGTAATATAGAAACACTGCGTAAAAATTTATAGTTTTACCTAACAAATTCTTGCCGTAAAGCACGAAAACTACAACGTACCTTTGGCCTGTTATTGGGGTCGAACGGACTCGGCAACTTCAAATCCGACTTGGCCTCGAAGAAGGTGTAACTCAACAATATACTGTCCAAGTATTCCAGATTCGGATCATTAGCATAATCAGGATCGATATAGAAGAATACGGGCAGATCAACCTGAACATCATTAATTGAACACCATTATAAACTGATACAGCTATCGAATTTTGAGTGAGCGTGTGAGTCGCAGCCCCAGCGTACATCATTTTTCGATAGATATGAACATAATATGGGTATTATGGATTTTGTAGCACAAAAAGGTCTACGGTTTCGTTCTCGTTCTTGAGTCAATAAACTCACTACTGAAACAACCTATAAGATTTTTTTTTTCCGAACATAAAAGTCACGAGTTAGGTCTGCTGGGAGAATGTACTTTGTAGTTTGAACCACAATCGTGTCTATAACCAAACAAGTTGTCCCTGATAAGTGGCTCCTCACCTGTTCACCGGGATTCAAAATCTGTTCCTCGAAGCAGAAACATTGAATCTTATTGAAATAGTAGGCGGCTTGGAAGGGGGTCAGATTGTAACTAGATATTCCAATTATTGGTCGATCCGTCGGGTTCCGTGCCGTGTAGAAGGCCAACGCCGTCTCCCCAGGGTGCACGTACATCTGAATAATTATAATAAAGTGTTTTTAATAGTATTTTGGTATTCAAAAAGTGCGAAACTTATGAGACACCTAATTTTTGACCCACATTCTACAAACGTCACAGTTCACATATAGTGTGTACAAAATCTTGTGCTAATCTGGCGACAAAATCGGTTTAACATAAGTTTGAAAATGGAGAACGAAAAAGTAGCTACCAAACTGATAGCTACACTTAGACCCTATCGCCACTGTCAGTAACTAGCTTGGAACATCATCTGGAACACTCTCGAAAATTTTGGCCGATTCAACAAGGAACCGGGCATTTTGTTAACTTCATCAGATAACCATTGGTTTACCTGGTTAAAGAAAAAATTCCCGTTTTAGTTTCTTCAAAGCAATCGGTTACCTCGTGTTGCTGTGGTTTGAACTCCCATCGCATACTGGACGGCACATCTGAATTGAACTGCACTCTGATCAGCCTCTCTTCCACCTTCTTCATTGTGGCTATCTTCTCGAAATCTTTCGCTACCTGTAACACGGTCCGCTTAGTAACAGCATTAAAAACACACACCAGTAAGGTTTGATCACTTCTTAGACGAAAACCCTTTTTTACGTTTCCGGAACTGAAGAAAATGTACAATCACAATCCAACATTATTCATAACATGTGTCAAAAGAAAATTTGAACTACGAAATATTCCCGACAACTCACACACACCGTGGTTACTATCTAACCACCAGAGCAGTACAGTTGTGGCTGATACTGATACTTTAGGGTTCGCTTAGGGGAGAGCAAGTCGATACTTAAATCACTATTTTTGTAGTTTGAACCCGGTATTTTTCAGTTGTAGAAATATGCCGTGCATGCAGATCAAACTACATTTCAGATAATGTCATACCCCACCGGTAAGGTGACTCTTCGACAAAGAGTAGTTCGTTTTCAGATTGAACACATGAGAATTAATCATTTTGCATAGAAACATAGAAAAATCTACTTGTTTCGCCAAAAACATAGCCTTTTTTTGGCTTTTCGAACAGTTTTACCGGGGTATGCTGATACTTACCTGAGTGATACCGCCGAACGAGGTCTGTTCACAGAATATTCTATAGGCGGGAATGGCCGCGAACGTGAACCCAATGGCTACCACCCCGATGCTGACCACGTAGTACATCGCATCTCGACTGCCCTTCGTGCCGCGGTTCACATTGTCCTGCCAAATGGAAATGGTTATAACAAAAATGGGACATGACATATATAGTTTACTTATTGAATACTCGGACATCAGTTTACGCGACAAATGAGACATAGTTTACATTATAAATGCTTGCACATAGGTTTACGTGGTGGGGTGACAGCACTGAGCTCCCCTTTTGAATATTTCACCTTCACTTGCTTTCTGCGTGTTTGGTTCTCTGTATTCTCAAAAATAAAACTGTGAAGTTGGGTCAAAACGAACCGTAACCCTATACTTCAAGAAAACTCACCGGATACTATGTTGGCAAGAATCAAATGCGTTTTTGTCATTAGATAGTTCCGATTAGATTGATTGGCATTCACTATTCCGAGTGGCAACGAACTGTTGCGAAATGCTACCAAACTACAAATTCAAAACCAAACTACAAACTCACGCGATAGCTTGTTCTGAACTGGAAAATAGGCTTCACTACTCGCAGAGCAGAGGGTCGGCTGACAACTGTTAGCGAAGAAGACGTGGTGGGTAGTATTCGAAACAGTCGCGCCAGAGACATCTGAAAGTCCAGTAAATATGGAGAAATCAATAACCAAAATATAAACTCAAATGTCAAAAAGGATAAAACTATTATCTACGGTACTTTAGAAATCTATACGCATACAAGTATCAGAAGTATCAGTTCAGTGAGATAGTTAATAGGAAGACTAGGTAATCAGATGAATGAGATACAACAAATATACAAACACGTGAGGAGTACACATGTACACAAAAAGAAAGATATTCTTGACGGTGAATACCGACTGACATTGAGAACAATAAAAACGAAATCAAACAACATTTATGGTTTGACTTTTTCTTTTTTAATCTTTTTCTTGTCTTCCGGTGCAAATGGATTTTCTTTGTCGTAGAAGGACTTCAACAGACTAACGGAACGCTCAGCTTCCACCATGCCAATCACCTTGAAAACGCAGAACTGTAGAAGCAGTATTCGCTGTCGCTAACTCAAACTTTTTTCAGCCATTTTGCTACATCCCACGTTTGTTTTTCGAACCACCATTGTCATCTCATCGTCTCATGCCTCGTTTTCGAGGTTACGCACGTGCATTTTATTTCAATTGACATGTGACTATTTCAAATGACACAAAACTAATTTGTATAACGAGCAAGTGAAAACTGTAACATATCCGTACGTACTGTAAGTTTCAGACCCATATCTCAAACCTTTCAATTTTCGAGACTACAAACTACAATCTTGAACTGACCTCTATCTTCGTTTCAATGCCGTATTTTTCCGCCGAGCCCACACTCCGCATACCACCGAATCGCTCATTCTCCGCGCCATACACTATTTTACGGATACCTGAAATACCACAGAATTTAATGGCACAAACTCATAGAATTCGGAACCGAATCCAAACACCAGTACGGTGTGGCTTTTCGTTATACAAGAGGAAGACGTTGTGCGACTTGAATAGTTCAAATTTCATATGAAAACGTCCGTCTTGGAAAACGTAACAGTTGACAGAATCAGATTGAGGCATTACAGAACGGAGGAAGAAGGTTCGTTCTGAATATAAACATGACTCATTCATTTATCTACATTCAAAGAATATGGGACTAGGATTGAAAAAAAGAGATTATAGAAAGAGAAGATATGATGCTCACCCAGTTCATACAGACCGCTCGCGCACATTATACACGGTTCAAGGGTGACGAACAGGTCAATTTCCGGCAATATCTAAACCTGGAAGATTATTTTCTAATTCAAAGGTATATAATTGAACAAAGAGCAGCTCTCACTCAATGACCAACATTCATTCATCCATATATGGATAGCTGAGCCAAAACTAGAGGAAGGGTTGAGGGTTGCCATACGTGACTAGCGACTTATCGGTGACTTTTCTCACTAAACGCACAATGAAATACAAGTATGACCTACTCCGTATACCGTATAGCTAATGCTCCTACCCACACACACGTGCTAATACCCTATCTTCTCACCTGAGATAAGTTTGGAATACGTGACTCCATTTCTTTCAACGCCACCAATTCGGCATGTGCAGTCGGATTCCTGGTTTTATTCGTTCGATTACGCCCAGTGCCAATCTGAAAGTTACGTGTTCTACTTCCATGAAGAAGGCGAAGCTGAGAAGAGAGATAAATCTTAATCGGCATGTTCAGGTATAGTCCCTAGGTCCCTACCTATACTGAATCTCGGGTTAAAGTATTAAAGTTTTTGCTCTGGTGTACTGAGCACAATGTACTTCACGTGAAATATCATACGAGTATTCTGCCAACATGACACCAGTGGCCGTATCCACCAATAATTTTTTCTCTCCCGGGAGCGTTTTTAGGCTCCCGGGAGAGCAAATTTGGTTGAAATTTTGGCTCCCGGGAGCCAAAAACGCTCCCGGGAAAGGGGAAAATTTATTGGTGGATACGGCCACAGCAGATTGATATAGTACACTTCAATCTCACTCATAATAATCGACATTGGGAGGCCATGATTGTGAACCAAATTTTAGAAAAAGGTTCATGTCATGTCGACACTCTCCGGAAACATCAAAATCCTACTGTATTCAGTTACAATTGGTTGGAAGAGACTATACCTCCTTTCCGTCGTGTACAAACACACAGCCGACTGGCACCTCGTCATCCCGTAGTGCTTCCTCAGCCATTTCGAACGCACGCTCCATGAAAACCGAGTCAGCTGCACTCAGCTCAGCCATTTACTTGAAAAATGTTACCGTATCAGAATTAGTAGTAACAGAATTGGTCCAATTGTCTATCCAAACCCTTGGACAATATTAAAGTTTTACAGACTGCCTAGCTGATATAGATCACATCGGAGAACTCGGGGTGTTGTGATTCTCAAAATTGTCCAGGTTGAACTCATTTTCCCAGCTCCAATCCTAGCAAACAACATGACAAGATATTTATAGGGTTACGAGAACCACAATGCGACCACAAACTAACACATTTCTGATATACTTCATTTCATAACACGAAGCGGGGGAGATCAAAAATACAACATAAATGACCGGGGAAAATTATAAATAAAACAAATGTAGTGTAGTGCATATACATAATGGTGTCATTGGGAGGCATTCGACGCACTCGTTATAATTTGTTCCATACACCGACCAAACTCTCGAAGAATCAAACATTCCATCGGCTCCACCACATTCTCATCCGGTTTTGCTCTCGACAACTGAAACGAGAAAAGTTATCAAATGTTTACATGCAACAAGTAACCGATTCTACAAGTAACCCTTTTTTTGTAACGCACCTTTTTGGTAACGCACTTGCAGGTTTCTGAATCAAAATCCGGCCGACAGTGGAAAACATTTGTTAGCTCGACTCATGGTAACCGGTTTTCCATTTTCGGTTATACCACGGGGTTACTAAGTGACTTACCAATTCTTCGGATTGTGCTACCATACATAGCGTCGCTGCTTCAATAACTTCATCCGTCATGTAGAACCATGGGAACCTGTAATAGAAATGAAAATTGTTCACGAATAACAGACTGAACCCGGATTTAAAAAATAAACTCATGAGAATTTAGTTAGCAAAGTGTCATTTTAACCACTCCCTTTAAAAAAATTTATGTCGACCCGCTTACCAAAGCGGAGCCAAGTGTTGACAAAATAGTATGCGCAAACTCTAGGCACACTTTAAATAACCATAAAACCGAAAGGCTGTTCATCGTAAAAACTTCCCAAATTTGGTATTTTATTGACCAAAACCTTATAGAATGTATGGATCAAAAGGTAGTGTGTGAGGATACTGAATTTTAGAATTCATAAATGTAACGTGAACTGACGTTCTTGGATCGACGTCTCTTCCGTTCTCCGGATCACTTTCGTCGTCGGAAATGGGCGAGTCCGGTCTGCTACTGGCCGAAGACACTGAGGCCGTGGCCGCATTAGCCAAATTCATCAGGGCTGAGGTAGTTGCCCTAGAAAAAAAAATGATTGTGCAGAAGAAAACAAACCAAATATTATGATCCGTCCGAACCGCATTTACCAAAACCTATATCTCTTAGGTGAACAAATTTTTGAAAAAGAAATGTCTCATTTGAAAACGCCATTTCCTCCATTCAAAATATCACATACAATGCCTGTATCCACGAAAGAAATAAGAAAAACAACATAAAAGGTAAACGGGTGAGAAACTTACTTATCCTTATATCTCGAGGCCCTATCGTGTTCTGTGTTCTGACAACCCTTGCATTTACAGCGATCAGTGCATGGGACTTTCGCCTGAAATCCACGAGAATATTCAAAATATTATAAAGTTATGAAAGGCATGGTGAAACACAATAGTGAGAAAAAAGGCGTAATCACTGAATGAGCCTACCTCAAAACACTCGCAATAGTTCTTCAAACATCCACTCTTTTTACAGTGGCATCCTTTTTGATGAAGTCGTTCAATATCCGTTTGACCGGCTTTTGTCACCCTTAAAACAATCAGTTATAAGAAACGTTGTGAACGAATCCTTGTGAAAACTAAGGATCTCGAAACGACAACTAACGAATTTCAGATTTCACATAGGCGGTAAATTACGGAAACTAGAGTCGCGACTCAAAATACATAAAGAGATCGCGATTGCAAGAATTTAGAGCCGATCACTGACCCGTATGGTTGGGATCTTTATAAAATCTTGCCGATATGCAAATCCTAACTATTGTGGGAGTATTCCTATTGTAGTTGGTTCGAGATGAGCAAGACATATTTTCACTCTTTGATAAAGTCTAATATTTAGATTCACAGTATATAAACACCATAAAATAAAGATTAACTTATCTATTTTAGGCTTGAACGCGTTGGGATTCCGCTCGAGTGACTGCTTAATGGCCCTCGTTCGATCGCTCTCGTGCTCAATGTTGTTGTGACAATCCTTACAGTTACAATCGAGACAGAATTCTCCATTCGCGAAACAATCGCAGTACAGCTTCAAACACTGCGATTTGGTACAGTTACACGGTTTTCGCTGACCAGCCGCAGTCCGCCTGGAAATGTAAAATGTTTTTTGAAACATGTTTCCTATTACGCATCCAACTGCCATCAATAGATTCACGACTAATGATGAGTATAATCTCGTCCCTTCTTCAATAAACCGACTTCGGCTAACTTAGTGAGAGAAAGAGGAGAACGAGAGAGAGAGAGAGAGAGAGAGAGAGAGAGAGAGAGAGAGAGAGAGAGTAAGCGAGAGGAAAAGAACTGAAGAAACGTACCTTTTCGCTTTCGGAGCTCGCTGGTTGATACGTATGTTCGGGTTGACATATGCATTGAACTCCATTTTGGGTCTATGTTCTCCAAAAGTATCTCCATACGGCACAAACGGGCGAGCAGATGAGGAGGACGGTTGTTGCACGTGATAAATGGTATTCGGACCCGGCGTGCCTCGGTGCATCCCCTAGACAAACACAAATAAGATGAATGAATATCAATGAGCGAATTACAAAAAATGAGCAAACTCATACTCGTTTTGTGAAATGAGTGTTGAAATGTTGGAAACAACTCCTTCTTTAGAGGGTTTTGCGTCACTATCATTTTCAGGATAGATGGGTGCGTTTGTAATGACGGAATCAAAATTTCAAATCATCGATGTTTTACTTGTACTCTAGATCTCTAGAATGTATAGATTATTTCATCCGAGAAAATAATTCTGTTAGTAACAGATAACTGAATCGCATCAAAATTGGAAAATTATTCCACCATCCGTAAGTATGAATGAGTTTCGAATTATCCCATGAAATCAACTCACAGCCCCGGAATCCTCTTTCTTAACAGTGACCATGGTGTTATCGACATACTTGTACGTAGGTGCTGGGGTTTGGAGTTGGTCACTCGGGCACACCTTCTCAACACGATACATCTAGAACAGTCTTGTAGACAAAGTAAAAAATTCTATGTTTTTGAAAAAATCTCGTTTTAATCTTAATGAATTCAGAGAGAAATCAGGAAAATCGTTTCTTTTTGGAGCTCATGGAGAGTTGATTAGATTTCGAAATTTTGAACTTTACTTAACAACTCCAATCGAAAATCACAGATCATATGAGAAGAAAAAAATGAGAAACTATTTGGTGAGAGATGATTGAATAAAATTCAACCACATGAGAATAACAGATGAATCTATGTCAGATGGGGGATGCTTGGCTTTTGAAAAAGTACTAGTAAATATATACCTGACTTCCACGAATGGCGAAAACTGCGGGACCCCCTTGCGATTGCGATTGTACATGGCTTGTATGTGATACGGTCGGCTCCTCTGTTATGAAGTGTTCTTGCCCCTAGAAATGCAAAAAATATCCGTAAGATGAGTGCATCCAAATGTTCGCTCACGTCTCAATTTGATGAAAATATTATTGTCAATTAACTAAGAGAACTCCTACGAATTACCAAGTTTCAGAAAAGAGCGTCCATTAAAGACAGGGTTTCAATCCTCTGACTGAAAATATGAGAAACTTGATCGTACCTCGGCGATTTCGGTGTGTTCGTCTAGCTCCCCCAGTTGAACTTCGGAGGTGGGAACCAGTCGACCATCTGCCAGTTGTATATATTCTTCTTCGTATTCTTCCACAAACTCAGTTCCGTCTTCGTGGTGATGGTGGTTCATATACACGCCATTATCCACACCGGCGTTTGAATCAAACTCCTAAAAACCACGACCAAGTTCAAATACGACAAAATCTTGATCAAGCAAAGGATTATATACATTACTTAGCAGTACGCATTGAAATTAGACACGGGAAACAAAGACAATAGAATGCAACGTATATACATTTGAAAACACGACGTAATTTTGATAATCATATCTTACCTCAGCATTTCTCAAGCCCTGTAGATCGTGCGGATGATCAGTTCTCTGATCCATTCAATGATACGCTGTAAAATAAAAAAAGAGTTATCTTCGAATCTAAATCTATAGCTTTTTATGGGTCTGTGTAGCATGTACGGAAGTAAAATGGAGGGATAGTTCTCTGCTTCTTACAAAATGAATCATAACTTGTCTAACCTGAATGAGACTAAAACTAAAAATGAAACGAACAGATGTAAAAATTGTATTGTGCAGGAAAACTTAAAAATTCTTACGAATTTTAAAATAGGAATGGGGCAATGTGTGAACCAAGGCCAATCCATTCAAATTTCCCGCCGCTGCCAAACTGCGCATCAGCTCAGCCAGCAATTGATACGCAGCGAAACTCATCCCACGGGTTTTGCTCCATCCTATTTTCACTTTTGAAGTCATCCTCCGTCCGGTTGGTCGACAGAATTCAATATGCCTCCCAAGTTTGACCCCACTGAGATCAAGATCGGTTAGTTTTTATATTACGAGTTTCCGCATATATATTTATTTTTTCAAAATCAGTTTCCAATTTTGCATCATTTTTTTTTTCGAAAAAAATAGAGCCTGGAGTATAGACACATGGTAACAGTAACCGAATAGATAGATGTACGGTTCATAAATGCAGAGTTCTATTGTGATTAGAAAAATCATTTTTTTACTGGAAAATTCAAGACTTCGTATATTTTTGAAAAAATTTTAAGCCCCAAAATGGATTTCACCAACAGTTTTGCCTTCCTCGTTTTATATCTCACATTTTTCATTATGTATTATTTCAGTCTACCTGCGTTGCGTAGGAGGTGAAATCGGAGCTACTGCTTCGTTGGCCCCTAAGGTCGGACCCCTCGGTCTGTCCCCCAAGAAGATCGGAGAAGACATCGCCAAGTCCACCCAGGAATGGAAGGGACTCAAGGTTACCTGCAAGCTCACCATCCAGAACCGTGTCGCCAAGATCGATGTCGTGCCTTCTGCCGCTTCCCTCATCATCAAGGAGCTGAAGGAGCCCGCACGTGACCGCAAGAAGGTCAAGAATGGTACGCTTCTTAAGCGGCGGGTAGTTAGCTTTAATGCTCTCATCCCCCAGTCTCTTGTGTTTACATAGGCTGGTAACGCTCTCGGTAAAGTGAGTTTCTGATTTGCATTCCATTCGGTGATGGTTTTTATAAATTTGAAAAAGAATAGCATTAAGTGGCTTGTTTGTTGCTTTTCCGCACGTATCAATACTCAACATTTGCGGCACAATTTTCTAGGATAGTTTCTATTAATTACTATTTCAGGAGTTCACATATATTAGGGTTTGTTTGTTTCAGTCAAGCACAACGGTGACCTGACTGTTGACACCATCTTCAAGATTGCCCGCATCATGAGACCCCGCTCCATGGCTAAGAAACTCGAAGGAACCGTCAAGGAGATTCTCGGTATGCAATTTGTTTTCCTATTTGATTGCTCTGGCGTTTTACCTTTATTCTCTTTTCTATTAATAGTATCACGCCAAGATTTGTGGCGGGGCTTTGTGTTTCCCTCAAAAATTTTTGTTTATTTTTCACTCCAAGGTGGAGCTGAGTCGCAGCTTTTTCTTTTCATCTGTTCATTCTGGAATATCTTTTTTTTTCAGGAACCGCTCAGTCTGTCGGATGTACCATCGAAGGCCAGCACCCTCATGATATCATTGATCAGATCGCCAGCGGCGAGATCGAAGTTCCCTCCGAGTAACTTGTTATTGTTGTTTCAATAAATTGTTATGTTCTACTTAGTGTTCAAGCTGTGTTGCGTTTTTCCGCCTGTACTCGCTATTTTTCTCCTGATAAAATCTAAATTATTGTTTGTCGGGAATATTGAAGAAATTGTATGCTAACTACAGCATTAGAACAATCATCATAGAGGGGTTGTTTAGTGCTAGCTGTCGAATTTGCTCGTTTTTCAAATTATTCTAGTTTGTATTTCAAATTTTGATCTTCGTTATTCTGGGGCTTGTCCTTTCGATGGTGTTGTAGGTACGTTTGGGTACGAACCTGCCGTTTAAGTTGCTGTGTTCTCCCCCTCACTTCCCGAAAAGTGCTGCGAGTTCGTACGCCATGTCGTTAAATTATTTGGGTGGCTATCGTAATTTCCTCGGTATATAGCTGTTTACGGTCATTATTCATGAAGCGTGAGAGTTACTTATCGCTTTGCGATTACTGACCAAACAATTCGCCCATGTAGATAGTGCCTTGTTGGGAAAAATTTTACTTTCGCCACCCACCCATTTGGCCCCCCACCCCAGTTACACATGTCTTATTTCGGCTGAAACTAAAAATGTGGGGCGGGGGGGGGGCGAAAGTAAAATGTTCCTCCTTGTTGCTTGCGTAGCAGGTTCACGCTTATCGCCGCAATCCAATTTATCTTTTTTTTATTCCTAGTTCAGGGACCATACTTCTTCAATTTGAGCACCAGTTCAATGCAGTACTTGGTTGCGATTCCCTATATGACGGTTGTATGAGTCTGTTACTCTCTTCTGAGGGGGTTGGCCGGCTGCTGCAGTTTTGGCGCCATTGTCTATGAATCAATCGATGGTCTACGGTGTCGGTCGGATAGGGCCCCGAACGCGCGACATGCATTGCGAGTAAGCACATACAGGCAAGGTCAAGCTGTTAGGACTGAGGCCCATGTGAATGACCCACACCCGCCTGACCTTCTGCCCCCTACTCTACCTTCCGTTTTGCTTTAGCGAATTAGCGTGCCAGCCACGCTCTTTTCCATTATCAGCAGTGTTAATTCAGAATTGAACTCGTGTAGAGATGCGAACAATACACCACTAAGGTTATAGTATTCTTGAAAGAAGAACGTTTTTTGATAAAATTATTGCATTCGAAAATGGTCTATGGTCCATTCAAAATAGTCGTATTCTCGAAATTTGGCTGTTCAGGAGAGATTTACGGAGTAGGGAACAAGGATATCTTTTTACTTTACGGCTGTTTAGCCAATTAGGCGCTATATATATATATATATATATATATATATATATATATATATATATATATATATATATATATATATATATATATATATAATGTCCCTGAACTGTAAAAAATAACTCCCCTTTTACATGGAGAGAGATCAATATAGAAGTCCTTTTATTTTAATATAAATAGATTAAACAATATATAGTTGCTTTGGGAATTAAGTGATAACTTGGATAACATCTTTGTTAGTGCAGTTAGTGTATTTTTCTCTCTGAATTGATTACATTAAGAACGTGTTCATGTACTTGTGTTTAGCACCTTTGCAAGTAGCTTCAGACACTAGATGAATTATTGTGTTTTAGTGGTTTTTTGCCCGATTTTTTCTGACTTATCAGTGGTAAAACTGTCAGATATGTTGCGATTCGTGGTCGTAATTGGCAGGGAGAACTGACAACTGTCCTAATGTATCTTGTAACAATGGCGAGTGCCAGTCAGTTGGGTGGTGGCGCAACGAGTCCGGCCGGGCTATATGGTATATGGCCTACCACCGCCTACCACCACTCGGAAATGCGATACCTTTTTGTGCATCGATAGACCATAACATTTGCACTGTACGCTACGATTGTCAAAGTTTGTCCATCAGGCGGTTTTGGTTGAGAAACGTGTGTTATATCAAGTTTTGGTCCTCTATGATGATTTGGTGATTAATTGTTTTTTTTATAAATTTCTATACTAGAGGTAGTTTGACTTGATACTGTTTGGATTATCACTTTTTATCTATTCAACGAGACGCTACACGAACTTGTGAACCAGGAACTTGGGGAAGCTTTTGTGAACAGGGTCACTCTAGTTTTTTCCGTTCCCTTATCTCTACTAGAGCAGCTGATAATCATTCTACCGCACCTTTCATCTATCTATTTCTCTCAAGTGCATTGTGACCATGATATCTTCTTTATGAGCCATTTCGTTTGCCTCACAAATGCGCAAGCTGTAGTCGCGACCCGGCACCAATCTGAACCATCTGCTCTTTTCTTGCATCTTCCTCCAGCCATGAAAACCCTGCAATTTGTTACTAAACCCTGTGCTTTTACACCAAGTCGGTACACCAATAAGGTGAGACTATTCTACAAAATGCGCCGTTTCTGTTGCAAGATTGTAAACCATTATCTTTCTGAGCTCAATCTTATTTCTTGTTCACTTCTCACTTGACAAACTGAAACTACTTTTGGTAGTGTGATGATTGATGCTCCATTGTTATTTAGTTGAAGACTTGGTTTCCATCAATCCCAGTTTCGTTTGGAATCACCTGTTATATTATTTCATTACTATGATATTTCTGAGTTCTGATCGTCGAGTTAATTTGATTACATATCGGGGTGACCCAGTGGCAACCAGAATAAGTCATTCAAAATTAAAAGTCATTAAAGTAAAAGTGTAAAAGTCATTCGAAAGTAAAATTCATTAAGTACAGAAACAGTTGAGAATCAGAAATAATGTTTCCGAAATTTTTTCGTAATTTTCAAATCTTGACTAAAAGTGAATTAATGACTTTCACTTTTGAATGACTTTTACTTTAATGACTTTTAATTTTGAATGACTTTTTCCTGATACCTGACACAGTGAGCCTTCTATTGATTATTTTTTTCCAGGTACCACGTGGACAAGGAATAATTTGTATGTGGGAGGGTCCTTCGTGGCTTGCGGCCGAAAAAAGCGCCACCCACCCAGTTTCCGATGGTTAGTTGAGATTCTTCAATAAAATATGGGTTCACCTAAATCCAAGCTTATTTAAGTTTTAATAAGTTAATACATGGAAGTCGTGTGTAAAAATCACTGTACCAACATTGCGGGTTCTCCTATGTGTATGTCGACACTGTTTTAACATTTATTTTGTTTCTTGTGTAAATCCTGATGTTACATTTAAGATGAAGGTTTGGTACTATTATGTGATAAGGTTACCATATACGATATCACGAATTTATAGATGGAATATTTGTTCTTCGCTATTGATGCGACATTTGAAAGTTTTGCTGTGTCGGTCTTCCACACGCACAACCTCGTAAGTACACACGAGTGTCACTAAGGCGTGACTGTTATACGAAAAGGAACCCCTTCTCAGATTTGTAGTAGGCGACCTTTTTTTGAGTTCCTCCATCAAAGAGCCTGTTTCGTGAGTTATCATGGCTTTTAGGACAACTTTAATGTAGTTTGCCTCTTATTTCGTTGTCTTGCAGGCAGCCCCCCAATGAAATGGCCCCGTGTGGTCACTCCTCCCAGTAGGAGACAGTCTCTTCTCAGCGAGGCCGACGATTCTGGAGTCGGCGTCTCATTCTCCAGCCCTCCGGTCATCAACAAGGTTGGTCGCTAGGTTTTCAGTTTTCATTAATTTTAAATCAATAGCCACATACCAAGAAGATGCATACTACGGTAAAGTTGTCCGGCTCCGGATAGTCGGAAACATTCAACGAACGGACTGCTTTTCGTCTGAATCTGAATCAAATAAAGTTTGCTTATTGTTTTAACAAAACCATGAAGTTTGACGTATTCGATTGGAAAAGGGCGTTCTTTTCATGACATGGTCACACCTTGCTGGTGTGTGTGCTGAGATGTGACTATGCTTCAAATTGGAACCAGTTCTCTCTTTAATAAACTGTAAAATTTCATGGTTTCCATTATAAAATGTTTAAATTTTACCATGTCCTCATGTTCCAAGGGAAGTTGCCAGGTTTTTAAATTTGATGATTTACCCAAATTGGTCAGAGTTTGACTACAGGAATACTTTCCTTAGTGAAATTCTTAGTTCTTTCGGGTTCTGTTTAGCTGTTTGTTCATGCTCATCGATCTGGTTACTTTCTTATAACTCGGGTCTCTTCATATATTAAGGTTTTTACCTGTGAGAGCATAGCTTTCTTAGTTAGTAGATTCTCAGGTCTCCAATTGATTTTGCTTTGTTTCGCAGTCTAATAGGTAATAGCGTGTTAATTGTACTCCAGGTGCACTTAGGTCAGCAGAACATATGAGAATATTTTGCCACAAGCAAACTAGCAAACTGACAGACCCTTCTTCCCATACTGTGGCAGAGGAGGTCCAATTACCCTATCCTAACTAATCCAATTAGTAGTCGGTAGTCTACCTTTATGGCCCCCTGCTTTCAGTCAGCCTCTCGTCCCTCTCCCCTCAGGACCCCCAGCAGCCGAGCAGTTGTGCACATGAGCTCCACTCCATCGCCCTTCAGGTAGTCGATGAATTATATTTGGATCGCTTTAGGTGGTTGAGGAACAACCTTCGTGCTTTTCTATTTGTACTTATGAGTCATGAACTCTGATTTCTCTATTTAGTCATATTGTCATTTTCACACTTTTCACCAGATCAGTGTGAACTTACTCATAGTGACGGACTTCCAGCTCTAGGAGCGTTTGTCTGTTAGAAAGAGAGTATTACAGCATGCTGCATGGCAGCTAATGTAACAAGTTTTTGACCCGAGTTCTACCCTAGAATAGATTCGTAGTTGATTCATTTTGTTTTCAGGTCGTTTCGTCTTTCATGCCCCTCGCCTTCCTTCACGAATCGTGCGTTGCGGCTCTCCAATACCGAGAATGTTATCGGTTGGTTATTTTTCTACGAATTTGGTTTATATTTTCTATGAGTATACTAAATAACTTATACTTAACGAATAACCAATATACTTTCCTGATATGATTTCCAGTTAAAAATGATTTTTCAGGTTTTAAATTCTGTGAAAATTCTATGGAAAAAAGTCATGGGCAAGTGGATTTGGCCAGGCTAGCTTCATCAAATGTAGCAAGGTGAGACACATCGTTTTGTGTTTGTAGAACCCTATGCAGATTACAGATGCAAAGTTGCAGTGACTTTGTTATGTATAGAATACAAACATATTGAAAACCAAGCGGTAAAACTGAGTGACCAGTGATCAACCGGAATAAAATTCAGTTGAACGAATGATCGATCGAATTTTTCATGCGAAAGGCAGCGAAACTAACACAATACATAAGTTTCTCCTTTCTTCGAAAATTGAATGAATACTGCATTGGATAGCTTTCCGAAATCGATTGATTTAACAGAATCGTTCGAAGCTCGAGGATTTTTCCATTAGTTCACCACTCACCTTCAGATCGTATTTATTACGAGTAAAAAAGTGCAATGGGGGATAGGTTTCACTTTATTCCTAGTTCATTATTACTCTAGTTATAGTGAAGATCTTCAATATAGCTTTTTGCTTATCATACACTAGCGGAAACGTTACACCTTTCTAAGAGAAACGTTATTTGTGAAAATGAGGGCATCGGTGTTAGTAAATTTGTAATACTCGGGTAATCGGGTTCTTTGTTCATTCAGCTCGAAAAAGGTGTCATTTCTTGATGAAAATTGCGGCATTCACAATAATCAAGTATTCAAGATGATAGAAGCAGAAAAAAATGGCGTAAGTATGGTTTAATCATTAATATATATGTCTAGGTGTCTGGACCTGCCCCCACCGGCAGTGATGTCTTCCAATTGTGAGGAGGACATGCTCGATCGAACACTTCCCATGCACTGCGATGCGCCCGAAACGCCCAGCAAATGTTTTGTTAGTTTGACCCTCTTATTTTGTGTGTTCTAAATTATAATAAACTTTTGTTAAAAACTCACAAGATCGGTTGCATTTTTAGCGCTGAATGGATCAAATGGCTATTTGGCGTGGTTCAATGATAACATAATGGGTGGTTTATATCATTTTTTTAGAAACGTGCATTGCGTAATATTTAAGAAGTACTCTATGAATGGGTTATAGAGTTTGTTATTCTGAGTATTGGGTCTTAACCGCCTTAATAGATGAGAATGAGTTTATAAATTCGTGGCTTTTCAGATCATCTTAACTCATTCTCATCTATTAAGGCGGCTAAGATACATATGGGCACTCCAAATGGAGAAATATAAAAAGAAATACACGACGGAACAATAATATATTAATACTCACAGCCGTTGATGAGTTTGTATTGAGTTTTTTACAGCTGGACGAGTCTGGGATCTTCGAGGATGGCTATCCGCTGTTCTCCACCTCCACTCCCCTGAAGCGTCTCTCCTTCGAACAACCGAGAGTCCCCTGCCCGGGAACCGATGCCAGGTAACAGAAAAAAACTAATGTAATGTTCAGCAACGAAATATTGCTCAGTTGTCTTGTATCTTTCGAACATTCACTGACATCATGTAATTGTGAAACAATTGCTATACACCAGTTATGTTGTCCGAGCAGCCAGAAAAATTAGAAAAAAGGACTATTTTGCCAATACGTGGAGAAATTGCTTTTCATTAGAAATTAAGTTTTGCATATGAAAATGGAAAAACGAACTCCATTCTCGATAAGAGAACACGTGTTTCGATAAAATGTAACAAACAAAACTTTGGCAGAAGTTCTAATTTCTGGCCTCCAGCACTCTAGCTCTATATTTTATATGGTCACGTATCGGAAGCAGAGAAATTGAATAATTAGCTGATCGACTTGCATCTTTATCACAAGTAGTTATTTGCAGTAGTCTGCTGCCGCTTCCCTCGGACCCCGATCATTCCCTAGGTGGAACGGAGAAAACCTCTCCACCCACCCCTTCCTCCTTCAAAAAGGCCATGCAGGACGTGCAGCGACAGGGATCTCTGCAGCCGCGCCAGATTCTGGTATGTGATTCATCAGACATAGTTAAAAATTCAAGTTGCAAGGGACATCCTATTCAGCTATTCCCGACCTGCGTCTCCGATATCTTCCAATTATGCGTTTTTTTTGTTGTTCTCGCATCCCACCGGGGAGAGAGAAAGAGACACAGGGTAGGATGTACTTGTCGGGATTTTCCTGAGTGTGTCATAAGTACTTAGCTTTGCTCTCAAATTGACACGTGAAACCAATTGTGGTCTGAAGGGTCGTCAGCTATTGAGCACTTTTCACTACACGTCCGACTTCTGATATGCTGCACACGTTTCACTTTCACGTTACCACGCAATCGGGTCGAATCTTACAGAAAGCGTGCAAAGGCTCTCAAATGATCTGTTTGTATTCTACATGTTTTTCAGATGGACGACAGTGATGACTATTCCAATTCATCTACACTACGATCCCACTCCAATTCCAATCCGGCATTTATTGAGGTAATACATTTTAAAGTTAATAAAGTTTACTAGATTGGGTTAGAAAGCTCTTGAGACTGTTCTTTTAGAAATATTGTAGTAAAAACGAAGTTAAAAAGAAGTCTTCACTGTCATATTCCACAGCATTTTGTATTTTTCTGTTTTTCTCCGTGGCTGGAAGGAATACAATTGTTTAACATCCACCAAATTTTACCTGACCCTTTTTTCAACGCAGTTATCTTAGAGTCTACATAGTTCGCAGACACTTTGATTGCGTGTCTCCATCTTTTTCAATCGGCGAGCCGTCTTTTTTGTCCCCTAATTGAGTGAAGGCAAACTAGTTGCGTGGAGGTTACAATTGCGCTAACCGTGTTCAAACAACTCAAAGTAAATATGATTGGAAGTTGAAGTTTTGCCTTCACTGTAGATCATAAATCGCTGTGAAAGTCTTTCTTGTAAAAAAGTGCCCGACATGATGTACGAAAATAGAATGTCGTACAATCTTCTCTCTTTCTAGATTTATTTCTTATGTCGTATTTCAGCCGTCATTACTTGGTCCCCAGAGCAAGCGGAAACGAGAATTAGAGTCGGACGAGCTGTTCCGGTCGCCCAAAAAACCGCTGAAGCCGGTGAGCAAAGAATATAATTTAATGTTCATTGAACCGGATTAGATTCGTGAAGAATAGATGACAATATTGAAATTAGTGAGGCGGAGAGAGGACAGGGTCAAATACGGAATTGCTCTTTGACCAGTTATCTGAGGCTCTTCCTCACTTTTCGAACCAAAAAAGTGTTTGAAACACTATTTGCTAGCGTGATTACTTCTACATTTACGCACGTTCATTTTCTCTGTTGACGTACACCTGTTCAACCTGGGATGATGGATTACATTTAAACTCTTGGTCTTGGTTCCATACACATATTAAACCATTAAATGATGTATGATGTTTCAGTATTCGCGTCGGTGGATGAGGCTAGTGGCGGGCGGCTCGCGGGCCCAGCGGGACATGACCATGGCAGCCAAGACGTTCCTGAACCAGCGCGCCGTGCTGGCCACCAGGATGGCGCCGGCACTGCCACCGCCGGTGGCACCACCCACCACTATCACCGGCTTCTGGTGATCGTATAGTCGACGTCAGTCCCTACGGACACTCCTACAGTACTCATTCGAACTATCCCCATGCACCGACTGTTTTCTACCGATTTGTCGAAAATAGTTTCGAGCACTTCATAGGGAATCATAATCGATCGCGAGAATCATTAGCTTCGGCGATTATGTTGACGTAACTAAAACGGTCAGGAAGTCTTGTAATCTTACTGTAGGAGTCGTAGGAAAACGTGTGCATCGGAGCCTAGTCTGCAATGAAACCATCGTTTGCGAATCTTTTGTCCAGGGGGTAGTTTACTGAGTAAAATAAAACTGCTCGCACTGACCTGTTTCTCATAGCACTCAACTCAAAAGGCGTGGTTCACAAGTTGTGGGTCATTTGTGCTTTCTCGTGGAATTGTGAATTTGGTACCTGCGTTTCGGTTATTATTGTCTGTGAAATCTCACTGCGCCCACTCAATCTTCTTCAATTGCAACAAGCAGCGGGCTAATTGCAGATGTGGTTTTGTTGCGAAGCGCTCTTTTTATCGGCGCACCCAGCCACGATTGACTTCATTTATCTTTATAGGCGCGTTTCCTCACTTTGCCATGTTAAACATTTGCAAGACGTTGATAATATGTTTCTAGTCAATTGATTTGCTGTGAACTTTTCTAGCTTATGAAAGGGAATAGTGAATAGTTTTTGATGAAGGTGGTCGGTCGATTACAATGATTGTGAATATATATTTATTGTCAGAGCACTTTAGTTGCTCACATGACAGCGTTGGTCGATATAGTTTGTAGTTTGATCTCTTGTAATCAGCTGGCCACGATAGGCTGTACTTTGATGACTGTTGACCCCGCCCCCTTTCCGCCTTACAATGGGCGTCGCAAATTGGCTAACTGGGTAATTTCGCCTGTCGGCCGCGCTAGTTTCAACCGAACCGTAATCGAGTACATTTCAAGTCTCGAAAGATTCCAACCAAATTATAGTTTAATACATGAATGTGTACAAGCTTGTATGATAACTTTTATCGTCTACTTTCTTTTCTAACGTTTTTAGTTGGGTGACTATCGGTTCGTTTGATACTACGTGCGCCAGGTGTAGTTTTTCACCTGGGTAAGATTGTTCTCCTAATTCTGATGAGATTGGATCTCTCCATGTATAATTGTTGAAATGACTAACTATTGTTACCTCATAGTGTCACATGTCAGTTCACTTAAATTTTCATATTAGCAATGATTTCGAATACTGCTGCTCATTACCTTACCCTTTATTACTATCCTATACTTAAGGTGTAAATATTATTGACGGCTTCCAACAAGCTCATTTTATATTTTCGGTGCTTGTTTTTCAAATTAATATAATTTTTGTGTACAAGCGAGCTGTAGTAATTGAGCAAGTGCGCGTAGTGTTTTTCTATGTTTCCACACGTACCATTCATTCCCCACCATGTCCTTCATGCATTGTTCTATTAATAAAATATGTGAATATACTAGTGTTTATTCGTATTATGTGTTTTGCAAAGTTACAACAATTCGAACTTCTGCAGTTGTAGGGACGAGCCAGCATGTAAAAACGTTTCGATTCAACTAGAACCGTGATTTGAATTTTGGGTCAATAGCGCTGCAGTGGATTCTTCACTGGGCCCTATTGTGGTGTTTAGAAGTGTTCAATGGCTCGTTCCACTTTTTGCCATTCTAAAATCTAAAACCGAAAAACTATTCGTAACCGTACAGCACAATCGTCATACTAACCGTTAGGTGAGAAACGTAATATGTCGCCTAAAACTGAAAAGTTAGCTGGATTATTCTTAATCTCAGTTGAGTCCGACTCACATTTGTGTAGTGCATGTGTGTTCAAAGTCCCCGTTTCACGTGACTGTATTACCAGTTGTAAAGCAGAGTAACCCAAGTTGGTCTGTTCAGGTGTATGCGGGTGTCGGTGTTGCTGTTCGCCGTGACCTTCGCTCAAGTTGAAGTGAGTTGTTCGGAGTTCGATTTGAATAGAAACTACAATAACTTCTTACGTTTCTGAGTTCATAGTGGGAATAAAATAGTATAAAAAAGAAAGAAATTAGATCAGGTCCATTAATCAAGTGGTTTAATACTAAATCAATTTGAAATAATTTGATGATTTGAAGTGCGCTTTTCATTTATGGAGTGTTATGGAGTGTGAAGAATGTCAACTAAACGTACGGCAGCAACTATGTCCAACTTGTTCCTTTGTAAGATTAGAAATGTTTTTAAAAGTAGCGATTGTATTTCACCCGGGAAGTCTTGTTCATTACTACCAGCAAATAGTCCCTTGAAATGTGAAAAACATCAGTTATTATTATTCTTCTCATTTTTTCTGAATGTTTCTTGAATACTTTCAGACGTTTAACGTTATTGTGTATTTTACTATACTAGTGTAACCTGCTTTTTAATGGCCAGATGAGGGAGTTCTTGATAGAGATGATAGAATTAGTTAATGTTGATCACCATGACAACCTGATTTGAATATTTGTGAAAAAGCACACGGACTGCTCTATTTTTATTTGAAATCGAACTGAATCAAAAAAGTAAAAAGCGACACTCAAAAAGTAAAAAGCGACACTCTTAAAAAGCGAGATAGTTAGTGAACTAATGAACTGATTTGATTTTTACTGATCTTTTTATCATGTTTCCCTGTTTTTGCAAACCTAATAACATGAGCTGCGATTATCTTTTACTTTCTCTCTCTTATTCTTCTAGTGTGTATTACTTTATCTGAGCTTTTCCTTATTTGCTACTTTCAGTTTCAGAGTTTGTTTTGTTGCGTTCAGAACTAACGTGTGCATTTTCGTAGTCAAACTTTTCTCGAAAACCGATGTTTCCAATTCCAGTGGCTGGTTTTTGGTGAACTACACTTAAAACGCAAATATAGGTCGTTAAATATACTTTAAGTCGTTAAATATATTTTAACTAGCTCACTCTGTGCTACATATCATAAACAAATTCACAACCAATGCAGATGACATCGTCTATTTGGAATTTAATCACATTCAAAACAACAACAGACTCATGAACAATACTAATCTCTTTCACCTAGTATTTTCACTTAGATTAACATATACTGTTAGTCAACTGCAGAGTCACGTGAAACATGATATACACAGCAGAACTCAGAAACGTGCAATGACAAAGTGCAGGATTCCTCATTAGCGTGCTAACTTCACGTGACTATTCAATCTACTTCTAGTATAAGCCTCTCTCTGATTTCTGTTTTCGAAAACCTTCTTCCCTGCCGGATCTACGAACTTCCTTCGCTTCACTGATTTCACGTTATTTCCGTTCCTTATCCAATCAAGCATTACTTTCCAACACATTTTTGAACTTTACACAAGTTATCGCTTTCTCAAATTGGCTGATTTGATGAGTATCGATCGAATCCCGGAAAAAAGGATTTGAGGAGTTGCCCCAATACACTTTTTATTTCGGAAATAGGATTTTTGTTCATTTAATTGTGATTTGGGCCTAATTTCTACCGTAGAACCTTTAGAAAATTAATTCTCACAAGAGCGACTTCAAGGAAAGTTGGTGGAACTGAAGTTAGAGGACGACAAACTTGTAACATGTGAAGTAGAAATGGAAATACTAGTACGTGGATACAAGTGCATATTTCACGTGGAACATGACTATGTTTACCAGCAACTAGCTGAGATCTGACGTGTGGACCGAATAATCTGTATTCATTTTTGGGCTGTTCATCTCGCGTACGGTTGTACAGCGGTAAGTTTTCTCTATTTGATGATTTCGGAAAATTTTCCAGCTGTCATTCTAATTCCTAGACTTAACAAAACTTTTCTTACAATTTGTCTAAATTTACCTGAGAACAAACGTAAATTTTATCAAAATAGACAGTTGGATCAAGTTATCGATTGTTCTCGGCCCTCTAAGTATAACCGAATGAGAATGATTCTGTTGGAAACCCGACACCTTTCATTACATCGTCGGATATTTTTGACTTTTGCCAGATTGATTAATAGTCAATAACAGAGCCTCAATGTAGAAATGGAAGTTGGTGGAGGACTTATGGGGCGTGGCTTGCAGCCTAGGACTCTAGATTGTTTTCTCACTATTACAGTCATGATTTATGCACAAGTAGGTAACGGTATTGATAATCGGGCTGAACATAATTTTGTAGTTTGTCAACTTTTTCAAAGAGTCATAAAATAGATTTCTGAATTGTTGTTGTGTGCATCCTCTTCGGTCTGAAAGTTGTTTTCACATAGAAGGCCGAATGAGGAATTGATTTCTGTTGCTAAATATACCTCTTTGTCCGTCCTCATATTTCTGCATCTCTCTCTCTCTCTCTCTCTCTCTTTCTCTCTCTTTCTCTCTCTTTCTCTCATTCTCTATCTCTCTCTTTCATTCCCTCCTTTCCTTTTTCCTTCCTCGTCTCTCGCAATTCTTTTTCTTCTTCACCTTTCCTGTCTCTTCCTTTCTCTTTCTCTCACTGTCTCTGTCTATCGCATCTTTCGTTGTCTATCCTCGTCATCTATCTTTTTGTCTTATTTATTACCCTCATTCACCACTTCTTTCTCTTCCCATGACTTGGGCTCACTGATAAGTTAACTAATAGTGCTTTTCATTTTATGAAACAGTTGACTTGCTCTCTTTCTGCTCCCCCTGTCTCTATATCGTTTTTATTCTCTCTTCATCTCTCTCTCCCCCTTTCTCGCATCGCTCTCTCGTATTAAACTCTTACTCTCTCTCCCTATATCTCTTCCTCTAAGTTTGTTACTGTCTCGCACTCTCTCTCTCTCTCTTTTGCTTTCCTCTCTCTGTACATCATTTCAACACCCCCCCCCTTTCCTTCTTTTCAATGTTTTTTCCTCCCGCTCCTTTGTGTTTCTTCTCCATTCATACTCTTTCCTATCGTTTATTCATCTGTCTCGCCCCGAGTTTACATATCCAATTGATTTCTGTATTTGCTGTTTCTGTTCTTTTCATGAAGAGATTGGTTCAATGGGCGCCATTCATTAGTTCTGACTTGGTTTCTGTTCACAAGTTTCTTTTCTTTTTTTTGTGATTCAGCAATGTTTTCCCCTCCTATAGTTTTCGTTCCCTTAGAGATACCGACTACAGCCATTTGTAATTCAAACACTTTTTTAGCCGAAATTACCCTATTAGGGCCTAATAGTCCCCTGCCTTTTTATCTGAGATTGAAGTATCTACTTATAGGGTTCGTTCTTTACAGAGCAAGCCAGTACGGTGTATGTTGCTGTATCTCGCTGTGTTTGTAGTTTGAACACTTTTCGGTTCAAATTCGTCAACTATGGCTTGTACCGCAAACAAACTATAACTGACATTCGGTTTTTCCCTATATAAACAGCTTTGTCGTTAATCGTGTAATTTTACGTAGTATTAGACTAGGGTTGTTAAAGTCGAACTCTCGACTCGACTGGAAAAAACTCCAAAATTTTCGAGTCGAACTCGAAAACTCGAAAACTCGAAATTTTGAACTCAAAAACAACCCTATAAGTAGATCAAAGTGCAAACTATACTTCTCGGTAACTTGGGGGTATTAGGAAGCAACAGTCTTTCTTTATCACACTAATCCGTTTTGGCTAGACCCCCTCATTGATGATAGCTACCAAAAGCGTTCCGAAATTTACAAGAAGGTAATATTTTTGTACTACAAAGTTGTGTGTTATAACTTATAATCATTTTTTGATAATATTCATTCACTAGTTTTCGAATTAGAACGGAAAGTGTTGTATTTCTCCATGCTTCAACTCTCAAAGTATTATGTAGTTTAGTGAAGACTGTTCAAACTACATATCTTAGTTCTAATTGACCCCCGTGCAACGACAATGCCTATTTATATTTTTGTTTTGCTCATTTTAGAGGGGCTTAATTTCCAATTTCTATCTGCGCCACAAAGCCAGCTATAAACTGGGATTTACGCTAAACTGTAAAAAAAAGTCAGCTCGCTAAAACAACAAGTTCACTTCATCATGTTTGCCCATCTCAGTGATGTCATCTTACTATAACGTTAATGTTTGTGTGTTTTAATAATAATAATAATAATAATAATAATAATAATAATAATAATAATAATAATAATAATAATAATAATAATAATAATAATAATAATAATAATAATAATAATAATAATAATAATAATAATAATAATAATAATAATAATAATAATAATAATAATAATAATAATAATAATAATAATAATAATAATAATAATAATAATAATAATAATAATAATAATAATAATAATAATAATAATATTTATTACACAGAACTGTAACAACGGAACATAAACTAAGCTCATTGAATTACCACAGTTAAAAGACATGAAAAATTCCAATTTCTTGTTATGCTCTGATTTGTGAATAGGCTCGTAAATCATCCCATCACAACCTGCACGTTCCTGTGACATTAATGAAAGTTGTAGTGCATTGAAGGCCTACTCGGTTCGGTAGATCAAATTACAACTAGAAACTGACTACCGTATAAGGTTTGGACTGTCCATCTGTTTGGTAGATCAAACTACATTTGTAAACTCACCATTTTCTGTATTACAACGTTTTAGAGTGTCCACTACTCAGTTACTTAGTAGGTAGATCAAACTACAACTTTATCTATATTCTTTCGTTTCAGATGGGCGTTTGTGTGAATGAGAGGGAGGCCGCCCAGGGCTCTCTTCGCGAGCTGCTCGCACCGAATACAAACGATAGTCTCATCGATGAACTGATAGACAGATTCACTCAGGTATCAAATACTGGTTGTAGTTTGATGTCGATGCGTGTTACTACAGGGAACTCCCACAAACCTATCTGTGGTCACAGCTAGTATAGGTTTTGTCAAACCGTTGTGGACAGCGTACGGTAAATTTGGTAGGGGGCGGGGTTTGGCGAGCGGCCAGCTCATCTGCGTATCCTTGATCCACACACTCTCTCGCCTGTTGGCAAGTAATCAACGATCGCTCGCCCTGCATCGCTAAATCAATCGAGCCCTGAGCTGTCTTTCTTGGGAAAATTGCGACTATATCTCTCCTACTGAGAGACGAACCCAGATAGAGGAAGTTAACAAATTCTTCGGCGTAGTTTGATCTTTTTAAATGAAATGACTGACTGTTCGAGAAAATAATACATGATCAAACTACAAACACAGCAGCATGGCGCAACAAACAGAACCTTGTAAAGAGAGAGAGAGAGTCCAATAATGGCCAGCTCATCTGTGTCTTCGATCTGCACACTCTCTCACCTCTTATCAGGAAATCAACGACCTCCTACTTGGCATTGCTTAATTAACTCAGCCCTTCGCTGTCTTTGTGGCGAAAATGAAGACTGAACGTGAGAGAATATAAAGCAGAAAATATGGAAATATGAAGATCCACATTTTCCAGAGTCCGGGCGCCGTTTTGTCTACAGAAGAGGCGGAGCGACTGAACAGAACGGTCATTCTCCCGCTGAAGGACATCAAAATAGCCCTGGTGGTCGTCGACTTCCAGAATGACTTCGTCTCCGGCTCACTCAGCATCAAGGTCAGTCCCGATTTCATTATCACAGATTTAGAATGTTTTTAGAATACTCTCTATGTCCTATCATCGTCTAAACTCGACATTTCGTGATATATGTATTGTTTGTCTCGTGTTTGGTCTAACAACAAAACAAACAATTCAGAATGTACATTTGTCACACTGTTTTTCTCAATTTCTCTATTCATGTACTTTGGGAACGGGGATATTTCACCTTCCGTTAATGAATTCATCTCGCTATCTCGCTGTTGGGCGTACTACTCGGCATGTCTGGTTCTAGGAAAATCAGTGGACAACTTTTCCATATCATCCAAAATACCTAAACGTATTAACATTATACGTATCATCATATCTAGGAACCACTAACAGCGAGATGAGCGTTGTTTACATAATTTCTCGTGAAAAACTCTTGCCTTGGAAAACTACTCATCCTATGTAGATCAATGAGGCCGCAGGTATCTGCGTCTCTCGGACCTGCACACTCTCTCACCGAGGCCGCTGCTCTGAAACCATTCGTCCAGCAGATTGTCCGGGACTTCTCAAAATTCTACCAGATTGTCCAGCTTCGAAATTTCTTCTGGCAGATTGGCGGGGACACTCAGTTAAGCTTGCCTGGCGTCTTCCATTGACTGGTTCATTATTGATTTTTCGAAAATTTTGCTCGTCATTATTTTGCGTTATTTTCCGTTTTTGTTTGTTTTCTAATGGTTGTTCTTATTGAAAATGTAAGCATAGTGTTGTTAATACAATATCAGTTGGTTCCTAGTTCTGTTTTCTCATACAATAGTCAGATCGGTCAAAACTTCATGTTTTTAATGTAAATCGGTAAAAATTAGTTATTAAAATCTAATACTTCTCCAAACTTTCTCTGGTTTCAAATTTCTATAAGTTTGCACACATTTGATAATAAATTCTTCATTATGTTGATGATCCGATTTAGAATTCGTTTAATTCTTCTTTATTGTTTGGTTTCATCTTATCACGGTTCATTTCAGATTTCTGTACTGTAGTTTTCAATGGAACTCAATGGAGCTCCTGTACTATAGGACAATAGTCATCTACCGGATAGAAAGCTCCACCTCAAAGTGACTCTTCGTGGAAATTAGTGTGGTTCACAAAGATTAATGAGTCTGGAATTCATGATTATGTGTGATTTTATTAAGTTTGCTATCTCTTTCTATGAACTAGTAATCTATAGTAGAGTGTTTGTGGTAAGTCCTACAATGTGTTGTTATCGTGAGCAAGGATCTTCATTCAGTACTAGTACATCTACACGTTTCGTCGTTATTTATACCTGTTTCTCCTACGTTTGTTTTCAATATGTGTTGACCCCGTGCTTCTCAGTAGGATTGATAGTGCAAATGTTAGCTAAGTAATTGTATTCTAGTTTTTGGACATTTTTTATGGCAAAAAATTCATTATGTTTGATATCTGTTCGACGTGAAATAGTTTAAAGTGATTATTGTGATAATTTATATTTTTTAATCATTTTCACATTCTGATTGTATTTTGAAATGTTATGGTCTTATTGTATATGAACATTTATTCTATTCATATTTTATTACGAAACAATTCATCAATTAAAAAGGTTATATTTTGGAAATGTGGTCATTCTCTTTTGTCTGGTAGATTGGCGACCTTCCGGTGATCTGGCAGATTCTCCGGGAGTTTTGGCTACCAGAACGTCTAGTAGAGAAAGACAAGGTCAAAGTCCCGGACAATCTGCTAGACGAATGGTTTCAGAGTACGATAGTGGCTGGGGATGGTCTAGTGGGAAGGACTAACCCAATCGGTGTTCTACAGTAACCTATTCTTTAGGAGGGAGACGCGGGGGAGGAGCCGCTTGACGCGCTGCCGAGTCTCAATAGATTGGTCCAGGAGGGATCGGCTGATATGATAGTGTATACACAGGTATAGTTTCTTCTCATCAACAAAGACAGCAAATGACCCAAAAGACTGAAACTCTATCGAGGACAGTGGTCATTCACCAGAATATGTAGTTTTTAGATCAAATACACGCGGACAGGCTGAACAGAAACGTCCATTAAAAAGTATCACCATGTAACTTGTAATGTACCAAACTACTTTTTTTCTACACATTTTTGAGGTCTAATTTTGTGTCCCACTCCTACCTTGGATTTAGGACGCACCCGAGCAACTAGCCCCTCCCCCTCCCTCTAGCATGTTGTTGGTCCAGACCCTTCCACATACTAAGTTTACCAATAATTGACTTGGGGGGGGGGGCTAAAGTATAATTTCGCGTCTTACTTCGTCTCCCTTTTCAGGATTGGCACCCGAGTAACCACATTTCCTTCTACGAACACGCGCGGAACAGTGATCGCGAGTTGGCGCCGGATGATAAAACAAGGAAGCTCCGCCCATTCGATATTGTCCGCTTCGAGAAACCGGACACCATCCAGGTATGGTCATTGTCGTTTATATGTCCACTTCACGAAGTACAGAAACCTACTCCCTTTACAGTCAGAGTTACACTTTACGCCCAAAATGTATCGTTTATGGCAAATTTTATTCAAACTTTGAAAGGTAAAATGTGACCCGCCAACAGTATGATTTACTGTTTCTGTGTAAGTGTAAGACCAAGGGAACAAAGTATTATTTATAGTGTTTTCAAATTTTGCAAATAAAATGCAAAACATTCCGTCGAACCGGATTCGAACCAGTGACCTAAGGATATCTGCGACTCTACAGTCCTCCGCTCTACCAACTGAGCTATCGACGGACCGAAAGCGTACCCTTCTCCCGTGGACACTATTCGGTGCCAATAGATAGTGTTGAGTGCGCCACCAAGCTAAAAACACGGCGGTCTATACACCCAGAAAGTGAGAACCGCTCGAAACACACTTACTGTTCAACCATATGAATTTCCTCCGTATTGTTTAGGTACTCAGAGAAGTAGTTATTGAAAAAAATAGAATCAAAATTACACTTTAAGCCCGAAGTTTATGGTTTATGGCAATGTTTATTCAACATTTGAAAGGTAAAATATGACTCACCAACAGTCTATTACACTGTTTCTGTGTAAGGACATGGGAACAAAGTGATAATTTTATTATTTTCAAATTTTGCAAATAAAATGCAAAACATTCCGTCGAACCGGATTCGAACCAGTGACCTAAGGATATCTGCGACTCTACAGTCCTCCGCTCTACCAACTGAGCTATCGACGGACCGAAAGCGGACCCTTCTCCCGTGGACAGTATTCGGTGCCAATTTAGAGTGGTTAAGGAATTGAATTGAATTGGAATTGGAATTGAAAAGAATTGAAAACCAATTCCAAAGAATCGAATTGAATTGGTTTTTCTGTACAACCATTTCCAAAGAATTGAATTGAATTGGTTTTTGTGTAAAACCAATTCCTTAGAATTGAATTGAATTGGTTTTTTGAATATCAGCAATAATATTTGGAATTGGTTTTGGAATTGGTTTTTTTCAGCGTGGGAAAATGGTTTGTTTTCTGCTGTGTTCTATTCAATCTCAAGGCGGTAGTAGTGTTAATAAACACAAAAACTGTTTTATGAACCGAATTGACAAAAAACTGCATCTAGAATTGAAATTGGTATTGATTTTTTTTGAGAATTGGTCGGAATTGGTCGGAATTGAATTGAATTGAATTGTAATGAATGTGCTCAGTAAAAGATGTACTCAAAAATCGTTTCGACCCTGATTCAAGACGATTTTTGGATGCACAATGCACTTTGATTTTTGGTTTTTGATTTTTGGATGCACAGGATGATTTTTGGATGCACAGTGACACAATATATTTTGTTCAAATAAATAACCTGAATTGAATTGGTTTTTTGGCGCCGGAAAAGAATTGGAATTGAAATTCTGAGATTTTTTGAGAATTGGTTGGAATTGGAATTGAATTGAATTGGTTTTTCGGAATTGGTTAACCACTCTATGCCAATCGATAGCGCCACCAATCGAAAGACATGTAATAACACTCATGACCTCCCATTTAAAGAAGGACAATTATGTGCTCCAATCTCAACGTTTCAGTCCTTTAAACTGCAATACATTTTTCAATTGCAGTTTAAAGGACTGACGCGCCGAGATTGGAGCACGTAATCGTGCTTCTTTAAGCGTTTCACATACAGGAATAATCATAAAACAGTACAAGATGTAATTGGAATAGTCAGGTTAGACGTGAAAAAACATTTGGTGTGAGAAGAGCTGTCGAAATTGTTACGTCTTCGGGTACGTCTTCTGGTTCTTATCATAATACTAATATTTCGGCCATATTTTATTTCCCCAGTTTTACTCTGCCTGAAGAAAATGTGATAGACACAGCAACCTGATCCTTCAAGTACGGTGACCAAATTTTTCTGTGTTCTAGTCCTGGATGTTTGCAGGTGCTGTATCCGACGCATTGTGTGCAGGGTTCGTGGGGCGCGCAGCTGCATCCCCAGCTGGTTTTGGCCGAAAATGCCACGTACGTGAGAAAGGGAATGGACGTCTACGTGGACTCGTACTCGGCATTCGGCGACAACCACGGCAAAAAGAAGTGAGCAGGGCTGGCAAATAAGGAAAAACTCTGATAACGTAGTACAAACTGGGAGATTAGGTCGTGAGAGTGTGCAGGTCACAGAGACGCAGACTGTCTGCGTCCTCAATGACATCCCTGCTCTTCTGCTTTTACTGAAATCAAGAATGGGGGTTAAAATTTTCCCCATCTTTGAACCGTGAAACGTTAAAAGTGGGACCGAATCAAGTGGATTTTTTAGCTTCCGTACTAGGGTTGTTAATCGAGTTCAAGCTTTCGGGCGAAAACCTAGTTGAACTATGGAAAATGTTGAAAGTTTTTTTTCGAGTCGAGTCGAGTTTCGACTTAAGCAACCCTATTACGTACTCATCCTCTCATTTCTAGGTCCGAGCTGGAGCACCTTCTGCGTTCGGACGGTATCACGGCAGTGATGGCCTGCGGTCTGGCCTACGACATTTGTGTCATGAACACCCTCAAGGACTCGGCCAATCTAGGATTCATGTCCGCCATCATCACTGATTGCAGGTTCGTTTCATTTTCATAATTTATATTTAATCTTATTGACTTTATAATATTAATAAAAGTAGATCAACATACATTTGACCGTAAATTCCGATGAACACCTTTATTTATTGAAGTTGTATGAAGATGAAGTTGTATGGAGGGCCAACATTTGTGAACCCGTATTAGGCAGTCTAAGATTGACCTGAACTTCAATTTATCAAACCTATACTATTTACAAAACAATAGCTTTCATGCTTAAAATGGCAGTCAAGTAAACGTATTGGTCTATAGAGTTTCAAATCGGGACTCTTTCTGTAGTCTATAGTTTGGTCTCCATTCCAGCAAGGGTCTATCGATCGATAAGATGCAGGAGGCTGATGATTTGTTTCTTCGAAAAGGCGTCGCCAGAGTTTCGGCCGATGACGCCAGCGACATTCTGAACAGGAAATACGTTCCCTTCGAGTGGGCCGACATTTTGTCCCGACGCGCCTCCCGGTAGATAACCGACAACCTGCCGGCTACTTGACGGTTGCGGCAACCAGCTGCCACGAGTTTTTCCTGTAGTCAACGTTTGCAGCGCTAACTTTCTAAATCGTTCACCTCTTTTCTTTGAAACAAATTATGGCTAGCGGATTTGTAGAGAACTTTGAAACTGCATCGGCATCTCCAAACTAGCAAAAATTTAGCAACTCTACGAAACTAAATCAACTAGCCTCATGTATCAGAGTGATAGGCTGTAGCACCAACTCGTACGAGTAAACAAGTGTTCGAAGTAGGACTAGGTTATCCTAAACTATTTTGGTTCTCAAAATCATAATTCCATGAAGTACAAACGGAGTGCGGGTCTCATTCATGCAAATCGATTACAAACCTTTTATCATCGAAATCAATTTTTCTTACTCGAAACACTATTACTCGATACAATGCTTGATTCGACTGATATATTCCTCGTTTGTTGAACTCGTTCATGGTTGTGTAGCTGATCTAATATTGACAGAATCTTGTATTGACTACAAACTACAAAAAACCTTTTCAACTGAGAATTCTTCACTACTACGGTATTATAGAGTACAGTAACGAGTTTACCACAACTGTTTTTTGTGAATCGTGCAATTAATTTCCCGGTTGTATTTTTGCATAATTATCTGCCTGTAGTAGAACGATTCATATTGATACGCACCGGCCCGGAATGTTCTTTCTCTTGGCCTCCCAGTATTCATTTATCAGTTATTTTATACCGTTTTTCATCGATAATAAACATTTGATTGTCTGATAACGTTGTACATAAAACTTTTCGTGAACATCACATGATGGAAGTATATTCATCGAATAATTTCAAAAAGCACGACACATTTCATCAAAAAGTCTAGGAAAATACAACTAAGGACCATTCCTAATCGCATAACGTGAGCAAAATAATTATATACAGAAACAATAAAATTATCACCCGCTACTGATCACGTATTTGACAAACTACTTGTTCTGTAACGTGAAAGCGAGTACAACTAGGATTGAGCACTATACTTTCGCACCTTTACTTCGCCAAAAGATTTTTAAGAATAACCTACGCTCAGCTTCGAAATTCGAACTCAATTTGTTTCGCAAAATTTGAACCCGTTACCGAAAGGGGAATCAAAGTCGGTAGATAACCTTGGAATGCAATGTGATTTTGAGCATCGGAGAGTTTGTGGCTCCATTCAACCGGCGTTTCGCGAGACGAGCCCGACGGTTCGAGAATAAGTTCATCGAGACTTGCCTATCAGTTTTTTGACAACTCGAGCTGTCGCGTAGGGTTATGAATGCCGAGAATGTGGACAATATACAATTCACTACACCGATACAAGTCAATTAGCTCGAGAGGAGTCGGACTCCAGCTCGGGCTCCTCGGTCTTACTCTTCGCCGCCTTGCTGGCCCGTTGCTTTTCCCTCCTTCGATTCGTCTTCGATTCCTGAGAATCCGAATTCAGAATACTTATTCGACGAATTCATGTATTTGTCACACTGTTAACACCTTGCTCTCTCAACTATGCACACTTAACTGGAGATATAGTTATACTAACTCAATAATTTAACATAGAATATAATATAATTTTTACATTCCGTCTGTCCGCATCAAACTACAACTATAGTTCCCATAATTCCTGCTGACACTCCTACAGTAGTATTACAAAATTTTCCGTCCAAAAAATAACGTGAGCGGTTTCGGTAACGTTAGCAACTTCGGCACTAGAATCCAACTCCGTATTACAGTAATTGTTTGTTTCCAACAAAGTTGAAGATGCTTTAGAAAACAGTCATGGGAAAGCTTGAATGTATACTGTAGGAGTTTCAGTGGAAATAATGTAGACTACTCAGAAACATTGGCGCCAATTTTCTTCGATTTGCCAGCTACAAAACCGAGAGAGCATGCAGGTCAATGAGGCCCCAGACAGGCTGAGACAGTCTGCGTTTCTCTGACCTGCACACTCTCTCGTTCGGGTCGCTAGAAAAGTGGCCAGCTAATTGGAAGGGAATTTTCTGAGTGTGGGCCGAAACCGATACAAACCTTGGCCATTTGTAGTCGTGCCAGCTGCTCCTCGTAGCAGTTCTCCCCATTCAAATGGCGATCTGCCGCCAACTTCATTCGCTCAAACGCGATTTCAATGTTCTTCGGCAGAAGACGCGACTCGTGCACCTGCAATCCATTTTTCAGAATCAAATACAACAGATATTGAAACATTTGCTTTTCTACGTTCATTTACAAATACATGCACCTGCAATTTGCATCTATAGAATAGAATAGAATAATATGTATTGAAACAATCGGGAAATGTGTACTTTCCTAATTTTTATTGCATTGCAAAAACTGTTGTTACACTTTTGTTTAACAAATACATTTTTATTACCTTTAATATGATACCGGTTGGTTTATGTCGCAGCATGACTGCATTCTGTGCCGTGTTCACCTTCTGACCACCCGGTCCCCAACCAGATATGTACTTCTGAAAAATGTAGTTTGATCTCCATACACGTTTATATACATTGAGAAACCTGTTTCACTAGTAAATCGAATAAAATCACCTTTGACTTTGAAAATCAGTTGAAGAAAAAAGACCGGCACAAAAACACACCAAAACTAGGCAATGACTGAGATAATATTCTATACTAAAATATCTAATAATCTATACTCTTCTATCATGAAACAACCTAATACATCTATAACTATCTATCTAAACGTCATTTTTTCCCAGTTTCAATCGAAAATCAACGGGATCAAACAACAAACACAACAGGTTGGAACAACACATAAATCGTATAGCTTGCTTTGAGAAGAGCAAACCCTATATTTGTTTACAAGGAAGGTACCCCGGGCTACGCCCGGGTCCCTCCCTTGATGAGTCTAGGTCGGTGGTTGCGTCGAGAAATTTAATTTAATTTTCATTTCGTCTTTGAAAAGTCCTCGAGCTCGATAGTGCTCTTTAATTAACAGCGCGAGAGTTCTCCTTAACATAGAGCGCGGTAGTTCTCCTTAACATAGAGCGCGGTAGTTCTCCTTAACATAGAGCGCGGTAGTTCTCCTTAAAATAGAGCGCGGTAGTTTTCCGTAACATTGAGAGCGAAAGTTCTCCTTAGCATATAACGCGGGAGTTTTCCTTAACGCAGAGCGCGGGAGTTTTCCTTAACGCAGAGCGCGGGAGTTCTCCTTAGCATATAACGCGGGAGTTCTCCTTAACGCAGAGCGCGGGAGTTCCCCTAACATAGGGCGCGTCGAGAAGTTTTTTTAATTTTCATTTCGTCTTTTCTCCTTAACATAGAGCGCGGGAGTTCTTCTTAACAGTGAGCGCGGGAGTTCCCCTATCATAGGGCGCGAGAGTTCTCCTTAACATAGAGCGCGGGAGTTCTCCTTAACTTAGAGCGCGGGAGTTATCCTTAACATAGGGCGCGAGAGTTCTCCTTAAAGAAGGACGATTATGTGGTCCAATCGCAACGCTTCAGTCCTTTAAACCGCAATATATTTTTCAATTGCAGTTTAAAGGACCGATGTCACGGGATTGGTCCACATAATCGTCCTTCTTTAACATAGAGCGCGTGAGTTCTCCTTAACATAGGGCGCGGGAGTTCTCCTTAACATAGGGCGCGGGAGTTCTCCTTAACATAGAGCGCGGTAGTTCTCCTTAAAATAGAGCGCGGTAGTTTTCCGTAACATTGAGAGCGAAAGTTCTCCTTAGCATATAACGCGGGAGTTTTCCTTAACGCAGAGCGCGGGAGTTTTCCTTAACGCAGAGCGCGGGAGTTCTCCTTAGCATATAACGCGGGAGTTCTCCTTAACGCAGAGCGCGGGAGTTCCCCTAACATAGGGCGCGTCGAGAAGTTTTTTTAATTTTCATTTCGTCTTTTCTCCTTAACATAGAGCGCGGGAGTTCTTCTTAACAGTGAGCGCGGGAGTTCCCCTATCATAGGGCGCGAGAGTTCTCCTTAACATAGAGCGCGGGAGTTCTCCTTAACTTAGAGCGCGGGAGTTATCCTTAACATAGGGCGCGAGAGTTCTCCTTAAAGAAGGACGATTATGTGGTCCAATCGCAACGCTTCAGTCCTTTAAACCGCAATATATTTTTCAATTGCAGTTTAAAGGACCGATGTCACGGGATTGGTCCACATAATCGTCCTTCTTTAACATAGAGCGCGTGAGTTCTCCTTAACATAGGGCGCGGGAGTTCTCCTTAACATAGGGCGCGAGAGTTCTCCTTGACATAGAGCGCGGGAGTTCTCCTTAACATAGAGCGCGGGAGTTATCCTTAACGCAGAGCGCGGGAGTTCCCCTAACATAGAGCGCGGGAGTTCTCCTCAACATAGAGCGCGGAAGCTCTTCTTAACAGTGAGCGCGGGAGTTCCCCTAACAATGTCGGTTGTAGCAGCAGCCGATTTTATAAAAATCTAAAATGAAAGCAGAAAATCACGTACTTTTTCACGCATTCCCACCAAAAACTCAACTACAAAGTGCACAGTTTTTCTCCGTTTCTCAACTGAAAGGACGATTTGCTTCGTCCAGACAGACAGACAGACAGACAGACCAAGCAACGCTATTATAGGAGTAGATATAGGAAGTGCACTAGTCTGATCAGGAGAAAATATTAATTTTGCTCAGATCTGAAGTTTGTAGTTTGGTACGACCAAAGAGTGTCTTCCCACTGCAACCATAGTCTGAACTAATGGAGAAGTAGTTCACCTGCTCACAATCGTCCTTTAAAATTTCGGGAAACTGATAATTTTTCAACTTCCCCTTAACGGAAGCCATTCTGGTACTAGAACCGACTAATCTGGATCCTCGTAGCAAATTCATCTGGAAAACAACCAATTGGTCAGGAAAATTCGACAAACATGTTACATGTTCATTTCAACCCTCTTCCAGCCCACAAGCTGGTACAGTTAACCCCCGCCCCTCTAAAATTTCAGATTACCGTACCGACCGAATCACCTAAATTGTCCCAGAAATAACTCATTGTTAGTGCTTGATGGAAATGGAACTCTTTTACTAAGGAAAAAAAGCAAATGTTTTGAGTTTTTCTTCGTACTAAAATATCACAAATTTTCTCGAGTATGTAAAAGGTGAAACCCTTGTGTCAACCAAAAACAAACACAATCTACCACATGTATTCGAGTATGGGAAAGACAACAAAACTGTACACAAAACGAGGTTATTATGCAAAAAGTTACACCCGCACAGCGTATAAACTCGGTAAAAGTAGAGAACGAGATGGGGGAATGAGAGAGAGGCCCGAGACCATTAGAAACTCAATCGATGCTAGAAATAACAGGAAAATGGGGCCAAAAAGTAGATGACACAAAGTCAGGAATATAATCTCTAGAAAAGCTACAAATGCTATGAGGAATACGAACAGATCTAGCTCGTGCTTGATGAGTCAGGCAGGGTTAGGCAGATCAGTGTGATATCTCTAGGTTCTTATGAGGACATTTTCTTGATGCAATACGAAATTTAGACATACAACTGTAGAAAAACAACTCTGTTCAACCTGCCACTACCCTAAAATCGCTAAATTCGTGATCTCTAAGACCTCTAATTTAGTGCTAGAGAGGCAAAATTACAGAATGCAAACTGTCAGCAATTCCCTAGGATATTTGAGTACTAAACTATGAAACTCTCTGAAGATCTCTACTGCTCGGTTCATACTACATGGGCATTTTACATAAGTGTTAATTGTGCAAAAAATACACATATATTTTACCAACTAAATCCATAATCGATTTAACGGGGAAAAGTGCGTGAATCGGAACCGGGCTCTATCAAGGCAAGTAGGCATATACATGGGAAGGCGGTATCTATGAGGTGGTGGCTATCTCGGTGGTGGCGAGGTCGTCGACAGTGCCGGCACTATGTCCGTTGGCGGCCGCACCGTTGTGGCGCGTCGCGCGCACCGCCTCAATCTCGGCGCGCTCCCGAATTTCCTCCAACGTCCAATCGACCAGCAGACGACCGTTCTCGTACACCGTTTGCAGCACATCCTGTAAAGAATGTAGTTGGTTGAATCAAATAAGGACGATTATGTAGCGCTTCGGTCCTTTAAACTGCAATACATTCAATTGCAGTTTAAAGGACCGTTGACACGGGATTGGTCCACATAATCGTCCTATTTTTGATTTATTTACATGCAAGCATGTGAGATTTTGAGCACGAATGGAAGATAATAGGTCACAACAAAAGCTCCATCGCAATTTATCAATTACTACGAGTAACCAGAAAACATAGGTTTCGAAAATAACAAATTTGTTACCTTACTAACTATGTCTTTTCCTGTTACCTTATTAACTATGTCTCAATGGAACATCGACACACAATACAGTATTGAAGAAAAAGTGATTCGATTTCGATACCTACTAAAAGATAACTTCACGTAGGTTCGATGAGGACTATACCTTCTGTGCATCGCCCATTCCCTCCTGAATCGTCTCGTACGAATCTCCCTTCTTCTGCAACGTCAAATCGCCCTTCTTCGATCGTTTTCCACTGTCCGTCGCCGGATTCTTACACACATTACGCTGAAACATTCGATTGATACAAACAAAAAAAGTTGAGAGTATATCGAATATAACTGTTTTTCCTCCCACAACAAATGCATCCTTTAATTTTCCTTAAAAGTAGTCGAATTGTCCTAGAGTTGTGAAAACACAACTTTTTGCCAGAAAAGTGGATTGTTCAAACTTGCTTAGGCAGAACATCCACACCGCACACCCGCAAATACTATCAAAACTCGAACATTTCAAGGCAAGCTCAGGAAAAAAAACAAAATCAGTATCTGGGAAAACAACCACACACTGGTAATGCTGTAATGCGTGACTATCCTATACAAGAAGTCCATTTTTCTGTTATAGATTCATTAAAATTCACGATTTTCAGCAAAAATGGCAAACCTTAGTGTTAGAGAAAATGAGCTCGCTTTCTGGCTAACTGGTGAAACAACCGAACTACTCACGTGTTCTCCGTTGATGACCACCCTGCTGCACTTGAATGCGCATCTCTGGGTGTCCCTGTCCAATCGTTGAAGAAGGGCACCACCCGAACCGAATACCACATTCTCCGCACTCCAACCCGCTTCCTGCAACAATACGCTGGCTGGCAATATACCACTCACTAAATTCAATAGTTTTTTTAACTAGTAAACTAAATACTCCAACTGTTGAATGGAATAATTCTGATGAAGATTTCCGCGAATCCGAGAGACATTTTTGGAGTGTATATAAAAATTATTTAGCGAACAATTTGAAAAAAATCTCTATATTACCACTCATAATCGCGCGCAGTGTCAGACGCGAAATTCAGACAATGGCTTAATCCAGATCCTGAATCGCCTTTTCAAGAAACCATTTGCACATACCTTGAGCGCCTCCAAAATGAGTCCAATTGATTCATACGAGATTCCATCTCCCTGCATAATTCTCAGATATGGCGGCAACAGTTTGTAGCCTTTTCCATTTACAGACACCGAGAAGCGTTCCTCCAACAATGACAGCACCTGAGACGACAATTTGTAACTATTTGGAGCGACTGGATTCCGCCAAACTTTCCCGTTCGTTTAGCATTGTTTCCCAGCACGTTTAGTAAATTTGGGATGAATATATTACATGTACCTATACATAATACCTTAGACTATCTGGAACTTCACCTTCAAATAATTGTCGAGGTACGTAAAAGTATATGAGACACATTGAAAAATGAGTTTCAGGTTGAAGTTTGACTTGCATCTTGCAAACACAGCAGAAACCACATCCAACTGAAAAGACATTAGAGGATCACGTACCAAAAATGACTACGTCTCCCCTATTTATCCCTGATAAACCTCAAAGTGTACCTTGGTGAGTACGGTAATTGGGTCTCCCGAGTCAGGTCGGATGACCAGACACCCAGTTTCCCCTCTGGCAATGACGTCATCACGCAGCTCCTCTCCCCAGATGGTGGAAACGGCATGATAGACATCGTACGAATCAGACACCACTGAGATCAGACCTGAAACTACATACCATTAAGGTACAAATATTTCACAAAACAGATCCCTTCTCCGTTTGAATAAGTGAAATCATATGATTTGACATCAAACATTGTTCCCATTTCGGCAATACAGGAGCTCTCTGGCTATTGAGACAACTTCACAGTAGAAAGCCTGGAATACAAACGTTGATAGTTGTAGTTGTAGCCATACTCCAGTAAATTGTGCCAGCCATTCGAAAAGTAACTCGCCTTTTGGGGTATCACTTACACTTACCTGAAATTCCATGAATTGTATTAGAAACCCAAGTGCCTAAAACAAAAAGCGTGACGAGTGGTTCATAAAACCGCTAACCGCCTGCCAGATTGTCTGAGTCTCACTCAATTGAAGTTGAAAAGTTGAAAAGACTGACCCTCGGGGAATCTGTCCATCATATTCTTGTAGGCAGCTGTCTCACCACACTTCTTCCATGTAGTAATTGTACTGGAAGCATTCACCAGTAAGGTTTGACTATTTGACAGGAACTAGTCCCTTTTTAGATATAAACCCGTTAAAAATGGGTCTAAGATTAGTCCGTTTTCCGATCTTATGTGGCTAATCGGATCACTTTACTGGGGTATGACTGGAAGACAATTCATTGCAATTGCATTATATCATTCTAAGATCACAACATAAGACCGCGCAATCACTTTGAAGACAAGCTCATAAATAACATAGCCTAATCAACTATGAATTTGAGACACCACTAAACTATCCAAATCAGTTTCACCGGAGTCTCTCAGGAACCACTTCGTTAAAGTTTGAAGACTATTTTTCTAGCAATCACCCTGGAACCGGTCTGAGCTAAACCCCTTTTAATGGAAAACGAGATCAAATAAAAAAACAACCTTAATACAACTTAAGAAGGAATGAAAAGATGGAAATGATGTTATTACACCGGACACACGACATACCTATGTTCTGCTGCTGGGATACTGAATCCGGCCATGGTACTGGAGTAGTACTTGCGACACAACTGCAGGCCGGCAATCGTGTCAGTACCCATGAAGTTCACCAGATGGGCAGCACCGCCGATAGCCGCACTCTGCAAGTACGGAAACATCAAACATTCGAAACTTCAACCTCACTGTGACTGGCAGGGATGTACATGATTTATCAGTATATCGATCTAGACATATATGTTCCGCATTGGAGGCTTCGCTAACGAATAATTCACGGGACATGTAAAGAGCTCTCTCTGGACATTACTCAAAACTTTCCGAAACTCAAATTTTCCAACACCAAACACCTTACAGCTCAAAACTTTGAGCTATCGATTGCAATTCGCAAAACTTTCTGAAACTTGGAACCTGATTAATATACTTGACTGAATCATTGAATGCAAATGAACGCAAAGCAAAAAATAGACTGGCAGTTAACTATCCTGTTATTCCTGAACCCGTAACTACCCCACAACTCACCTCCACCGAAGTCGATCCCCTGTACCCGAAATCGTGCAATTTGAACGGAAGTCCGGCCAGTGAATCACTCGTTTCCAGAAGATATTTGGCAATCGTTTCCTTTTGAGCACGCGAGTTCGTACACACAGTCATCGGATACCAGGCTTGTACGAGAACCGTCTGAAACAACCACTCTAACTCTAGTCAGATTGTCCGAGAAATCAGATAAATAGACCGCGTATTTCAATAATAAGTTTGGCTCACTTTTCGCCAAGGGAGAATTGGTTAAATTTTCATGTAAAGCCAGGTTGAATTTATTATGAAACCTACGACTAGTAGTATCCCTGGACAGAAGCCCAGAAGGCTATGACGGTTTCTCGAATGCAAAGTTAATGTTTTCCTCAAAGACTACGGAATGGATGTAGGTTCACAAATGAAAACGCTGGAATAAAACCAAATAACACTCACCTCGAACCAATTGGTCAACCAGGGCACCGCGGGATCGGTGTTCTCGACGGTGAAGAGAACATTGCTGGTGGGGACCACGGTTCCCTCCGGAACTGCCTTGATTCGGAGGGGAAGACAGCCATTGTGGGCCTGCAATCAATACATTAATGAACTATCCACTATCATACTCCAGTAAAGCTATTTGAAATGCCACAAGAACTCAAGAAACTGCTCTTTTTAGGCCAGAATCGCGAGAAATTGCCTAATCGATATGGAACACGAAAGAATATTCGAACTAACGACAAAATGTGGGCCTATTTCGAATATATACAAACTGCGCTGGGTAGTAAACTTGAAGGAAAGGCACCCCCCTTTGTCTGTGTTGGATAGGTTACAATTTAATTTGGTTGAATACGCCATTGTTTACTTTGATTTGAATCTCAGATTCAGTAGTTGGTTGAACTCACCTCGACAATATGATTCCAACCTTCTTCGTTGAAGACGTCCATGTTTCCAAAATGAACCTGCAACATACGAATACTTTGTCAACTATGAATGAACAAAGAATTCAGGAATGCGGGCTCCGTTTCGGGCAATTTTGGAGACAAGTGGTCAATTTTGATCCGAAAATATAAGAATTCACATACTTTGTCTAAAAAGGGTATTCTCTTCAAACAATAGTCGTACCTTACCGTTTTATAAACATCTGGTTGTACACTGAGATTCATGCTCAAAAGAATAGGAGATATCGAACGAAGTATATTAATTGAACCGTGTGATTCAAGGGATAGAAATAGTATGTAAACACCAAAAGAACCCTATAAAGAAAATGAAGCATATAATAGTAAACAATCATGAAACTTACCTTGTAGAAGTGTTTTGCCTGTTGAATCATCTGTTTGTTCACCACCGGTCCCACCATCCATCTTTTCATAATGTACTGCAGCCCAAAGAAACAGACTTCGGGGAACTTTCCACCGCGACTCTCGAAGTAGGAATAGACGTTCGTCGTTCCCTCCGGATACTGGTTGTGATGAGTGATCTGAAACCACACTTCCATATTTTGAACTCCAATCACCTACATACACCAGTATGGTCCGTGCGTTGGTTTGTTCGATAAAAGGAGTCCGTTTTTAGATTTGAACAAGTGAAAATTAAAGATTTAGCATCGAAAATTGACAGATTTTCTCGTTTTTACCAAAAAAGTAGCCAGAATACAGAGACACGTCAGTTGAACTTCAAACTGAGTAAAACTGCCCACCTTGTAGGAATCTGCCAAGTAGAGAACATTATCAACTGGATCAAGTTCAGCCATCCTAAAATAGACATGTATTACACGAGATTTTTACTCAAAAACTAATTGAATGCATAGCAAGTAAAGTCGATGTATTTGCTGCAATACGTTGTAAAGAATAAGCAGAGAACAACAAGAAGAAAACCAAGGACTAAAGATGATGAAAAACATCGAATATGTTAGAAAGAGGAAAATCACATCTTAATGGTATTAAACACTCCGGCTGTACGTCGGTATTGTATTTCACTTGGGTTCCACCGACGAAGCTGTCAAACGTCACACCCGTGATTGCTTACTTTCTTAGATACACTATACATCACATGATACGATCAGATAGTTCCGCTGGAACGAAACAAACCAGTTTCGATTGGGAGTAGTGAGTGAGTACAAAGAAAGTGATCATGATCAGTGAAGGTTCGAAAAAACCAACAGTACATTCACTTGAAATTTCGAAAACCACAATAAATTACATCAAAAAATTATGTGAGCACATATCGTTTGCTGAACTCATGATGTTGGATGAATAACACGCACAAACTACCGGAAGTTTCGAAATACGCACTCAAGCACTCACAAATTGAATTAAAGTCGTGTCACGCTTCAGAAAGTTGGAGTAAAAATTGATAGAGAAGTATCAACAAATTCAGAGGATGCATTTAATTTCCAACTTAACTGAGGTGAAAAGTACGGGTATACGGAACTAGCTTGACTTTTTATAGCTGTTTCGTTTGTGGCTATTTTGGACTTATCGATCGTTACGATTTTAGGATAGGACTCAAGAGAACTTGAAATCTCGGAATTTCAAAAGTAGCCTCATGCGTACGGGATGTAAACCACAAAATGATGTAATACACTACTGCACCGACACGGCGCTCCAGACTGGTTCAGAAATTTGGAGCGGTAAGTGAAATTTTGCTCACCGCTAGGAATACTCACATGCCAATCATGCCATCCTATATCACGAAACGGATGAGAGATAGACCGTGTTAAACTGTACTCCAGAACGAATTAAAACTAGCAAAATAATTAAAATTAAATTGGCGCGCAAATAATAAAATACCCGCGTGACAACAAAAATGGCTACAAGAGTGGATTCTACCGTAATCCAAAACCTCCTTCTGTCACCTCCACCTTTAAGCCAAAACAAGCGAGCTTTTACTCGGATTTGTAGATAAAATATGTTGAAAACGTGTCGTACAGTGCCCGCATGAACTTTTTATCTTAGTATTTGGACATGTTCTTCTATTTTAGCAACATTCGGCACCGTTTCAATATGTTTATGTACTCATACGCAGTTATCACAGATTTGGTTCGATTCTATTCCAAGATAAGTCTTCAGGCACGCGGTCTGGCTCCGGGGATTTCGGTCTGAAAGTATATTTTATGAGAGATACAACTAACAACTAACTAGAACATAGTCCCCCAAACGTGTATGGAGTGACCTAATCTTCATTGTAGTTTGATCTTACTATACGGTAACAAACTATGAAAACAACGGAATAAAGTAGTATACACCGTATTGGTTAAGTTTGCTATCGGAAGTGGCCAACTCTTGTTATCGATTCTAGTTACATATTAGGGATAGTTTTCGGAACGAAATGATGTGAACTATAGTGCTGTGCTGGTCCATCCTATATCGTCGGTTTGAACGACACAAGAAATAATCTAATAATTTGACCACAGTTCGAAATAGTTTTGACCTCTTTTAGCGTGACACTTGATCCGCAACAAAATAAGTCAAAGTCAAAGTTCTTATTACGGGAGTAGTTAAAATAGCTCTCAGTAACTCTTCAAGGAGGTGAAAGTATCAGTACTGCAAACATTTTCTTTCAATTTGCTCACTCTCATTTGGAACTTGGTGTCCTTGAGCCAGTCAGATTCGTTGATCTTCTTATAGGTCATACGTGATGGAGGAAAGGGGTGCAGCATCTCGTAGATCAAAGAACGCACATTCACTGAAAGGTCAGCAGCCGCTCGCGGGAACCTGCGAGGAAATAAACTATTTTTCACTATTTCATAGACAAATATAGTAATCAGTTGATGGATACAGCACACAATTAGTACTATAGCTGAGTCTACGGGCGCCAGGGTTAGTCTATAAAGTAGTTTTCAACCCATTCAACAGCGCTTTTCACACGACTGTGAATTTATATTGACGGTTTTCATTCTCATAACAATCGTATCAACAAAATTTCGTGAGAAAAAGAAGTTACAACACAGTATGATTTAGTAACAAACTGTAGTAAAAATGTAGTAAATGAAACAAACTTCAATTTGCGCGTCAGTTGCTTCTCGACCATTTTGTTGGGGTTCTTGTCATCATAGGGCATCACGCCAGTGCACATGATAAACAGCACAACGCCACAACTCCACACATCAGCCTGTATAGAAAGTTATCAGAATTTCATGCATATTTTAATCTCGATTCCCGTCATAATCAACGAATTTTCAACAATGCGATCAAACTACAAAAACAGCGGGATGGTAAACATGTACCGTATAGGATCACTTTTCAAAGGCGGACCCTATAGAGTTATGAGATATGATCTAAATGAGTTAATCTAATGGAGTTAGGTACAGCAAAGACATACTTATTTTTTCCGTAACAAGTGTACTAGAAGTAAAATGAATAGTCACGTGAAGTTAGCATTCCAATGAGGAATCATGCACTTTGCTATTGCACATTTCTGAGTTCTGTTGTGTTCAACATGTTTCACGTGACTGTGAAATTGACTAACAGATTCTCACCGTCTGTCCCGAATACGGCTGCATTCTCAGAATTTCCGGCGCCACGTAGGCGCGACTTCCACAAAACGTATTCGATTTCTCATTCTCCCTGAAAAATCAATAGTTTCTCAAAGTAGAGCCGTTATGTTCTAACCCCATCTACTTAAAGGCACGGTGGCTCTTAAACACGCGATTTGAGGGTTTTGAACCATCATATTCGTGAATTTTAGGTTTGTTTAAGCCTAGAAATGTGAAAGATAGAGTTTTCCAGCTAGTTTGGATTTTTACCACTAATTTTCTAAATGATTTTTCGAATTCCGCGGCCTGACCGCGGCCTGACACATTGCGACCTTTTCTATAAGCCCTCCTTCACTCACTTCAACACGCGCGCGAAGCCAAAGTCACCGATTTTCACATTTTCGAACTTGTCGAGGAAAATGTTCTCGCACTTCAGGTCACGATGTATTATGTCTTTGCCGAGAAGATACTGGAAGAATGGTCGATTAGGAAGGGTAGGTCAAATACGGAGCGGTAAGGAAGTTTATAGAGAAGTATGTAAACTCACGAATAAAGATGTGTAATTTTACAATTAGAGAATATATTGGATTGAAATAGCTGAACCAACACAGCTCAAGACAGAAATACAGATGAATAAAATTAACGCGTTTTGTCGAATAAAATGCGCAGTAGTTAATGTCACTTAGTTCAATCATTTACAAAAATGATGTAATACACTCTCACACTCTCACTCTTACCATGAGTCCTTCAACGAGCTGCCGGAGAGTGATCTTCGAGTCCCATTCCTGCATTCTCTTGAGTCTTTTGATCTTCTTCAGCAGATCTCCCCCCTCGCAGAGTTCAGTCACAAAGGTCACGTAGGGCACGGGAGGCACGAAAGCCGTCGTTTCGTAGACCTGTAAATAATATACTGTTAATCAATTGCACCGTCACGTGAAACATGTTGAACACAGCTGAACTCAGAAACGTGCGATGACAAAGTGCACGATTCTTCATTAGAATGCTAACTTCACGTGACTAATCAATTTACTTCTAGTATAGGGTACATTCCCCCAAAGCAGGCTGATACGATGTATCCTATCCCGATGAATTTGTAGCTTGGTCTCTTTTTTTCAGTTAGGAGGAACTGATTGTTCGGAGATCAAACTATAATTCAAACTTCGTCACCTTCATGTAACGTGCCAAATATGAAAACTTCACAAAAACACTCTACTAACTACCAACGATGCAGGAGTACAAACCGCAAAAAAACCTATTTCTCTGTTTATGTGGCTACAGCTCAATTTAAATACCACTTGAATGCTATTTAAGTTTAAGATGTCTTCTGGAAAATATGAAGGAATTATACCCATACGTTTTTCTCCTTGAATGAGAGAGATAAATAACAGTGCTGGTTACTGTAGTTTGTACCTTGGGAAAGCGGAGAACATTCGGGTGATTCAGCTGTCGGACAATGTCGATCTCACGTGGAAGAAACTTGTTCACGTACTCGGAGCCATGGCTGGAATATACAGATTCAGATTCTAACCCGAACTTGAACCATCTGTGAGTAAAACAAAATTTAAATGTTATTATGTTGATAGAGTATAAGTTAATGGACTACAATGTTCAAAAACGTTATAATGAAGTTAGCATTAATCTAGAAAAAAGAAAACGTTTCCTATGTTAATTAAAATTTATGGGTTAAATTTTGTTTGCATAGTTTTGCCGTTAAATCTCGATGATCCTGTTCTAGTGAGTGGTTACGGCATCTTCAGGAGATTCCACTCACTTGAACATAGTGACTAAAACCTGGCTGAGCCAACTTCGGCTGAGCCGGCTGGGGTCGAGTTACTGCAGTCTCCGAAGTTTCCTTGTCTTAACGTTGAGGTGAATATATTTCCCAAGTGTATTCTGGGTTTACCCGAACTTCCTGTTTCTCTATTCAGCACTCAAGCAGTCATATAAGAGCAGTACTCTGTACAGCCTTTTGGGGAAAATGCGAATGAAACAGCTTCTTGATTCATCAAGACTGAAGATTCATTGAGAAATTGAGAAACTTTAATTTTTCCAGACCGCTTCTCAAAATCTGGTCACTCAAAAAGTTCAACATCTTTCTGAAAAAGCAGCATGATACTAACCGAGTGTCGACTATTTTGATGGCCACCTCCTGTCTCATTTTGGTTACTTTGTCGGTCCGAATAGCCTTCAACACCACCGAATAAGAGCCTTTGCCTGGAAAACAACGACTATTGCTATTCTCTGTTCTAAGGATGAATTGTAGTTTGATCTTTGAATTTGCCATATTGACGAATATCGCCTGAAAATAAACGGGATCAAACTACAAAAACATCAGGGTAGGGGGACACGCATACACCGAGTAAGCCCGGAAACATCTCGAATATATTACTCTCACAAGTTGTATTTAGTCCTAAAAAAGGCTAGTTTGGAAATGTAAGAACTATACTATAATCTTGATAATCAATATATTTTTGAAACTTTATAAACTATTTATGAAGATGAACCTTATTAAAAACACCAACCAAGCCATTCCATATTATCGAGTCCGTCCTCCTTTAGTTTGGTCATGTAGGCTTTGAGGATCGGGTCAGTGGTTATGTCACCAGTTTGAGCGGTTGACACTTCAAAAGAGAAGTTGGGAGAGATAGAAAAAACCAACAGAAGTACATAGATACAGAAAGAAATGAAGTTGGAAAGAAACAGGAAATTAGTACTTTCAATAAATTATTTTATTCTACTCTTTTCTATTCTAAAAAGAGGGAGAGGAAGAGAAATGAGAATAAAGACAAAAAACACCAAGAGTGAGGGACAATCAAGTAGAAGAGACAACAAAAAACTTTGCTATAAACTTTTGAGAGAACTAAGTGAGTAGGAGGTAACTGAGAAAGAGAACCTACCATGGGATGCCATCGCCACCTGCCTAGCTCGACTACAACAAGAAATGATAATAAGGAAGGAGGAAACGCCGGATATCATGAACTTTCTGTAAATTCCTCGTTTTCTCGAAACCTGACGAAAGAAACGTCAACTTGGAAGGAACGAGAATATACATGTTTTCCAGTTCATTTTCGGTGGATCTAGGCATGGAATGTGTTTCGCTCATTTTTCGAATATGGGGAGTTACCACATTTATCTGAGTTGTAGTCTGGCACCGCAGCAAAGTTATTGAGGAGGTGAGCTCAACATAGGGGAAATTGAAGTATCGCACCCCACTTTAGTTGGGTCCCCCCCCCCCTGTAGCACTTCAACCCCCTACCCAAGCTAAAACCTGAAAATCTGGGAGAGGGGGGGGGTCAAATTTCAACTTCGACATTTACTATTTACCCCCCCCCCCACCTGGGTCGGCGGGGGTTAGAACTTCAATGGTGGGGGGTCAAACTTCAACGAGTGGGGAACTGAACTTCAATACCGGAAATGTTTATTTTCAATACCGGAAATCTTTCCCGTGGGGGGGGGGGGGGGGTGATAATTCAATTTATCACCTGCAATACAAAAGTTTGAGGCTGGGGGGAATGAACATTTACAATTCCCCAAACGCAATACAATATCAGAAAGGTGGGGGGTAAAAAGTCAATGTTCCCCAACATGATCATGGACGTGATCACATTCTGGCCACATAGTAACTTCCTATGTTCAAGCATAGTGGAGGTGAACTTGACCTGGGTCAGGCGGTACCCAGATGCTACTACTCAGAGGTGATCTTTTCATCGACTTTGCTACGGTGCCTGATGTTCATACACAGCGAAATACAAAATTATATCTTATTGTATTTCATGTTTCTATTTATTTCTTATTTATCTATTCACGTCGCTTCGTTACGAGGCGGTGATTATCATACGTGTCACAGATCTTTGTAGAAGCAGTTTCTTGTGTGTTGTTCTTGGTCCCTTCCCTTTTTAGGAGACTTTCTGAATTACAGGGATCAACACAGCAAACCTGATTCGCCGCTTAGGTAGAGCGTATAGTCCAGCTGCCCATAGCTCAGAACATAAATTGAACAAAATTAAAAAGACGAAAATGTTATCATGTGCGCTACAGTACATTATCATTTCACACCGAGCGGAACTTACGGGTGTAACCGTGCAAAGTATGGAACATTTCAGTTGGATTACGGGAATTCGTATAATTTCTTGTTCTTACACCTATTTGAATTGTTCATTTTTCATCTCAACCACAGCCTTCAAACCCTAAAAATACTTTTGGTTCACACTAATGCCTGTGGAGAAATTTGTGATCGTTCGAAACTCCGAGTTTGCAAAACAAACGATTATCATAATTCATACACTTTCCAAACGTAGATATCATCCAAATTTGACCATGATAAACTATCAAAAAAAAAGTGTTCAGTTCCAAATTATAAGAAGTAACCAAATATTAGTTATAGTTTTATCTCGATGCACGCCATAATTCACAAATTTTGACGCGAAGGGATCAAACTACAAATACAGCGAACTAGGGAAATATACACCGGGGCGGGGCGTATGGGCTCGCTCTGAAGAGAGCGAACCCTACTCACTGTTAGCGAATTGCACAGTCACGTTAAACAAGTTAAACACAGCAGACTCAGAAACGTGATGACAAAGTGTACGATGCCTCATTAGAATGCAAACTTTACGTGACTGTACAATTTACTTCCAGATACTACTTTCTAATGTTTCACCGCGTCCGATTCCATTTTGTGCGGTTTGTATAGGATTTGTGAAATCGTTGTGAAAACTGTATCATCGATTTTGTAAGGGGCGGGGTTTGGCGAGGAGCCACGAGTCAGCCAGTCTGCGTATAATTGATCTACACACTCTCTCAACTGCTGGCAAACAATCAACGACCGCTCGCCCCGCATCTCAGACAACCTCTTGCCAGGTAGCAAATCACTTTTGTAGCGGCCTCGGCGTGAGAGTGTGCAGGTCGGAGAGACGCAGGCTGTCTCATCCTGTCTGCCGCCTCATTGACGTCGTGCTCTCTCGTTTTTGTAGCTTGCTAATCGCAGAAAATTGGCGCCAACCGTATTGAGATCGCTCAATCAATCGAGCCATTTGGTGTCTTTATGGGAAAAATGACGACGACTATATATTGTCTTATCCGACCGTGTTTGTATTTTGATCCCGTCGCGCGGTCATTTTCTCTATCAAGTGTTAAAACCAAAAAGAAGGCTTATATTCCGATAGATTCTTGGTTTTATTGTCTGAAGCGGACACGAGGTGGTAAGATGTGGCGACGTATCGACCAGGCGGCGTACCAATCTTTTCAACCTCATGAGTTTCTCATGAGATACCTCATGAGCTACTCGTGCGCTCCCAAGGTTGTAGCATAACAAGCAGTGAAATCTCTTAAGAAGCTGGTGAGATATAGCTCATGCGGTATCTCATGAGTTTTTTCAGAGATTGGCACGCCGAGGTTCATTGACAGTAGGACATGGAGAATACTTCGAAAGATTTATTACGAACATCGGGGAAGAGTTGACAACCGAGTGTTGATTGTGCTCAACTACTGCCAGATCCAGCATAACTGCCCATTAAGTGTATCTCGATAGTAGTCATTCTTTGTCAGAGCCGCTTCCCTCTCTTGCTCGGAACGAGGATAAAGATAGTCCATACCTGTGTTTCAATCAACTATCATGATGCAATAATTAATCATACAATAACACTAATCACACTACTAAACAATCAACTAACCATTTGGCGATAATATCTCCACCAGCTCAAAATTAGCTCCACAGTAGTCTTTCCTGCAAAGTTGTGTTATACCAAAAAAAAAAGGAAGAACCGTTTACAGTGAACTTCAAGAAAAAACCAACATGAAAACACCACTAAAGATAGTGTCTGCACTCTGTAGTAACAGACTATTTGTAGTAACTGATATGAGAATAGAATTGGATTTCTATAAATGTGATTAATGGTTTGGCCATTTTGGAATTCATTGGCACGCTGCCAAAATTGCTGGCAGAATGACGAGAACTATAACGAAACTTGATTCTGACCTGGGCGAGCAGTACCAGTACGATTCGCGAGGCCAGTCGTACGACCCCGATCCTTCTTTGACTATAGTGCGCTTGTTCCCAGGTTCTGAAATTGAACGGCGAGCCTAGCATAAACCTATAGTCGTTGCCAACGGAAAGGTGTGAGGGTACTGTATATCTCACTTTCCGCTGTGTACGCACACATTTATTTCATTCTAAAATTCGCTCGTTATGTGCTCTAGTAGGGCAGTGGTTAGCGCTCTGCTATTCTTTTGCTCTCAGGTTCGATTCCGGCGAGAGACATGTACTTATAAATTTGGACTCTCACTATACCCCGTAGCGCTAAGCGCTGAGCGGATCAATTTTTATCATTAAGTTGCGAATATCTAACTCCACAGGTGGTTGAATGTTTTTTCTCGCCAACTTCTCTCCGAGAAATATGAGATTGAGAGGATTCGTGAACATTGAGCCACCTTATGGGTAATCTCCTTCCGGAACCGACTTTTCCTGAACCAAACTCGACCCGGTTCTTCCCGAACCAGATGGTTCGTTCCATAACCGAACCAACTTTAGGCTGACAGTGGTATTATGGTATTATCAAACCAATTCAACCAATTAATAAAGGACGATTACGTGGTGCAATTCCAACCCTTTCGTCTTAAACCGCAATACATTTGCCAATTGCAGTTCAAAGAAATAGAACAGAAGTCCCAGTAAAAATATTATGAGAAAAAGGCTAATCTCGCTTTTTTTTAAAACAACGGAGAATAAGCTAAATCATTGTGAGTTGCAATCAGAAGTTTTCTTTCCGGTAACAAATTTTTTATGCCAATTGAACTCTTTTTTTATGGTTACGAAGTAACTGTAATTTTTAATGAATGCTATTTTTGAACAATAAGCAAAACAAGGTCATTAAACTAAACTATGTTACAACTATGTTAAAAATATTGGAGTTTTTACAGCGCTGTAGTCCAGAACGTATGACGTAATTCAAACCTGGTTCAAGAGAAAGCAACTTTTCAGGACGTAAGGTTTTCTTTTCGTTACGGATGACGTATTTTCAGGGCGGAGGGCAACGTATTATTTGGACGTAATTACCACTTTTGAAAAAAAAAACCCGGAATTACCAAAAATTTAAAATTTGATGGATTTGGCTGAAATCAAGGACCTGTGGTTTCAATTATCGTGATCACGAATATGGATGGAAAAAAAATTCACGCACGCGACGCGACAAAAACTTTCAAACGCGGTGTTTTTGAAAGCTTTCGATTTGTGGGATGTCAGGTTACAGGTACAAAGTTAGCTAGAACGCACGCGCGCAGCGCGACAGCAATTTGGAAATTGGTTATCAGGGCTGAAGTTTCTAGGACAGGGGTTTCGGATCAAGAGGATTACGAATATTCGACATGCCGTTAAAGTTGGTGACAAACTAAATTATGAAATGATTCAAAATATCAAAAATTGTGTCGAAACGTAGTCTAGAATCAGTTGACATAAGGTTCGTAAACATTAATCACCGCGCGGCAGCCCTTTTTCAAATCTAAGCGAATACTAGATAACTTGATTCAAGAACTGGCCAACAAATGCGACCAAGTGTTACGACTTCATCACCTTCAACGTCACATCGATATTTGTAATTGTCATGATCCAAAACCACTGTTTTCAAAACATGAGCCCCAACGACCAATTTCCGAGTTGTTGTCGCGTCGCACGCGCGCGTGCGTTTTACCTAATTTTGTAGTCGTATATTTCATTCGAAAAACACCCTCTTTGAAAATTGTTGACACCCCATAAGTCATTTTTCATTCCCACCTCTAGTCTCGTCCTGTGCGGTGACCATTGCTTGACCTCTCAATATGTCAACTTCCCCTCGTCTGCGTTCTAAAACGCTTTCATCACGAAACTATTCCCACCATTTCAACACCATTCTCAGTGAAATCAAAACTTTATCTCAAAAGTTTGATTCGCTGTCCGCCAATATTCCCACTATTATCCGTGAAGAGCTGCAATTACGTTCCGACAAGAAGTGTATCACTATATATGGACTACCGGAGGACTCCAATGCAGCTGATAAGGTGAACCAAGTTCTTTCTCTCGCATCTCTCTCCATTTCTGACTACACCATTTTGCACCGTTTGGGAAAGCCTCGCCTCGATGGCTCATCTCGTCCTTTGAAAGTCAAAATTCACACTGCTATTCCTCGTTTGGTCGATTTGTCTACTGCTATGAAAGCCGATCCATTGATGTCCACTTTTCATGTTCGAAAATTCGAAAGCCCGGAACAACGGAGGGCCGGATTCCTTGCTCGCCAGGAACGCCGTCGACAAGATGCCATGCCCACCGTCCTTCCCGCCGAACCCGAACCCGAACCACCTGCCGCTACCAGTATGGAAACTGAGGAAAACCCAGAAGCTGAGTCAACTTTACCCGTTGAGGTACCAAGATCCGATGTTGATAGTGAAAGTAATGTAGATCAACAGACTGTTTGGACCTGGCAGCATGATTTGGCTGTGCAGAAAATTTTGAAACATCATGATGGTGATCGTGTTTATGATATGTATAATGTATTCCGCACTTATCATCCTATTGATCAGAAATTAATCTCTGACCATTATTTCCAAAGATTCCGTTTCCGTCTCCATTATGAGCCCTCGTCGCCATAATCAATATGTTGTTATTGTTCCCATGGCTATCCGTACCATTGACCTCTCATGAACTGTGTAGTTTGCTCACAGCACCTGCCTCATATTCTTTGTAGCAGACTGCCATACTTTCTTCACTACAAACTGATATTTCCTCTCTTCTCCTTTTCTTTTTTTCTATTGATATTTTTCTTCAACCAATGTTATTTTCAATATTCTTTACCTGTCCCGTTGCACACTATGTGTATGAATAAATGAATAAATAAATAAGTCCTCAGTTTCAGCCAAATCCATCAATTTTTAAATTTTTGTTCATTCCGGATGATTTCTGTATTTACGTACTGAAAACACTACAAATACGTCTTTCGCCCTGGGATTAAAAAATTTTATTCTATTTTATTTACGGTTTTATTTTATTAATTCATCCTAATTACTTATAATCTTTATTATATTATTTTTCTAACTACATTAGGGTTAACTGGGTAGGGCATCTACTGATGAGGGCCCCTACCGGCATATAGATGTTAAAAGCCCGAAATGCTTAGGTAACATGACTTCACACACGTGGATTCTAGGTTTTTATTTTATTTTATTTTACTCTTACCTTTTCATGCTACTTTATTTATTTTTATGTATCCTCATTTTAATATGTCTTCTTTATATTACGTCATTCGTAACGAAAAGTTAACTTTACGTCCCAAAAAGTAGACCATACTATTTTTACGCCCCTCAGAGATCTAGGCCCCTAGCACACTGAATAATCACACTTTACACATCTCTGAAAGTATGTATACCTTAGATTTTTTTTCGATCCATAACGATATAAGAATTTTTCGAATGAGTTGAATCTGAGCGAAACTATGATTATTTGAATTTATTTGAACATAATTATATTGAACTAATAAAACTTAATGTCCAGATTTGAGGAAACGGAACTTTTTGCGAGACGTTCAACCCTCCAACTTTACAATAGACTCACCAATATTCATCTGTTTCTTCTTCAGTTGGGGACAGTAGTCTTTCAATTTCGCGTACAACGTTTCATTCATATAATATCCTATGTCTCCTGAAAGGCGGCCTATCATACAAGTGCCCATTTTTGGTAACCTATTCTTTTTGGAAACTTTTTTTCATAATCAAAGTTGGTGACCCATTCATAATGTAAAAAACCAGTAACTTTCAACCTGTGAACTTTGAGCAGTGTGGTCCACCTCACAGGAGTATTTTTGTATCGTATACTTATTGTTTTGGGTAAGTTTGTGGCGGTTTACACATGCAACCAGGTTGCATGCAACCAAAATGCAACCGGGTTGCATGTGTAAAGACAGTTTGGTTGCTTTCCAAATGCAACCGGGTTGCTTTTGGTTGCTTTTCAAATGCAACCAAACACTCAATTTTTGGACATTTTCCTGTTTTTACTGCAATTTGGTTGCTTTTGGTTGCATTTGGAAAGCAACCAAAAGCAACCTGGTTGCATTTGAAAAGCAACCGAACTGTCTTTACACATGCAACCCGGTTGCATTTTGGTTGCATGCAACCCGGTTGCTTGTGTAATTGGCCTAAGTTTGTAAATTTGAAAAGGGCCATTCCCAATTACCCAAGGCTCAGGGTACTTCAGTAACCGCACCAGGTAAACATTAACTGGGTCCCAAATACCCAGTTGATACTCAATCTAGAAGCCACTTAGTAACCTCGTTTTTACAGCGCGTTTTGCAGGAATGATGCGGTTACCAGGTAGGTTAACAAACAAACACAAACTGTTGCGATTACCAAAACACCCGATTCAATGAATAATTCACCCTGATGATCTTGTTATAATAATATGTTTGGTAAGTGTGTGCTTTCATGCACGTCGAGCATGCTAGATTCTAGACATTAAGCTCATATATAGGAGTCGCACCCGACAAATCAGTTAGGCAGTTTCGCAGTCTTAGGTCTTAGGCCGCATTCATACTTTTTCATTATTAACGCCGGCGTTAAACGCCGACGTAAAAAGTATGAATGCGGCCTGTTAATAGTGAGGTAAATATATGTATTGATTCACGCCGGCGTTAACGCCACTAAAGTCGATACGCATCTTTCTTTACATTAATGCCGACGTGAAAAGTATGAAAGCGGCCTTACTAGTTTGTAGTTCAATTCCCGGGCCTTTCAGGGCTTTTTTACCAAATACGCTGAGTTCTAGTCAGACTACAATTCAGTTTATTTTTCATTTATATTGACCAACCTTCTTGCTCCCAGCCGTTGTCATAAGAAATAAGGGGATCTGTATGGTACTGGTGGTATTTGTCCTTCCGATTGACAGATCTGGTGCAGCATTCAAAATCAATATTGTACTGTATACTAGAAGTCAATAGAATAGTCACGTAAAGCTGGAATCTAATGAGGCATCGTGCACTTTGTCATTGCACGTTCGTGAGTTCTGCTGTGTTTAACACATTTCACGTGACTGTTCGATTGACTAACAGTATAATTTGGAAAATATAGTATTGAATAACAATTAATAATGTACTTTACAGAATTTCAGTTTGGGAATATACTGGGTTTTATGAGCAGGGGCGAACTACAAACTTACATATATACTTACATGAATACAGGGTCAGTCGTGAGAAAGAAAGACAAAAAGACAGTAAGTGTTTAGTTCTGCTGTGTTTGTAGTGTGTCTTTGAGTTTTTTCGTGGAAACCGAAAAATTTCGTTACCTGTAGAGCCTATTCTTTCCCTTTCCCCCGACCACCAGACTGCGGAAAAACGATTCCTGAACGACACACTTTGCTAATTTAGTTCTAGTGCTTCCGAAACCGAACTTGATTTAGAGAAGAGAAAAGTTTGTCATACATGTAACGCACAAGCACACATCCTTCCCATAGTTATATAGCTCAGAGTGGTCCGTTTACACTTCGCTCACTACAAACTTACAGCGTTAATCTTGGCAGAGACAAAAAGACGGTAAGTGTGTTAGTTCTGTGGTGTTTGTAGTTTGTTTCTGAAGAATTTTGATGTGTTAGTTCAGAGTATCGCCGTACTATTGAATTCATAAATACCTACGTCGGAAGCCACGCAAATGATCGTAACAAAATTGCAATATACTCAGACATACTTGTGATGCAGAAGTAAGTTTTAGATACTGAGTGGGCGACGATTAAGCTAAAACACGTTAAGCTTTCATTTATATTCAAGTAAAAACCCAAACTAGCAGTTTATAACTCCAAGATAGATACTATGTGGGGATAAAATCTGATTGGTCGAATTTGAAGAAAAATCACTAATACAGTTTTTCATACGAGACATAAGCCCAAAGTGTTTTTAGCTGAATCGTCGCCCACTCTATATTTGAGTTATATTTTTCTGTGAGTATACCTCACGAGAGATTCATCCATAGGAATCGTGTAAGAAAATAAATAGAGAATAACAAGTGGTCTTACCAGATCTTTCAGCGTGGAAATTTCGAACACAGGGAGATCACGTCTCGGTTCGGCTTTCGCGCAGGGATTATCTAGTTCTGAAACCACACATTTCAGACTGTTTATGCCTTTTACAATAAGAAAGGTCCTATACAATAGCTGAGATGAGTGTATGTTGCATATCCTGTGTATGCAGTTTGTTCTTGTTGCTTTTCGAATTCAATTTGTTGAATATGGCGTGCAACGAAATCAAACGGAACGTAAGTCAAAGTCTAGTATAGTTCTAATTCTAGTATAAATTCTATAGGGAAAGTTCTAAACTCTGCGAGCTATATTCGTCGCAAACGGAAAAATGTGATGGTACTGTAGAAGCATCCACTATACAGAAAAGGTGAGACAACACGTAGAGATGATGTGACAGAGGCTGTTTCTGTATTCAGCATCGATGTATACCTTACACGTTAATGTAAAACTTAGTCCAATAGTCACGTGAAACGCGTATTAACTCAAAGAACGTGTGCTAAAATTCTTCACGTTTAAGGTCACTGTCCCTCTACTCCTAGTATTTTACATACTTCGTTCGCAGACAGACTGCAACTTCTTCGCACAGTTGTGGTTGATCCATTTTCCACCTTGGACGAAATAGTCGTTCATTGCCATTAGAACACACTCTCCCAGGGGCAGGTGAAGGTGACCTGAAAGAAAGTTTTTATCATTATTATTAAGGTTATTATTTTTCCATTTACAGATGAATAGTATTTCACTCTTATTTTGAACTGATAGTATGAATGGATGAATATTCGTATGTTGTTATAGCACTTGGCCTCCATTTTTGGTCGTGGGTTCCACAATCGGATGAAATACACAAATTTACTGATTCACTTATATATACCGCTCAGTTGTTGCTTCTGAGAAACTTAGAAATAGCTGTACTGACCAAAGTTGTGGAAGTTCTTCCTGAAGGCGATCGCGTTCTCCTTCCCTTTCTGCCATCTCACCAATTCGGTCAAGTTCATTCCGGTCCATAGTTCAGACTGGTTACGACCAGAAGCCAGTTTGAAGACGAACTTATTTTCCTTGAATAGCAAACAGTGAGTCTTTCGAAACAGTGATGAAGAAAATATTTTTCTTCGAAACAGAAGAGACAACATAAAAAAGTCTGCGTTTTATATCTAAATTTCCTACTTTGTACAGTAAAGTACGCGAGAATCACCTGAACTCCAGACAAGCTTCCCATCTCAGAAGACGGGAGGGTTATAACCTCATCCATTTGAGTTTCTTTGGTCATTCGCGTGAATATTCATCAGACAACATGTGTGTGGGATTTTTGTGGAAGGTGAATGAACCTATTTTTTATTATTATACCGTACCTCCGCAGACTCGATGCTAACTGCGTGCCCGCATTGAGCTGCACAGGAAATCTCCGCCTCAGTTGCATTCAGTTTATCCTCAATCAGTCGGTAACAGCTGTCACCAAATGGTTCATAGCCAGATCCGCACGACCTGGGGCTGTCTAGAAAAAAGTATCCGTCTCATCAAACAGATACTATTATTTTCATCAATAAAACCAGAAAACTGTTCTAACGATGTAGGACGGAAAGTGCATGCACTCAGATTGATTCTCATTCTTATTCAGACTGTGCTACAGATACGTGGTATCATTTCCTACCAATGTGTACCAATATATACCAATGTTGAAAGACACGTGTTCAATCGCGATTAAACATTCTATTCCATTCTAATTCACTAGTTTTTGACAGACAATAAAACCAGCGTTGGTGAGGAAGGCTCCGTATCGCGCCACGTGGCTGGTAAGTCAATATTCACGTGGAGCTTTCCGAGTCTTCGAATAGCGTGAACAACAAACACAAACTCTTTTGGGCGAAGAGCTAGAAAGCCATCAGAACATTGTCCCACAATTCGATAAGAGGTGAACGATCACCTCTTCTGCGTATTTTTGATCTACACCCTCTCTCTTCTATTGGCAGGTGAATAATGATTGCTCGTCTCACAAAAAAGTTTCGTGAATCAGCTGTCTTTATTGGTGAAATAAAGACAAAACCCAGACCTACGTACCTTGTCCGGTTACTTGACAGACGTAACCATTCTTCGTTTCGCATTTCCCGCTGAACCATTTGCCGGTGTGATCTCCAAATGTTTTCAGGTAGACACAGGTTCCGTTTTCAGGATTTGGGTTACCTAAATACGAAGTGAGCGGTTGTGAAACAATTACGAAGTGAAACTTCCACCAATATCAGAAAGCTGTTCGAGGTTGAATACATGTCAAAAATTGATTCAACATTCGAAGTTCTTACTGTACTACAAGCTACGATTGTCTGATTCTGCTTTCACAACGTATTTCGCGTCAAATGAGAACAGTAGACTCCAGCCGGTGTCAAAGTACAAACCTTCTATGGATAATGTTGTGTTTCTTATTTGAACCGAAATACAAGATAGTATAGATGTTTATTGAGTAGCGATGCCGGAATCATCTTTTAATCGATTCAATCTTCTCATGTCTTTGTCAATAAATGAACACTTTACCATGACATTTCGGTTCAAATAAAAAACACAACATTGTACAATATGCCGAGGTTTATAGTTTCTTCGAGGAATAAGATTAAGGACACGCTCGACGCCAAATGATAAGATTAAAAATCCGCTCGACGCCAAATGATAGGATCTGCACTAATTTTAAACTTCCATTTCGTAATATTTCAATCAGGTATTGCATCGGCTCGTTTGCGATCATTGTCATACATTCGTTTTCACGTCTTGGTGCAAAAAATACTCCATCATCCTATCCTAATCTATATCGAGGTCAAAATATCCTGCGGTTTCTTTCCACCAACCGGGAGCAAAGTTCGTGTAAGAACTGTCGGTTAGAACTCCTCCATTTGTGTAGATGCATGATGAATAGGTGGTCCCGGTGCACACTATACCAATTGTCATATTGGTCCCGTTGCTCGAGTGGGTTAGCCTGTCGTTTACCTAAACGATAGATTATTTGTGATTTATAAAGTTCTAAATATTTTCAAACTTCCAAGTAAATATCCTTCCTTATGATAGATTTCAGACAAGTGAGCCATAAAACCATAATTGTGCAATGTAGAGAATTTGTCTAATCGTTGTCGACACAGTATAATAAAATATGTGATTGGCGGGATTCGTCGAGTGGCTGGCTTGTCTGCGTATACTTGCTCTACATACTATCTCGCATGCCGGAATCATCCTTCAATCGATTCGATCTCCTGATTCAAGAAATGAACGCACACTCTTCTGATATGTATTTCACACGTTTAGCCATTTTCTAAGAGTGATAGTAGTGAATAACCGTACCTCCTCACTAGGTATTTCAATGAGAGTGGCTCCCTCCGCTTCACACTTCTGGGCTGCTTCGAAGATGGAGGTCCCATTGATGACGATCTGAACATTCCCGATATAGCTAATTCTTTGATAACTGTTGCAGATCTGAGCAAATAACGTTATTGTAATCTTGACAGTATTATGGCGAGATAATTGCAAGAATTGTTTTCGACTGGAATGCTATCCGCGGTGTTTTATGAACAACCGAGAAATAGTTATCACAATCGAACTTATAATACTGGAAGTAAATTGAATAGTCACGTAAAGCTTTATAATGTTAATTATATTATAATGAGAAAAATTATAATGAGGAAACATGCACTTCATCATTGCACCTATCTGAGTTATGCTGTCAGGTTTCACGTGACTGTGCAATTGCCTAACAGTAGAGAAGACAATGAAGTTTGGAAACTTTACCAACGGATTTGGAGAGTAATTGACGGAACCAATCCAATAGTCACTGGAGTATCTGTTATGTGTATAAAGTTCTGTGAGCTAATATACGAGTCTGTTGCAAGTATTGACCAACTAACCTTGTAGAAATGAGGAGAATTGAGCGTGAGTTGCGCATAGCCTGCGGGTGGTGGACGACGAAACACTGAAAACGAGGGTAAAATGAATGAAAATTTTCTTTTTTTTCTCACCACCTTCTCAGGGGACTCCCAGCAAACTGGTCAGTCACTTCTGCCGCCGCCTCGACGAGAGAGTGTGCAGGTCAGAGAAATCCAGACTGTCTTAGCGTCGCTTCGATAGCATTCACCTTCATGCCGCTCAAACAATGCCTTGCCAATCAACAAGCCACTTCTGTAGCGACTTCGCCGACTGAGTGTGCAGGTCAGAGAGACGCAGATATCTCAGACTGTCCGCGGCCTCCGTGACCTGAATGCTCTCGCTTTTGTAGCTTCCTAATTGCGGGAAATCGGAGCTAATGTTCTGAGTGTTTGAGTTTGTGTGGCTGGTCAACTGCCAAAAACTGATTCAAATGTTTTCTGAATAGTATATGACTCACGTTTGGAAGACTTGAAGTGTAGATGGTGTATGGCACCATCATCATGTTCAAGGCTGCAAAATCCTGGGACAACCAGAATAGCCACCAAATAAAGATACCGAAACATCACGGTATTGTAGACAATGTCACTAGGCTGTTTTATACAGGTGTTATAATGGACATTTTGAATTGGCTCCCAAATGCTGATTCTGAAGACACCATGGGAGCCTATCCAAAATCCATTAGAAGCACATTACGTTCCACTTATATTCAGACAAGGCAAATGTACTAATGTGATAGTAGTTTGTGGGAACGTTCCGATATGTGTTCAAATAGTTGAATTTGACAAAAACAGCTGGGTGAACAGGAAAGGGGACGAGGGGGGACGGGGGATATGGCAAAGGGGGCGAGGGTTGAGGCAAAGGGGACGAGGGGTGGATTGATAATTAGAGAGAAATTAAGTCAAACTTAGTTTCCGATTACTCCATAATACTTTCCTTGTTCTGTATCTTTATTATTGATTCATCTTTTCCCCTTTCTACGATACCTAAGAGTGTTTTTTTGCCATACCCCCCGTCGTGCCAAACAGCTGTAATCTCTTTCTCGAGTATGGGCTCTATAGTCGTCGCCAACGGAAGGGCAGGAGGGTACTGTATATCTCACTTTCCGCTGTGTACGCACACATGTCCTCGATCCCGAAGCTTGCCTAGTACCTGCTCTGATAGCGCAGTGGTTAGCGCACTGCTACAAATATTTTGCTCGCAGGTTCGATTCCAGCGAGCGACGAAATTTGTGAATTTGGCACTCACTATAGAAGGAGAGGGAATTAACGTGTCCACCACATTTACGTTTACAAGTTTACCGGATCAACTAGGCCAATTCTACAACTAACCGAGTTTTTAGGTAACCTAACCCTTTTTCAGATTACCTTGTAACCTAAAACTGAAATCCGGTTACCGTTCAAAGAAACGGTAAAAACCACATTTTGCGTTAGAAAAACATGTAACCGGTTTTTCATTTCAGGTTACCATCCGGTTACCTACTGAGAACTGTGTAACTCAAATCTGTGACATGATTGAGTGTTAATTTTATTGTTCATTAAACCATGTTTTTGAATTTGCTAAACCGTTTACTTATATTCTGGCAATTGACAACACAGCTTTTCTACCCATGAAATACTTTTCTAATATACGAAATGAATGGCGTTGATCGAGAAGACGTCCAGTTTAAAGAACTAGACAGAAAAAAGTTCATTAATACAAACACTCTTATTAAGTAGGATAATTGACACAAAATGCGTAGATACTCCATGATTGACCCGGATAGACGGAGGTTTGGGTGGAATTCAGTTGGCAGCCAGCCAGCTGGCAATATGGAAGGGAATCAGTGCTAGTGCGTCGTCCCGACCCAATTCTGATGCCGGCACGAATTGGAACATCTGCAAAAACGATACCTATCTAGAAACTATCTGAATTAAATTGTAGTTTGATGTGCGAATATCTCCAGAAAGATTATTCCGAAAATCGGTACAACACTTTTTAAGACCAAACAGAGGTTTTCTAACCGTTGTTTGTCTACGCTGTAACAAGAGTGAACAGTTGCTCACGACTTAGAAAAATTGAAGAAAACTGTATGAGAAATGCTTAGGTTACCAGCATACATACATTTCGTTATACCCCCCGAACCACACCGGGATCAAACTACAAATATAAAACGTTGTTTTATAACTATATTATGAAACGCAAGATGAACAGAGTTATTTGAAAAATAAATGTTCTGACCTGTCGTCGCAGAAGTGTTCCATCACTGGACTTCAAATGGAAATTTTCGAGGGCTTTCAAACTAGAAAAGTCGCGATCCTAGAACAAGAACAGTTTATACTTTGGATTCTGATCATTTTACATGCGATAATGCATATAACACCGAAAATACTTCTCATTACTGAAATTGGATGGGGGGCGTCTACAATGATTTTTAACGAAGTTTTTAGTTTGGACAAAAACGGATACCCGCTTTACGTAATCACTGCTACAGGGATACCTACCACCCGGTTAGGTGACCAAGTCCAAATAGGTATATTTTATGAATAAATTGGATCAACGCACCTCTCCGACCATGGGTAACATTTTAGGTTGTGTGAGAAACTTACCACTTGGTAACCTGGACAACAAACCCAATTCCAGGTTACCAGTGGGTTGGGCACCCAAACTAGGTTATAGGAACAATTCGCACTAACGTACCTCTCCGACCCCTACGGCTACGACTGAGATGGAATGAGGGGAGGCGTCTACGATGATTTTTTAATAAAATTTGTAGTACAAAAACGGACACCACTTTACGTAACCATTGTTATCCGGATACCTGGTTACCGGTAGGTAAGGTAACGAAAGTAAGTTATAAGAATATTTCGGATCAACGTACCTCTCCTACCCCTACAGCTATGACTGAAATGGGATGAGGGGAGGCGTCTACTAGGGCGTCAATTGTCCGCGAACAATTGGCGGGGGCTCCGTCTGTGAAGATTAACAACACAAAGTAGAGGCCGGTGCGCACACGGGACTCCGCTTTCGCGAATCTGCAAATAGAGTTTGAGTTGTAGTTTGGTCTTCAGTGGCCAAACTTGAGTTGTAGTTTGGTCGAGAAGTGACCAAGATATAGTTGTGGTTTGCTCGGCACTAGCCGAGTTCAAGTTTTGTCGATAATGACCGAATTTGAGTTGTACTTTTACCGACAGGAAGAAAATTCGAGCTGTATTTTGGTCGGTAGTGACCAACTTAAAGTTCAAGCCTGGTTGCCTATATCGCCCATACACAATAGAAAGTCCTAGTATCGATTGAACATAGAAAACGACTACAGCTGCAACTACACCAGAAGAACAAACTTTACCCATTCTACATCTCGAGCGGTGGCAAAATTTTCGAGCATTTGAATCAATTGATCAAATATTTATTGTTTATTTTATTTATTAGTATTTACGAAAGTTAAACCTACTTCGAAACATGATATATGACCTCGGAGAACTCGGTTGGCGCGAAGGGTTGAACCGCAATTCTGGCCGATCGATACGCATCTATTAGACTGGAGAAGCCTCGTATTTGGAAGTCCTTGGTCGTGCGCGGACCAGTCTGAGAGGAATCATAATGAATAAATGAAACTGTAAACTGAAAGTTCTTCTTAGGAACTTTTAAAACATTCCGTCCATATTTTTGAACCAGGTTTGAGGTAGAGTATCGTTTATAAGTGTACTAATTTGAATGGGAAAGGGGCAATAAAATCACTACAACGAACTGTTGAAAGTACTTTCAACTATATCACTATTTATGGTTTGTGGGAGATAGTTAGCACAAACTGACCAAATAGAAACATTGCGACAGATGGTGACCCAGCATTCCACTCCGTTCCACCTTTGCACCGAATCCAAGAGCACCTGGAACGAACAGTAAAGTACAATTTGTAGACATTGACGGATAACTAGTGAATATTTTGACGTAACCATCGAATTCTGAGGTGTTTTCCTAACAAACTACAGCTTAGATTCGCTGCTACCCTAGGATTCATACAGTAATAGTCCACGAGAGAGTGAACCAGTGAATATGAGAAAATGAAACAAAATAGAGAAACATGACAGTTGGAAGAAATGAAACTTGAAATTAGAACTTGGCCAAACCAGCTCAACTCTCCATAACACAAAAGGCGAGTTGTAGGAAAAGACCATGGCTGAGTTGTAGTTTGAACTCGACCCAACGCCAAATGTTACGAATTCCAACCGAATAATAACAGCCACAGCAGACAATGTATACAGTGAAACAGTGAACAGACCAACAAGTTTATAAATACCTATTCCGGCGGTCCTACTGTATGGCATGAGTGGTGGTAGGGTGTCCATCATGACCTTCTCGTAGCAGGTGATGGAATTCGGGTGGATGTAGTGGATGGATCCCGGCTGGTTCGGATTCCCGTTCGAGGCTGTCAAGTCAACTGCCACTGTGGTCAGGATGGCTGGTCTGAATGAGAAATGACTGAATAAGAATTCAGAACAACTTTAAATATTGTAATTTGACGGAAAAAGGAGATATTTTCGGAAAAATCATCATTAATGGGACATAATCTTGCAACTCGTAATGTCATGATTCATAAATTCCAGAGATTTTTTTCTACTTTCAAAGAGTACTAAGAATACAAAGAGGAATATGCCCCGCAAAACATGTGAAATACAACTAGAAATACGCATAGTAGTCAATAGTCATCGTCATCCACGAATTAATTGATGAACATTCACATTCTTATGAGAGGCTAGACAAGGCATGGCTCGATGAGAATAGCTCTTCTCTAGTCCCCTTTGAAACTGACCAAATTGTACTGTAACTCACTTATCGGGTGCTTGTTTCAGTAGATCGAATATGTTTTTACAAGTACAAAGTTCAATCGTCTGTAGTTCCACGCACATCTTCTCGTTGATGCGGTTTCCATGCGCATTCACCAGCTGCAAATAATAGGTTAATTTTGAAGTAATTATTCATGGGCACATCCGAGTTATGTTCTTTGCCGATGAGAAAATCGGAATTAAAAGGGTATAGTTAAACTATATTCTTCTGGTAGTAGCTTTGTGTGATTGTAGAGATCGGAAATGAAAAAAATTAAAAAAAGAAAAAAAAGTCAGACTCTCTGATGTTGTCTCAGATAACATACCATATACGAATTCTGTGCACCAGGACCCTGCTGCAACTGTGCAATGCTGGTAGAGAAATAACCTGGAACAAAACCTTTAGTTAAAAAGCAGCAATTCCCTTTAGTATCACTTTCTTATTCAAATAAAGGTAGTAATTCGAGCATAAATTCTAGCAGGACTGGCCTTGCCAAAATGAGTTCGAGCACAGAAAAATACTTGGGCAACAACAGTCCCTTTTCTGCGTTCACTGATAAGGTGACAAGTGATCAGACTACGAATACAAATTTCGTAATCTCCTGAACAAATTACGTCGGAAACAATCCTTGTCACTAACCTATCAACGTGTCAATGGCATTCACATTCCGATTGTAGCAGTGTATCTGTAGGGCGGCATTCGCATAATGTTGAATAATGTGGAGAGGCAGCACAAATTCCGGCCATTCAACATGTTTGTTCGCCTGAAAAATGAAGGTATTGTAAAAAAAAAATGGGTTTGTTATTTCTAACTTTTATCCCTTCTGATGACTTGATCCCTTATGAAAATAAAGAACAGCTGGGAAAAAGTTTTGACTAAGGATTTTCCATACTATCAGCTTGCTATGTTTTCGGTATCACATATAGGTTTGTTGACCAACTTCTAAACTTGATATACTCGAAGTGAAATGTTCACCTCTGAAACGCCAGTCTTGTGTAGTAGTATATTCCTGTCCTCTGTAACCAGAATAACATTGAGATAGGGCTGGAGAGGCAGTTTGTTCATGGAAGACAGATGACTGGCAGCGAACTTGAGTCGGACGGCGTGCGAATAGAGGTCAGGGACGGAGAGGGAGACGTCGAGAAAGGATTCTGGAGGCAGGGGGAAGGACTGGGAGGTACCCCGACAGATCAGGGAAGGAAGGTCAAAGGTCACCCGACCCAACTCTCCACTGAATATACCACTCTCATCACGGACACCGTGGCTGGAAAGGGAAGATTGGAGAGAGATATAGAAGGAAGAGTGAAAGAGAGAGAGAGAGAGAGAGAGAGAGAGAGAGAGAAAGAGAGAGAGAGAGAGAGAGAGAGAGAAAGAGAGAGAGAGAGTGAGTCAGAGATAAAATGATAAAAGTATGGAGCAAAATCAACATCAAATCCAAAAGTACAGGGACAACTGTGAGCTCTAGTTTGAACTGCTTGCATAGAATAATCTTCACTGAAATTGTGAGATTATGAGAGACAAGTAGAAGTGAGAAACTGCGATAATAAATCCATGTATTCTGTCTAGTTTGTAATCAACAATGAACATTTTGATCAGTTACCAATTACTAGAAAAAAACTAGAGCCAAATGAAGTATATCAACTTACATAGTAATCTGTACTTTTGTCATTTGGTCAAACCGGTAGAGAATATGGGTTCTATGACGAAAGTAGACATTGCTCTCATTATAGACTGTCTCCGTTTGAGCGATCTGAAAAGTATAAGTATTTTGTGCCTTGCATCACTAAATTGGGAGACTTGGAAACCATCAGAGTTTTTGTGTGCATTTGCTTTTTCTGACACAACTTTGATGGATCTAATCTATTTTCAAAGATCATGATCAAAAACATTTTGTTCCTATCACAGTTTGTTTGTGACTTTGTAAAAGAAACTAGAGGGTACTGTACCTCTGTGTAGTTCTCTCCGCCTGGTAGGATTGTCTTTATACTTGCTCTGACACCAGAAGTATCTGAGTCCAACTGTATATTCCTAAAAAAGAAAAGAAATTTTCCTGAAAATTAATAAAACTTGAAAACGCAGAAAACAATATATACAGAAAGTTGTATGGATAGTCCCATCCTTAAGAATACAAAACACAGCCAAAAATTCACGGCTACCGTAATTTTGAAATTAGCATTAGAGCACGTTTGGCGAGTAAATGCTGTGAAAGTTTCAAATTCATTTCATGTGTTTAATTGGCTACAAAGATCGCTTTTCGAGATTTTAGCTCGTTTTAGTGGTAAAATATAGTTAATATAGCGATCACAAACAAATCAAAGATAGAAGTTCAGTTAACTGGATAGAATATGAACTCACCTCGCTCTTAGTGATAATTGCACGTCAAAAACAACCATTTTTTAGTTGAGAATGAGGCTCGATGAGAAATGATAGCGAGAAGATAGCATTAGAATGACGAAAACTAGTTGTTTCTTTGGCAGCACTGGGTTTCATCATTTTCTCTACCCTCTCCGCCATTTGTGCGCTCTCTACTGCGCCATGTTTGTCTGGACCCTCTTTTTCTCGCGTGAGTAATTTTCGGCTACGGTGGTTCTCACGTCTTATCACGTATTTGAATGTTGATTTATTAAATTTTAATTAATATTTTGTTTACCTTATTCTATTTTTTCTTGTTATTTAGTTTGACGCGTACTAGCTTCTGGGGTCGTTGTCTAATAATTGTTGATTCCAGGCTCGAAATGCTTCATCGTGGCTCTAGACAACTATGGAATCAGGTTAGTTCGTCAGCCTCAAATATGTATGATCATGAACCCATAACGAACTTTCATATTGTTCAGTTCACGGGTTATCCACGGAGCATCGAACAGTGTACTATCACTTGCACTCTCTTCCAAGTAAACTGGTTTGCTACTCCCATATAAATAGCTTGTTTACACCGTGAGTTTTCAACACGAACCAAGTGGTTATCAGAAGTTCCTCTCAAATAAAGGGTTTTGTCACTAAAAAGCCTCGTCTTCGTCCTTGACTCTATCGTTCAAGGGAAATTTCTAAATATGCACCCTATTTAAGTTATTATATTACTTGTTTTCTTTCAGTTGAGCCGACGATCGAGCTCGGCCGCTGCCGCCCGTAACTTCTTCTTCCCAGAAACGATTGTTTCCACGTTGCCAAGCGGATTTCGAGTAGCCACTGAAAGCACAAATGCAGCTACGGCTACGGTCAGTTATTTGTATTTAGGGAAGGTTAGAGCTCTAGTTTTGTCAGAATACCTATCTTTTCATACCTCATTGCCTCATTCGTAACTCATTCAATACACATTTGGGCCTCTGCTACAATACGAGACACAAGCCGCACAAGTAACGCGTGACTATTTTACAGAATCTGAAAAGTTTACATTCTTAATTTTTGATTGGAATCTGAAAACTTCTTGCAAATCACTTGGTAAAGAGAGTAAAGGAACATGGTTTTGTATTTTCTAGTTCTAAAAGGTCAAGGTTGCTTAGTTATGCACTCAACCTTCTCGCTCGATACATGAACTCGGTCACGCACATTAAGCAGGATCAATATTTTTCAGTATTCAGTATTCTGTACTAGTTCACAGAATTCATTCTTTTTAGATCGGGGTTTGGATCGATGCCGGTTCAAGGTACGAAAACGAAGCCAACAACGGAACTGCTCATTTCTTGGAACATATGGCTTTCAAGGTTGGTTGAGCCCGATTCATAATTCTTCTCAAAAAGATCGAACACATAGAGAAATCGAATAACTAAACGCACCTCCATTTTTCTCTGGTGGTTTCTTTTAAGTTTTTCCAATTCTAGCTCGTAACTCTCTGTGAAACGTTAATGTCGTCGTTTTTGCGATGTTTATACATTTCCCAACTAGATAGGTTTGTAGAATGAGCCCAACTGCCTGAAACTAAACTTTGATTTCAGGGTACACCCAATAGAACGAGGTACGGTCTTGAACTAGAAGTCGAGAATATTGGAGCTCACCTGAATGCCTATACTTCTAGAGAACAGACGGTTTATTATGCAAAGTGTTTCTCAAAGGATTTGGAGCAGTGTGAGTTGTTGTTTCTCTATAACCGTTTCTATACTATGTTTGCTTATATCTAGTGTTTAGAGTTGGGCAGTTTGAAATTCAAATAGTTTTCACGGTATTTTGAACGAGAAATGAGTCATGATTTCTTTGTTGAAGATTAGTCACATCTTAGGCAGCATTCATACTTTTTTACGTCGGCGTTAACGCAGTAGAAAATATGAGTTTCGATTGACGTCGGCGTTAACGCCAACTTTTGGCGGGCAACTAGAATAAGTCATTCAAAATTGAAAGTCATTAAAGTAAAAGTCATTTGAAAGTAAAAGTCATTAAGTACAGAAACAGTTGAGAATCAAAAATAAAGTTTCCGAAAATTTTCGTAATTTTCAAATCCTGACTAAAAGTGAATTAATGACTTTTACTTTTGAATGACTTTAACATTAATGACTTTTAATTTTGAATGACTTCTTCCTGGTACCCTTTTGGCGTGACGTTTTTCGAAAAATTTCATTCATACTTATTTTGACGTTAACGTTTAACAGTTTAACGTTTGAAGCTTCAAACGTTTTTGATAAAACGCTGACGTTTTTAGCATGTTTACCATAAAATATCAACTTTAAAGTTTTCTTCAACGATTTTTTTTTTCATTTCATGTGCATAATAAACGGTTTGGTTGTATTTTTACCTTTTTTTGTCCAAATTTCGGGATTTTTGCAAAAACTCGAAATTTCTTGAAAACATACAAAGTTAGTATTTCGAATATGCTGAACGAGAATAAGTAGAAATAAATGCTGCATATGTGGATTTTCTGGCTCAATGACAAATATGAAACTGTACAACGCTTTGAGTCGTGGCTCGGCGTTAACGCCAGGCGTTAACGTCGCGCGTTAAAAACAAGACGTTTTTACATGCTTGCTGGCGTTAACGCCGGCGTTGAACGTCAACGTAAAAAGTATGAATGCTGCCTAACTGGTGTTTTAATCTAAGTTCCAACTTGATGTTGATTGTTTGTTATATATTCAGCGGTTGGTATTCTGTCCGACATCCTTCTCAATAGTAATCTGAACAAAAAAGACATCGAAAGTGAGCGGCCGGTTATTCTGAGAGAAATGCAGGAGGTGGAACAGAATTTCCAGGTATCTATTTATGGTAATGTCACATTTTTGAGCTTCGATAACCGCCTTTTCCTGGAAATATAATAAATCATAGTTTACGTCCATTCAATCATTTATACGTCTACGTTCTTTTTGTTTCGCCAATGACAACTACGTGCTGTTGATATTCAATGTATCCATTACCTGTATACGCTCTTTTTCCATTACGTTCCAATTCCAATATCTTTGTTTCTGTGGGTATTCAATATTCGATAACAGAACTGGGTTTTGTTTCAGGAAGTTGTCTTTGATCATCTCCATACCGGAACTTTTGCTGGAAATCCACTCTCGTATACGATTCTCGGCCCAATCAAAAATATCAAGTATGTTTTCCTGTTTTGATGATGAAACGAAGTTTGGAGGAAGGGTGCTGGGGGCAGAATTGCTAAACATCGAAACAGTAATTTTGGATGTATAGGAAGTGTTCATGTCCCCGATTTGATGGAAATGGAGAATTGATATTAGGCTCACGTAATTGCGTCTCAATTTTGATTAAAAACCGAAACGTCCCCAAATTGCATAATTTATTGTGTTTTCAGTAGCATTCAACGTACCGACTTGGTTGACTATATCTCGACGCATTATCGATCCGGAAGAATGGTTCTCGCGGGTGCTGGCGGAGTAGATCATGATGAGGTAGGTAGGGCTATGAAAAAAGTGTTCACAAGACTTGTCCATTAAAAAACTATTAGTTGAAGTTAACTAAAAAGTGGCTTTCTTTTTCTGTTCTAGCAGAAAAATGCGTGTTGCAGTGGTCTGCTGTGTTTGTAGTTTGATCCCGCTAGATTTGTAGTTATTTGATTCAGGTAGCTCGTCTGGCCGAGAAATATTTCGGTAAACTTCCGTTGGGGGATTCATCCACTAACTTCATGCCAGCAGCCTATACACCCTGCGAGGTTTGTTAGAAAAGTGGGGTATTTTATATATTATGTGATCATGGCTCACTCCTACATAGGCACATGTCAAGAAATCATTCAGTTTACCTGCACAAAAGATAGAACGAATGTTTCCGTTTTATCACCGAATCGAAAATAATCATGGCATTTGATTTTTTCTAAAGTAGTTGCCGTGAGATTATCATTATAAGCTAACCTGCACACATCATTGCAGATTTTTTAAATTTTCATCAATAATCGGAACGACTGAAACGATCAAAGATCAATGTGCGTGGATGAAACGTCAATATTGGATTTCCAGATCAACATCCCTGTCAAAGAAATGGACTTCATCCACGGTGCTCTAGTGGTGGAAGGAGTGTCATGGACACACGAGGATAACCTGGCCCTCATGGTTGCCAATACGGTAGGTCTTGCTTTCTGATGTGCTAGTTAGTGGCTACTGTATCTTTTCTGTACTTCAAGCTCGTATAATGCTAAAGTGTTTGATCGGGAAGCCTAGTGAATCGAGTCTGTCTGAGATTCACCGAGAATCACACATTGATTTGTTTAACGTCCCACTATTTTGGAAAAGGGAACCTGTTTTTGAAAGAAGGGCCGAAAAGTTAAAATTTGCGACGTTTTCCACAAATTTGGCGCCATTTTTCGAATATGTTCATTTCAGGTAAGATAGTTGGAATTTGCTTGATATTCATCATTACGATATAAGAGAAAGAGCAAGAACATTTGCCAAATTAAATCTATTCAATTCAAGTTAGTTTAAATGTATTAATAAAACCGAATGGGAGAATTTGTGTATTTCTATTTCAGTTGGTGGGTGAATGGGATCGTAGTCGTGGCTTCGGTGTGGCGGCGCCCTCCCGATTGGCCCTTCGACTGGGAAGACAGGGCGGAGTACAGTCGTTCCAGGCATTCAACACCTGTTATAAGGTAGGTGGGAAGGAAATAGTATTATTTGTTCTGTTTATTTGGCCAGTAATTAACTTTTTACAGAAACGTGAATCACTGTAATTATTTGGTGGACTTCAAGGCTTTTTGCGTATGATCTACGTGTTTTAAGTTGTGTGCACATAGCACATTACAATCCACAGGATCATGAGTGTTTTTGAGGAGATGATGATATCTCGTTTTTCAAGCGATGAGTTGGCATTAGCATTTTATATTGAACCTGTCTTCGAAAAAGTACACCCGATAAAAAGTGTTGTATTCGAGTGTTTTTTGAAGTTTGATATGATGCAAGTATTGTTCTCATTCCAGGATACCGGTCTGATTGGTCTGTACTTTGTAGCCGAGCCGGGAGCGACCGACGCTGTAGTAGACGCTATCACGGAGGAATGGAAATGGCTGGCTGGCTGTGGGTTATTGTAGTTATTGACAGTCTTGTGATTTTGTTCGAATTTAGTTCAACAAATTCATTGTGTTGCCCATAGGTAAAATACCCCGTCAAAATGGCACTGACCCACACTCATTTTCGGCATATTTTTTGAACTTACGATCATTTTTAGAAGTGAAAACTGCTAGAAACGCAAAAAAAACGAAACAGATAATACCTTTTGTAGGGGTATCATAACCATTCTTAGGGTTACGCACGATCATTTTAGTTGCCCTGACATTGAACTATTTTACCTATGGTGTTGCCCATTCGTAGACGGTAACAAAACATTCACATAACACTGACACTCAGTGGTACGGGAGAACAATAAAGCTTGTATTATATTGTATGCGACATTTTTTTAAAGTTTCCAATACTCATTTTGTTTTAATCATATAACTAGTCCTATCTTTTCTGTCAAGATAATCGTTATTACGTAACAAGTATGGGCTAGAGGTGGTTGGCGTGATCATGTTAAAATTGCTCACGTGGGACGTGACGGTTTACAAACAGCTGGAAGCTTCTAATGACCAGTTATAGTAATAAGCATATCTATCCAACCATGTAATTCAAAGTATATAAGAATGAATATTTAAACACCAAAATAACCCAATAAATATTGAATAAAAACCAAAAACGCAGAAGTAGGTGAAGGCGAAATCTTCAAAAGAAACAAGATTCTGTGTTTCAGCGGTGGACGTGGCCAGTGTGGAGCGCGGAAAGCAGTCGTTGTTGACGAATCTTCTGTTGATGTTGGACGGAACTACCCCCATCTGCGAGGATATCGGCAGACAGTTGCTCTGCTATGGACGCAGAATACCCATCCCGGAGCTGGAGACACGCATCAGGGTCAGACACATGTTTCCCAGGGGTGACCAAAAAGTGACCGACCCTACCACCAGTACGACCCCTCCCCCTTAAAAAAATAGAAATTTGCCGAATGATACGAAATTATTCTTCATAATTGCGAGATTTTCCCGAAAATCGGCAAAAATCACCATAATTTTAAAAAATTTCGGCCCCATCAGGGCCTTTACGACCCCCCCCCCCCCTAAAAATGTGGCACGCGTGCAGCTTGTGGTCACCCCTGATGTTTCCTCAAAAGTTGTCCGAATGGCCAGAAACATTCGAAAAACTAGCTCATGTTCACGTCAAAATCGGTTAAAAAAAAGCGTCTATTTTTGGTGCAAGTTCAGATTCTTGATTTGCATTGAAAAACCGTGGGCTTTACCCCTACATTTTTCGGCCAATTTCCAAACGATGACCAGTGAATTTTTTTGGCAATTTTGCATAAAACACACAATATCAAAAATACAATTTTGCATAAAACACATAATATCAAAACGATTTGGGCTATTCAGGAGCCAGGTACCAGGATATTGTTGTGGTGGGATTATAGCTTTTTATTAATATCCGTGTGTACTATTAGCAATCATCACTGAACAAGCTGCAAAAGTATGTGTTTATGCGCGCGCTTGTCCCGCGTCTTGTCACCGTGTAGCTGTCACATTTTATCACGTCGTATTCGCGATACGCTGCGTGGTACATCTCTCTACCCTCTTCTCTCTCTCTCTCTCACACCCTCATTATCTCTCTCCCCTTTCTCTTCTCTCCATTCCTATCTTTTCGTTCTCTCCATCCCTACCCTATCTCTCGCTCTCTTCCTCTCTCTCCCTCTCTTCCTCTCTCTCCCTCCTCTCTTTTTCCTACTCTCCTCTCTCTTTCTCCTCTTCTTCTTTCCTAGATGTTGTTCCTACTGAGATCAATACAGCTCCTCACCGCTAGCTCGCTTTACACCACCCTCTCGTTTCAACACAAGCACACCTGTTTTTGTCGAAAATAAATCAGATCAACGAAACGAGACATTGAAGCGAGAAAAACTATTGGAACGAGATTAGCACCAGCTCTAGACAACCTACTTCCGCATGAAAACTTGCGTTGAAGTAGTCAAAGCTAGAACAGTTTTGGGTAAAATGTAGAAAGAAGGAGGTTGGTATATTGATATTATGTGCGTCTGAGAAGAAAAGTGTTGTATGATAAGTTGAGTTGTGGAATGGAATTCGGGACTGAGAAACTGGCCTTACTAGTTTAGTGTATAAACAAAAGCTTAAGATTGTTGAACGGGTTTCGCCTAGTTTTAGCAACAAAATGTGGCAGTCAGTTTGTCATCTCATTAATCTCAATTCGTTGATGTTGCAGGCAATCACCGTGGACACAGTACGTAACGCTGTCCAGAAGACGTTCTTCAAGTCGCGGGTGTCAACTACGGTAGTCGGTGAGTTGCTGGTACCAGCTCTATCAGAGCTGATTTTTGACATCCAATTTTCCTTGGTAATTTGTAATCCTTGGCCTTTTTGAGTTCAGGTTTTTAGGTCGTTCAATAAATTCAATTTTCATATTTTCAAAGTTGTGTAGAAATCTCGCAATATTTTAGTTCACAGCCGTCGATTGGGATTCCAAAATGTGAATTGCACAATTTTTTTAGTCCAGGTCATGATTCTATGCGAGCTTTAACAAGAATAATATGGATTTTTACCTGGCAGTGTTCCAATATTTCGGGTCAACAATAAACTCGGTTTGTCCTCAGGTCCCACGAGTCGATGGTCACCCAATGAAGAAATTGAGAGGAAGCTGTTCGCATGAGAGAGTGCATGACTCGGAGAGACACCAGAGAATCAGACGATGAAGGGACTCACGCCCGCTGTTGTGTGGTGCTTGTTTCATTATCAGCTTCAACATGATACTCTCCTTTTCTCGAATATTTACATTTTATTTAGGTCCCTTTAGATATTTACGTGTATTTGTGTATATGTTGTTGATTTTGCTTGTTTTAGCTCAAGATGAAGTTTTTTTTGTATATTTCATTTACCGACTACTTGCGTGTGCTAAACTGAAGGGGGTATAAATTCTAAACGGGTTGTACTCCGAGCCGGTTGAATTTCTACCATCTTAGAAGGTGACATTTAGTAAGAGGGAATGAAAGCGCATATCACTTGGTTCTCGCTTTCGTGCAATCAGGCGTTTATAATGAATGAATTTATTACGCAAGTGAAGCGTGTGATAAAAAAATAGGGTAGGGATGCAAACGAATTTGAACATGTAAAACAGTACGAATGAAACACGAAGAGATATAACGAAGGGATATACTATACGGAAACATATGTAACATACGGTACATAAATGAATGGAATAGTAAAAGTTACGGTGAAGGCAGTCAGTAAATACAGTACAGATCTCACACGATTATGATGATACTATTCGTTTTAACCCTGCCTGTAGTCTGTAGTCTGAACCCACCTGGTTTTATAAGGCTCTCGCTCGACTTTCACAAACAGCTTCCAGTTATTTCACTGCTGGATGATAAATTAAAAGCTATGGCCTTTGAGAAAAGAGCGAAAAATTCCTCGATATGTCTAGAAACTAGCCTTCAGTTCACACCAATACTGTACTCTAGACTCACATTGACATGCAACTAATAGACACTAGTTAGATATACTGATTATCGTAGGCGTTTCTTCCTTTTAACGTTACCGAACCAAGTTTTAACGAACTAAGGCTGGACCGAACCAATTAGAGCGTGATGTTGAAATTAGTCGAGTTCTCAACTTGAGTTCGGTTTCTTGCTGGATTGAGTAAGGAACTGATTCAAAAATAGGTTCGGAAAAGAATTGGCCCACTTTTCAACATTTTTGCATGTGTGGGATTGGTTTGTACGCTTCGATTTTTCAACTTGGCACCTACAATATAGTGATGATGGGGAATAACAATCCATCAACTACTTAACAGAGACACAAATTGATCACAAATAGTAGGCGAACGGAGTGAACAGCTGTATCTTCTGTGATTAATGATATGTTCATGTAAAGAGGGTCATACTCCCATGACTTTTGCACTACTCTGTTGATCTAGTTGACTTGGTTTTTTTCACGTGGTCTCTGCGTGTCTCTGCGTCTCTCTTTATACGTTATCTATACCGCTGATGTACCCAGATGAAGTTGGCTCGAGTTTTTCTCATGTGCACCACAAGTGTCTATGTCTCTCTTTTACACGTGATCTCTACCTGTTCTCTGACCAAATGGTGACAGATTCGGGCACCCACTCTATAGTCTCAAGATAAAAAAATCTGCGTCTCTTTATATACGTGATCTCTACTTTTACTCTAACCGAGTATGATTCGAATTTCGGTCGGCTCGTTCAACTCTCACCAAGAACCATAGTCATGTGTAGTACGTAAGGAAGAAACATAAAAAGTTATAATTAAAATAAACCTTGACAACGTATTCGTAAGTACAATTTTTCATTTCCTTGTCCTACCAAACTCATTAGCTTACGACATTTTAGAACACCTCTGATAACTTGCAGTCTACTATTTTTTTTTGAAATATTTCCCGTCAGAATTCTATTTTTTGTGCTCCCACAATTTTACACGTCGTCGCTTGAAAGGAGATACACAATTCACGTGACTCATCAGTTGACTATAGGAGTAAAACGAGTTGAGGATGCCCACAGCTGCCCGAGGGTTCAAAAGTATCAAATTAATGTTTTCGCTGAAAAACCAACTTTGTGCTCGGACTGAGCTCCGTCGGCGTTTCAAACAACCATAAATGTTTTTTATATGACAATGACAAACATCCTCATTTTACATAATATACATTTTAGTAATTTCGTTATTTGATAACAGCATTTTAGACGACCAATTTTGAAGTTGTAGTATAGTATTAATTCAAATGTATGAAATACTCTGTGTTATGTGTTCAATGAAAAACTGTGAGAGTATGTTTTTGTTGTGAAACAGTAATTCCTCAGTTCTCCTATTATACGCACCCTTTTTTGGAAAAAAAAAACTCGAGAAAATTGAGAATTTTCTGAATTCGTCCAACGTTGGTCTAATCTATTTTTCTGACAATCAATTTGCAAGTCTCGAAACGTTTGAAGTTTCTTTAAAACAGGAGAATTTGTCCATACGCTAGTCAATGTTCAAGTTTGTAAAGCCGCTTCGTTTTACAGACGCGCCGCCTCCTTTTTGTGACCTACTTTTCATCTGCTCTAAGATACCGTAACCCTCCTCCATTTCTGGCTATTTGGTCCCATGGCGGTTCTCCTGAGGGCGACAAACGCCGGCGCCCGCCAACAGCCCACCATACATCGACCGCCCTCACAGGTATAGTGCTTGTCATTCATACGTGAACTTCTACAGTAACCAACCGAACAGTCTAATGACAACTCTCCGATGCTAGCATGCATAGTCTACACTCGCGTACGCAAATCTCTCAGTTCGTTTCAAACATTGACCGGTTAAAACCATTTCGAAGTTTCAAACTCAAATTGTAGGAATCTACCTTGAAATGGGAATGAATATTAGGTCTGGACATCTTCAATCACTAATATTTTGAGATACTGTAGAAGGAATGTGTTCTTAGTTCAACCTCAACAATTTTCAAATATGAAAAGGAGATGGACAGAAAGAGGGAAGAGAAAAATAGGATAAAGAGAGGGGGAGAGAGAAATGTAATACGTGTGAGTACCGCTCGCATACAATAGCCCTCACAGGTATCGAATGATGTGTTGCGGGTGCCGGCTAGTGGTCGTCGTGTCTCCCAACACTCGCAGGCCCCCAGTGTCGCCTCCGCCACACAACCAGTCAGTTTCCCGGTGAATTCTTAAACTAACCGGTTTTTGTAACCTGAAAAAGGTTAGGTTATCAAAAAACCCGGTTAGATAAATGACTGGCCGAGTTTTTCCATAAACTTCTCGTGAGAACTATCACGTGAACTTCTCACGAGTTTTTGAATTAGGACCGAATAGCAGCGGAGTCAAACAACAAACATATCATGGAAATATGTGCTCAGTGAAAGGTGCCACTCAAAATCGTTTCGACCCTGATTCAAGACGACAAGACACTGAGAACATATTTCCATAATAACATCCAAAAAGTCTTAATGACAACAAATATTTTTGTTTTAAATAAATATAACAATAACAAACAAATCGTCAACCGACGAAATCGGATGGTTTTCAAAACAACTTGATGGTAATTACCGGTTTTTTGTCAATCGCGTGAGTTCCAGAAAGAATTAATGCACAGTTCTTTTCCAGCCGCCCGTGCGACGTACCGTCTCCGCGCCGGTTCAGAATCCGGAACCGGAAAACTGGCGATCCTGGTTCCGAAAGGCCTATAAACGATTTCATCTAAAAAATCTATTACCCCTATTTCTAATTATGATATACATGCTTATTGGTTCGGTGATTTTCTATTGGTTGGAAAGTTCAAACGATGATGCGATTGTCAGCGATAACAACAGGATATACGAGTAAGTTCTTTTTTCTTTCCTTTTACCGTTTTTCTCTCGGTTTATTCTCTTTCACGTCCGGGAAAAATAGTACAGTACTAGTACTCATTTAGGAAACCCCGAACGCGCTCGGTTATTTACAAATTCGCGTTTGTTCGAAACAGTTTTGCAACAAATCTAGAGATACAGTGTGCCCTGAAGAGACGTCAGACGACGAGGGGGAAAATCAACGTATGGGTTTTGTCAAACCGTTGTGGACACCGTACCATCGATTTGGTAAGGAGCGGGATTAGGCTAGGGCCAGCCAGTCTGCGTATCATTGATCTACACACTCTCTCGTCGGTTGGCAAATAATTAGGGTTGTTAATCAATTCCAAAAATCAAGTCAATTCCAATTCCAATTCTTTTTCGTTTCTTAAAAACCAATCAATTCCAATCCCAATTCTTTTTCAATTCTCGAAAACCACTCAATTCCAATTCCAATTCTTTGGCAATTCTCAAAACCACTCAATTCCAATTTCAATTCTTCTAGATTTTCAAAAACTGCTCAATTCCAATTCCAATTCCGATCAATTCCTTGAATTTTCAGATTTTCAATTCCAATTCCATTGAAATTGATTGGAATTGATTGGAATTGATTAGAATAAATTAGAATTGACTGTGTTTCCAACTTAATGTCAGTTTTTTTTTCTCAAAAAACGAAAAGAAACAATGTTCACTTAGGTTCCATTGAGCACGATACATAAGGAACAATGGTAATTTAGTGATGAACAAGGAAAATCAGCATGGAATTGTAAATCAATTCTGAATAAATTCAGGGAGAAAATCAAGTCAATTCCAATTCCAATTCCAGTTGTTCTGATATACGAAAGAATTGGAATTGCAATTCCAGAAATTTTTTGACATACAAAAGAATTGGAATTGCAATTCCAACTATTTTCCACATACAAAAGAATTGGAATTGCAATTCCAATTTATTTCGACAGACAAAAAGAATTGGAATTGCAATTCTTTTGGATGATTATCTCAATTCTATCAATTCCAATTCCAATTCCAATTCCAATTCTAACAACCCTACAAATAATCAACGCCCGCTCGCACCGCATCGCTCAATCAATCGAACCCTCTGCTGTCTTTCTGGGGAAAATGGCTATATGACAGCCACGCTGCATAAACAGTAATTTACTGTTTTGCAACGACGCTTGTTCTGAGAAGAGCAAGCCAATACAATGATTTTCCTGTATAAGGTGTTTGTAGTTTGATCCTGGTGCATTTCGTTCGTAAGCGAGAAAGCTGATATGTACTGACATCAAAGTACAAATCAAAGATATAGTGAGTGCCAAATTTATAAATTTCTGTCGCTCGCCGGAATCGAACCTGCGAGCAAAAGATTCGTAGCAGAGCGCTAAACACTGTGCTATTAGAGCACATACTTGGTAAGCTTGGAATCGAAGACATGTGTGCGTACACAGCGCAAAGTGAGATATACAGTACCCTCTCGCCTTTCCGTTGGCGACGACTATAGTTTGTATACAGCGAAAGTTTGTGTACAGCGTACATCATAGGGGCCGAAACGGTGTAAATTTATCTTAATCGATTATGATACATAAATGGTTTATCTTAGAAAGTTTTTGTATTGTTAACTAAATATAACATTTCTTACTTTGAATATACAGCTTAGCTAACTGAACATAATTGTAAATTTAAATACTACTTATATTTGACTCATTATATTTCAATTTATCATAACTTTTCCTTTCCTTTTTTAATACTCAAGAAAGTGGCTGAATCTCAGCAGTAAATTGGTCCTGAAGTAGCGCACCATTTCTGTACTGTAAAACGCCTGGGTATACGCTTGTGCAAGTACACAACTATGATAATGCGTAGCTGATGTGTAGAAAGTTTTGATGCAGCTTTTAAAGGGACCGTTTCCCTATAATTTATTTCGATTAAAAACATGAAGTCTCAAGACACTAATTCTGACTGTTTTGTCCGTTTTTCGTCCCCATGTGTTCACTGACAACTCAAATCATCAAACTAAAGAGGTACGGTCCCTTTAACCTATAGTAGCAGAGAAATGAATAGTCACGTGGAGTTAGCTTTCTAATAAGGAATCGTGCACTTCGTCATTGCACGTTTCTGAGTTCTACTGTGTTTAACATGTTCCACGTGACGGTGCAATTTATTAACAGTATAGCTCTATTCAGGACTATCAGCTTACTTGATATTACGTGAAATCCTAAATTCAGTCTGTGGCCGTATGTTGTATGTTCCAATACTTGCGATAGTTGATCGGGAGTGCAATTGGTAATTGGTTATTGAACATATTCTCGAGTAAATAATGACTTCTGATCTTTGATCTTTCAGACGTGAACGAGAGTTGTTGAGGCGAAGAGTAGACGAGATTCTGAATGACCGCTCGGCTAGGAGAAGTCGAACAGTACGGAGGAAATGGATAGATGAGGCAGTCGACCATTATCAGAACAAAGTTGGATTCGAGGTCAGAGATCAAACTACAATAAAAGTCAAGCCCATGGGGCTCGCTCTTTTCCAAGCTGTCAATCATTACCGTGTATGTTTACTCATCGCACTGTTTGTAGTTTGATAACGAAACTTTTCTCTCGAAATTCGTGAATAACGTTTCGAGATCAAACTATAGTCGTTGCCAACGGAAAGGCGGGAGGGTACTGTATATCTCACTTTCCGCTGTGTACGCACACATGTCTTCGATTCCAAAGCTTGCCTGATATGTGCTCTTATAGCGCAGTGGTTAGCGCCTTGCTACCAATCTTTTGCTCGCAGGTGCGATTCCGCCAAGCGACAGAAATTTATAAATTTGGCACTCACTATACAGTGAAAGTCAAGCCCATATAGGGTTCGCTCTTCTCAAAGCGGTCTTTACGATGTATGTTTTCCGCAGTATTTGTAGTTTACTTCCAAAACTGTCGAACTTCAAAATAAGTCTTTCGAGGTTCAACTACAACTATTGTCACAGATATGGTTCGAAAATTGTGAAAACATGGTGTTTTCAACAATCTTGTTGATGTTTCAGTTGACTTTTTGTTCCAAAACTAGACTTCTCGCAGTCAAACTACAAACATATTACACAAGAACCTGAACTTTATTTGTAACGTGCGCTTTAGTTACATTTTTACACGAATTACCATCAGTCATTATTTAGGTTCGAAACACAACGCAATGGGATTTGATGTCAGCCATGTACTATTCCGGCACACTTTTCACTACAATCGGTCAGTGTCTCAGATACGGTATTTATATGCAACATACATCTATCGAGTTCAAGGAATAGAACTATTTGATTTGATTGTACATTATACTTTGTTCCAAAATAATTACGACGCAGTATGTCATGTGTTGTTGAGTTTATACTTCACTCTGGTAGACTACTACCACCGAGAACGAAATTTTCTAAAAAAACTTCGAATTCATTGCTAATACACTTTGGGTGTATATATAGTTCCAAGTTTATTAAAGAAACAAAAAGCGTGGAAATTTGGATCGCTCACGGGAAAACTGGCTAAAACTGTACACTCTGCCTTGTTATGCTATGTTTCTAATTTGGTTATAATATTTGTTGGTAAACATTTAGCTTATTCAATGATATTTTGCTAAAGGAGTCCAGCTCCGACCAACTCCTCTTTTAATGACGTAATAATGATGGGGCGACCAGGTTTACAGCACAATTGTGCGGGTGGCAATCAGTTGAAATAACTATTGGAAGGCAGGGAGACAGATGACATGATGGGGGGGGGGGGTAAAGAAAATCGATACATATTTAATAGGGTTACAATACAAGCTTTATTCTTTTCCGTATTACTGGGTGTTGTGTGAAGACTGAAGATGTTGTTGGCGTTGAGGAGAGATTCGATAGCTGAGTTGTAGTTTGAACTCGGTACACATTAATATTCACAAATTTCAACCTGAAACAACAGAATCAAACTATATTCAACTGTTGGAAGGAAGACTGATAACAGGGGGGGGGGGGGGGGGGGGGGTTAAAAATTGATACATATTTAAAAAAGGTTACAATACAATACAAGCTTCATTTTACCCGTACCATTGGGTGTTGTGTGAATTTTTGCTGGCGCAAAAAGTCGTTGCAATTTGGAGGAAAGAGTTCGTAGCTGTTGTAGTTTGAACTGTTCAGAAAATCAACAGGAAACCAACGAAACTACAAACACAGTCGGGGGGGGGGGGGGGGGGGGGGTGTGGTAATTACACCGTATACACTTTCAATGAAGAGATGACAGAAATAATGGGGGGAACTGTGCCCATAATAGAAGTTTGAAGTTGATGCGGACAGGCTCGAAAAAAAAACAGTAATATTATTCAATGTATAAATGGAATAAGCTGACCTTTAAAGTATTTCACCGTTGAAGAAAAGTAACGAAACTCTTCATAGGTTCTCTCAGCTAATAAGTTCCTTCTCAACATAATTGATATAACATTGAGTTTCAGGTTACGGTGACATTGCCTGCGTGACCACTGCGGGTCGCATCCTGACTGTCATCTATTCCTGTATTGGCATTCCACTTATGCTCATCACTTTGAACGACCTGGGAAAGTTTCTATACAACAACATCAACGGATGTGTGAAGGTGTGTTGCAAACTTCAAAAACTTCTTAAAAATCTTTCTTGTTGGTTCTATCTTAAACAATAGATTTCAATTTTATGGTGTACCATCATTTCACAATTACAATAGACCCAGCGGTTGTGAAATTGTACGTGATACTGGAAACATTTATTTTCTGGCTTATCCCCTATTTCATATTTAGAGTTAGAGTGTGTGTTGAACCTCGCTCGAACAGTTTATTAATAATTCAAACCTGTGCACTGCGGACTTCCTTAGAAATAAATAATGAGAAGTACCGTTATTTGATAATTTTGGGAAAAGAATATTCGTTTTAGGGTGTGGATAATGTCTATCTGGGCATCATTCGAGTGTTCACTTCGAAGAAACAATCTCTACCCGAACAAGTAAGTTGGAATAGCGTAGTTCCAGTAACACGTTACAAGTTTCTTATTTTATTCGTCAAATCACAATGTTACTTGATGGCCGATCTACACATTCTCTCGCCCATCAGGGAGAGGTGAAAGTTAGAAAACCTCTTATCATAGCATTCAGCCTACTGAAGAATTAATCAATTTGTTTTACCTAGTATACCGTATGCGTTCTTTCTATAGATTCTGAAGTCATTGTGTTTTATTTATTAGTGAGGCTTCGAATTGATATCCATTCTTCTTGCTACTGAAATGGTATACTTTGTTTCACTAATCGATGTCCTTCTACAGTAATCCGACAAATATTCAAGAGGCTTTTCCTGATGAAACAATTCATCATTTTGGTTTCAATCTTTTTGAGTTTGTAGCAGTTAATGTGCAGAAGACACTATCAGAATTCCAAGAAAAGCCAAAAACGCCAATATACCAAACTTTGACATCGAAGTTTGAGCAGATTACTGTAGAGGCTTATAAGTGGGTGGAACAAACTATACCAAACCAATGCCTTTTTTGAGGTGTAAAAACCCTTCGAGAAACGCATAAACCACAACCTTTACATTATTTGAACTTCAAAAAGTGAAAAATATATTATAGAACGAAGAATTACATGTATCAATACATCTCTTCTGACTTTTTGGTTGAATAAATGTTCCATTCTTCTCTGTTCTTGATTTTCCCATTTTTCTCAGATAGATTTGGAGCGGGGGAACGACCCGACTGCAGAAATATCATCTATAGCCTCTCAAATAGGCTCTGAGCATACTGACGACACATTTGAATTGGAGGAAAAACCCCCGAGAATGAGTGTCAAGGTACGGTAGATATCGGTAATATATACTTCGTGAGGGACTTAACACGGTAGGTGTGAGTGACACGAGTTACAGAACAACCACACGTCTCCTGTCTGTTACAAAAGTGAAGAAGTTTTTACAAATTCACTTTTCATACAAACTTTTGTGGTTTATAATTCCGACTTGTTCCACAAATTAGACGTACTTTTGCGTATAGCAAACGGTTCGAAGTGAGGTTGGTCAAAGTCGATATAAGAATCCAGAAGAGGGCACGATAACACGGTAGATGCTAGCTACATCTGCTGTCTTTGTTGTTTTATTCCCGACATCTAAGTCATAATTATATGTCTGGAATGTGTATGCAGATTAAACCGTCAATTCAGACTTGGTCTCTATAGTCGTCGCCAACGGAAGGGCAGGAGGGTACTGTATATCTCACTTTCCGCTGTGTACGCACACAGGTCCTCGATGCCGAAGCTTGCCTAGTACCTGCTCTAATAGCGCAGTGGTTAGCGCACTGCTACAAATATTTTGCTCGCAGGTTCGATTCCAGCGAGCGACGAAATTCGTAAATTTGGCACTCACTATACTGTTTTTTCAGGTGGCGCTGGGCATAACCATTGGTTGGATCTTGTTCTGTAGTTCCTTGTTTCGATTATGGGAGAATTGGTCCTACGGGGAAAGCCTGTATTTCATGTATATTTCCCTGTCCACCATTGGATTGGGAGATATTTCTGTGGAAAGACGAGAGTTAGTTTTCTTTCCTGATTAGAATGTTTACTTGAGGTTTTGACAATGATCATATTGGAGAAAATGAAATTCACAAACCTTAAAAAACGAGAATCAGTATACTATCTTCATTAGAATGTTTATTTGAGGTTTCGAGCCTTCATTAAAACATGAAATAATAATATTACACCAAAATAGAAAAAGGAATTTAGCTTCCTCTTGACTGTAGTGGCTCATTTAGAAGTCTACCCACTACCCCCTTTTTGTTCTTGGGTTCGATACCGTGCAGGAACATTTAATAAACCTAATCAATATAAACTATTGTAGTTATTACTATGAATCTCTATCTTTGATCTATTTATCGCATAAGTTTACAAATAGTTTGTATAATCATTGCAGCATGATGGTTCTGTGTTTCGTATTTGTTATGGTTGGTCTGTCGCTGGTCAGTATGACCATCAACGTTGTACAGGTTCGTGATCCTTTGTGAACAGCCCCACTCGAATATAGTCTGTTTCACCAATCGATGTACTCCTACAGTAATCTGTCAATTATTCAAGGGGGTGTTGTCTAATGAAAAAGTCATTAATTTGCTTTCAAATTTCCAGAGTTAGTATTAGTAAACATGCAGAAGACACTATGAACATTTTGAGGCGTTCTGAATACGCTAATATAGTAAACTTTGACCTGGAAGTGTTAGCAGATTACTGTAGAGGGTTATAACAAACTATATTGTTCCTGTGAGCTGAACCTATACATTATGCATCGTCATTGTAGTTATTTAACCCTTTTGGAAGTCATATCTTTCAATGATGTGAGAAGACGAGCTTTTTACCGGACGTTCTACGGATTTGCGTGTATTTGATCTATGAATTTTCTCATCTGCGAGCAGATAATCAAAAATTGCTCGCGACGCGTTGCGTAACCGATTGAGTCGTTTGCTGTCCTGGTTGAAAAAAGACCCTCCTGTAGCATAGAAAATAATAATTTGGATAGACTAGAATATATAGAATAATGAATGAGTGTATATTCACAAATGAGCAAAGCTATTCGAAAAAATTGCCGTTTTTGTGAAATTTAGTATATGATTCACTAACAATTTCGGAGGAAAAAAACGACCATTTGCTTCAGGTTGCATTGGAGGACTTTTACATAAGCATGATGATGAAATTGATCATGGAATATCAAGAAAAGCTGGCGACTGGTAAGAGGTTTATTATTGTTATTATTGAAAATTGAATCAGAATACACTCACTTCTCCACTCCAAAATTCATAAAAAAGAAATTTACTGTAGATTTGAACGAAGATTGAGAACTTCTCTTGCACAACCCCTGAATGACATTTGTGTCATAGTAGTGAACCCTAACGATGTTTCAGTTCTACTGGTCCAATTTTGTTATTTCGGTCAATCTAGAGTATAGTTATGAAATAACTTTTGTAAGAAAAACAGTTTTACGATAAACCGCCACTTCATTTTTTTTAGGCGGTGACCAGATGGGAGCATCGGTCGGTATGATGCGAATGTGGGGAAACAACAAAACGGCCAAGTACCTCATGCCCCTTCTCAGGTTTGGTTATTTGTCAATTTGTTTTCTCTCGAGGAGGTGGGTTGACATGGAGGTCACCCGCCGGCAACTTGCCGGTATGTCGTCTGCCAATTAGATGTGCGACGGGGTTGCTTTCAGCCAGAAAGCAACTCGCTTGCTTCTGTAGAAAACTATTGGTTGCTTCAAAAAGCACTGGTCATTTTCTTTCGAGTGCAACCAAACCATTTCTACATAACCGAAAAATTTCACTGTAGACAATTTCGGTTGCATTCCGAAAAGAAAACGGTTAATTTCGGAGCCACCAATAATTCTACGAAAGCAACCTGACAGTGTTCGGCAATTGGACAGGAACCCATTCACACTCTTAATAAGAATAATAATAATAAAAAAGTGCTGAAACGCCATTTAATCGAGTTTGTTCTAGTAAAGAGAAGAAACGCATGGCCATGGATCGGGTGGAGGTTGAAGCGAAGAGTCAGGGATTCGAAATACCCGAGATCCTCAATGACTTGGACACTAAAACTGGTAGGTCAAACTGAATTGATTATATCAATATTACTTGAGGCAGTTCTATAATTCAATTTCGTAAGTTTGGTAAGAGCATCTGGTGAAAATATTCGTTTGTATGTTCCATTACTCATGTTATCCTTATGACTTTTTACCAGGTTTTCCGCACGTACTGATCACTGACCTGCTCACTACCTTCTTTCTGGTCAGGCGCTCTCTTTGTAATTACTTCGTAAACCACCGGTTGAAATTTTTATAGGAATGCCAAAGCTACTTTGTATGGAAGAGACAAAGGAAGGGGAACCGGCTTCAGTTGAATTAGAACAAATGGTTCAGAAACAGGTAGATTGTTACTACATTACAATAACTTATCGATAGAATAATCGAATGAAGTCTACCTCCTAAGCAGTACGATATTATTATTCTAGTCATGGCTCTTGAAGTTCCCAACTTTGTGACCTCACGAGGTTTTTTGGGATTGCCACAGCGCTCCGCAGGAATATTTGCAAACATATATTATTCGCTGGAAACTGGAATGAAGAAACCACCTCGCCACCCAACTTCAAAAGAATCTGTTGTTCAGTTTCATATAAATCGTTTCTATTCAGGTGTATCTGGAAGAAACTACCTTCGATCCGATTTACATCGCTCATGATGCGGGGACACAGACGGAAACTGTGTGCAGGTGGAGCTACCGTTAGATGTCGGGGTATTAGAGGGCGGGGTAGAATTAGAGGTCTGGAGTAGTTGCTGTTCTATCTGTCCTATCTATGGTGTGACCCGATTATTTTCGTAATTCAACCTCAATACACGCCATAGTTCACTACTGTCGGCAAAATCAACGGGATCAAACTACAAACACAGCGCGGTAGAGTAACACATACCAGAAAAATTTCCCTGGGAAAGAGCACACCCTATTTACTACATAGAGTACAACAACTTACTGTACACCTTGTTCATATACAGTATAAATGATTCAATTAGTTTCTCGCATTACTTCGTGGTCTTCTAAATATCTATTGTAGTGTGACTGTTGTGTGAAAATAATATTTAATATGGTCAACATG